>OZ012740.1:83319784-83433564 GCA_963859935.3 Lathyrus sativus | reverse complement strand
TACCTTTCAGATACCTTAGAATCCTCTTAACAGCTGTTAAGTGTGATTCTCTAGGATCTGATTGGAATCTCGCACATAAGCAGACACTAAACAGAATATCTGGTCTAGAAGCAGTCAAGTATAGAAGAGATCCTATCATACCTCTGTAGAGTTTTTGATCTACCTTCTTACTTACCTCTTCCTTACCTAGAGTGCTTGTAGGATGCATTGGAGTCTTTGCCATTTTGCTATCAACCATGTTGAACTTCTTCAGAAGCTCTTTAACATATTTGGTTTGATGTATGTAGGTACACTCTGGAGTCTGATTGACTTGGATTCCCAAGAAGAATCTCAATTCTCCCATCATGCTCATTTCAAATTCTTCCTGCATACATTTAGCAAACTCCTTTCCAAGCGTAATATTTGTTGATCCAAAAATAATGTCATCTACATAAATTTGACAAATTAACAGATCTTTCTTAACAGTTTTACAGAATAAAGTTGTATCCACTTTTCCTCTGATAAAATTTTTCTTCAGAAGGAAGTTGCTCAACCTCTCATACCAAGCTCTGGGAGCTTGTTTTAATCCATAAAGGGATTTCTTTAATTTGAAAACATGATCTGGAAAGTTTTCACTTTCAAAACCAGGAGGTTGGTGGACATATACTTCTTCTTTTATAATACCATTAAGAAAAGCACTTTTAACATCCATCTGATACAGAGTGATGTTATTCTGTGCAGCAAATGAAATAAGAAGACGAATAGATTCTAACCTTGCCACTGGAGCATATGTCTCAGTGTAATCAATACCTTCTTGTTGACTGTATCCTTGAGCAACCAGCCTTGCCTTATTCCTTTCTACCTCTCCCTTTTCATTCAGCTTATTCCTGAAGACCCATTTTGTTCCAATGACATTGAATCCTTTAGGTCTAGGAACCAGATCCCAAACTTCATTTCTGGTGAATTGATTCAGCTCTTCTTGCATAGCTATAATCCATTCATTATCTTCCAGAGCCTCATCTACAGATGTTGGTTCTATCATTGACACTAAGCCAAATAAGGAAGATTAAGAAGTTCTGAGAAATGATCTTGTCCTTATAGGATCATCTTTCTTTCCAATTATCACATCTTCTGGATGAGAAGCTTTGATTCTGGAAGAAGATCCTCTGACAGTTGGTCTTTCAGAAATATGCAAGTTGTTTAATTGGGAGGTCAAAGGTGTAGCATCTGGGGTTGCGTCAGATTCTTTGTTCTTTGCCTTTTCTGCCTCTGAGCCTTCAGAGTCTATGAGAATCACTTCTCTATCTGCAGAACTTTCAAACTGCTTTGGCTTTTCAGAGCCAAGCTTATCATCAAATCTGATATGAATAGATTCTTCCACAATCTGTGTTTCAGTATTGAATACTCTGTAGCCTTTAGAGCGTTCAGAATAACCAAGCATGAAACACTTCTGTGCTTTGGAATCAAACTTGTTCAGATTATCTTTAGTATTAAGCATATAGCAAATACATCCAAAGGGATGAAAATAAGCAATGTTAGGCTTTCTGTTTCTCCACAATTCATAGGGAGTCTTTTTCAGAAGAGGTCTTACAGACACTCTGTTCTGAATATAACAAGTTGTGTTAATTGCTTCTGCCCAGAAATATTTTGCCAGATTTGTCTCGTTGATCATGGTTCTGGCCATTTCTTGCAATGTTCTATTTTTCCTCTCTACAACTCCATTTTGTTGTGGAGTTCTAGGGCAGGAGAAATCATGTGCAATGCCTTTTTCAGAAAAATATTTTTCAAAATGTTTATTTTCAAATTCTCCACCATGATCACTTCTGACTTTAATAATTTTACAATTTTTTTCAGTCTGGACTTGATTGCAGAAGTCAAAGAACACAGAATGAGACTCATCCTTGTGTTTTAGAAACTTTACCCATGTCCATCTGCTGTAGTCATCTACAATGACTAACCCATACTTCTTGCCTCTGATGGATGCAGTTTTCACTGGTCCAAACAGATCAATGTGAAGTAATTCCAATGGTCTGGAGGTAGAAACAACATTTTTTGATTTAAAATGAGATTTTGAAAATTTACCTCTTTGACATGCTTCACACAGAGCATCTGAGTTGAACTTCAACTTAGGAAGTCCTCTGACCAGATTGAGTTTATTAATCTGAGATATACGTCTCATATTAATATGCCCCAATCTTCTATGCCAGACCCATTGCTCATCATTCACAGATAAGAGGCATTTTACATTTTGAACTTTAAGTTCTGAAAGGTTAATTTTATAAATGTTGTGTTTCCTCTTTCCATTGAATAGGATAGAACCATCCTTTTGACATACAGCTTTGCAACATTTTTGATTAAAGATTATATCATAACCATTGTCACTTAATTGACTTATGGACAATAGATTATGTTTCAATCCTTCAACTAACAGAACATTAGAAATAGAGGGTAGGTTGCCATTACCTATTGTTCCAGAGCCAATGATCTTGCCCTTCTGGTTCCCTCCAAATTTCACGTCCCCTCCAGATCTAAGTTCCAGACTTTGGAACATAGACCTTTCTCCCGTCATGTGTCGTGAGCATCCAGAGTCCAGGTACCATGATTGGTGTTCTGACTTTGCTGCTAAGGACATCTGCAACAGGGATTATTTTGTCTTTAGGTACCCAGATCTTCTTGGGTCCTTTAGGGTTAGTTGCCTTGTAGGTTTGTCTAAACTTTTGTTTTTCAACATAGTTTTTGTTTAGACTTGCCTTAGATCTAAACACATGAGTATTATTTTCAGAGCTCGTGTGTTTAATATCATTTAAATGACCAAATTTAAAATTAGAGTATAAAGGAGTTATCTTAATGATCAGATCATCTACAGGTATTGGTCTTACATATTTTTCAAGAGAAGAAGATTGAAATCCAATTCCCTTTCTTTTATTCCTACTAACTCCATAGATCATAGAAGCCATCTTGCTTCTGTCTATGCTTTTAGTGAGGAACCTCTGAAAACTAGAGTCATATTTTTCCAAAATATTTTCAGATGACTTAGCTTCAGAGTCAGATTCTTGTTGGGCAATTTCCAAATCATTTTTGATTTTTATATTTATTTCTCTCTGCTCAACAAGTTCTGTTTTCAGATTATCAATCTCAGATTCAAGATTGCTTTTCAGCTTCTTGTTTTTGAGTTTGATATTATTATAGCTTTTCAAAACTTCAGATAACACCTTTATAAGTTCTTCTTTGGTAAGTTTAGACATTACCTCTTCAGCGTCAGAGTCAGAGTCTGACTCAGATTCAGATGATAATTCTTCATTCTGATCTTCTATTCCAGCCATTAATGCCATGTTGGCACACTCTTCTTCTGCTTCAGATTCAGATTCAGATTCATCTGAATCGTCCCAAGTTGCCATAAGAACCTTCTTCTTTTTATCAAACTTTCTCTTGGGTTTCTCCTTGAGAAGTTTGGGGCAGTCATTTTTGTAATGCCCAGGTTCCTTGCATTCATAGCATGTGACCTCTTTCTTTCCAGATCTTCTGTGTCCAGAAGATTCCTTCCTGTGGTCAGCTTTTCTGAAGTTGTTAAACTTCTTTCCCTTGTGCTTCCAGAGCTTGTTGATTCTTCTGGAAAGCATGGACAGTTCATCTTCTTCTTCAGAAGAAGATTCTTCAGAGCTTTCTTCTTTTACCTGCAAAGCTTTAACAGGTTTGTTAGATTTTAAAGCTATGGATTTACCTTTATCTTTCTTCTAGGGTTCATCTTCCTCCAGCTTAATTTCATGGCTTCTCAAGGAACTGATAAGTTCTTCTAAAGAGATCTTGTTCAGATCTTTTGCCATCTTCAATGCGGTCACCATTGGTCTCCATCTGGTGGGAAGACTTCTGATGATCTTCTTGACATGATCTGACATTGAGTAGCCCTTATCCAGAACTTTCAGACCAGCTGTAAGAATCTGAAATCTAGAAAACATAGTTTCTACATTTTCAGACTCTTCCATTTTAAATGCCTCATACTTCTGTATGAGCGCCAACGCCTTGGTCTCTTTAACCTGAGAGTTTCCCTCATGAGTCATTTTGAGTGACTCAAACATGTCATGAGCAGTATCTCTGTTTGTAATCTTCTCATACTCAGTATGAGAGATTGCATTAAGCAATATAGTTCTGGCTTTGTGGTGATTCTTGAAATCTCTTTTCTGTACTTCAGTCATTGATTTTCTATCAATCTTTTTGCCATCCTCATCAGTAGGATGTTCATATCCATCAATGACCATATCCCAAAGATCAGCATCATACCCAAGGAAAAAACTTTCTATTCTATCTTTCCAATAGTCAAATTTTTCCCCATCAAACATGGGTGGCTTGGTACTGATCCTATCTCCTTCATATTTGTTGTTGTAAGTTGATGTAGATGTATCCATATTGACAACCAAACAAATATCAAAGTATCTTTCTCACTGGATCTTTAACTGTCACGGTTAAGTGGAGCACACGCAGAACCAGGCTCTGATACCAACTGAAGGTGAGAAAATTACTTAGAAGGGGGGGGGGGGTTGAATAAGTAAGACTAAAAATCAAAGATTTGAACACAGATATTTTTATCCTGGTTCGTTGAATACAACTACTCCAGTCCACCCTCTCAAGAGTGATTTGCCTTTCTCTGTCAAGGACTTAATCCACTATTTAAATCAAACAGATTACAAATAGCAACACCTAAGAATAACTGTTCTTAGTCTTCTCAAGAGCAACTGATCCCAACTGGATCCTCTTAAGGAAAACCTTTTACAAACAATGTAAAACTTTTACAAGAGTAAGAATGCTTCTAATAAGCTGTTATCACAACTGTGATATTTCTCTTAATTTAAGAACGAAGTTAAAGCAAAATAAAAATAATAGGAGCTTTGAGAGATTTGCTTTGATGAGTTATTTTGCTAGAATTTCGATGCTGAAGAAGATGGAGTGGACTTCTTTATATAGGCACTAAGATCCAAGAAGTCTTGTTACGTTGAAGGCTGTGCAGAAAAGCTTGAAGCCTTTTGTCTTCACATTGGAGACTGTGCTGAAACAAGCCTGATGCCTTTTGTCTTCACTTGCAGAAAACTTTCCTCAGAATGGAATGCAAAGATAAAACCTTTTTGTCTGTGTCCTTGTGTCTAGCACAAAATAGGAAAGAGCTGTTGAGATAAACCAACGTACATATTTAAATCTTCTTCAAAGTAAGTTCAGCTTTCAACATTAGAATCTGAATCTTCAGAGTCTCCAGACTAGAGATCATCTGGATCTTCAGAGTCTTGGATGTTCTTCAGATTGAGCTGAATCAGAGTATGTGCAGCTTGTGTGCTTGAGCGTGTAAATCTCTCAGAGCAGAGTCTTCTATGCTTTAGAGGCTCCTGCTTCAGAATCTTCAAGAGACAGTAATCAGATTCTTCTGGGAGCAGCGTTCAGATCTTCACTTAAGATGCTCTTGAACCTATAAAGCCCTTCATAATAACATTGTTCAGATCCAAATTTGCTTTCTTAAGATAATTTTCTTTAGTGCCTGTAGCAAACAATCTAGAACACGTTTAGAGTATATAATTCTTGAATACAAAATTCATAAGTGTTATCATCAAAACATAGAGATATAACTAAGACACAATCTGTGCTCTTACAGAGATTAAGTGAGAAGTGAAAACTGGTTATTTGACTTTGAATTGATTATGCTAATAGTGAATTTCCTGCCTGACTTGGTAGCCCCCAGATGTAGGTGATGTTGCACCAAACTGGGTAAACAATTACTGTGTTATTTATCTTTCAGCATTTACAATTCTGCACAATTTAAATGTTTAGATAAAATAGTCTGTCAGTATGCAGATGTCACAACAGAGGTCATGACGTTGGTCATGAAATTGGCACAATTTAAAGAAATTTAAATTATTCATGATCTATCCTCGTCCTTGTTTCAGTAGAGATCAATGTTCTTGGGACATCTGAAATCTGCATACCAGAATTTCAATTGGTATTTGTTAGCTCCTAAACTTGACGCCTCATGTAGAAGGAAGGAATTCAAGATAAAAGGGTCAAAGATAGGTTGAGAAAAAGAGAGTGGTCGAAAGAGGCAAAGCGGCCAAAAAGAAGAAGTCGGAGAACTCACCCAGAAGCCAAGAGTTCGACCGCCTGCTGTTAGAGATGGTTCGTTGAAGGATTTGAAATTAAAAATTGGAGGTAACGGTTTTGCTTGTTGAATATTGAGGGAGACACGTGTCACCTTATGAGCAGTAGATCCATGCATTTGCGACAAATGGCAAAAGGAGGTGATCATGGAGGTTATTAGAGGTTATTTTTTACTACTATAAATAGAGTGTCTTAGACATATCCAAAGTGTGTTGTAATTTACTATTCTACAAATTACTCTTGAAATTACTCCAAGTATCCGAGTGTAGAAAAAGCGAGTATTGTAGAGAATGTACGTGATGTAAATACACCATCTTTTAACTTAATGCAATTTACTTGTCTTACTTTAAATTTTACAAAGTCTTTTATTGTCTTTACCCCTCTTCTCCTTGCTTTACTTCTCTCCCTCCTATGCAATTCTTTTCTCTTCGTCCTTAATCTAACTTCACCTCTCCCAACAAACTTTCTTCTCTTTTATTGAAAGCTTTATTTTACCTCTAAGTTGTCCCATAGTCAAATAGATGTTTCCTTAAGAATACTTTCACCTCAATACTGTTCGAGTGTGGAACTTGAATAGACTTTTAAAACAAAACAAACCTTTTAGCACATGTCCTAAGATCAATCTGATCGATCCTGTGAGTCACCAAAGTTAGATTTGGAAGATCAACGGTTGTTTTCCGATTTTCAAGGGAAACAAAATGGCACACCCGGTGGGACAGTGCTAGAAAATCTGTTTCATAAAATTAAACTTATAAAAATTTTGCAATCGTATTGGTCCTTTTTCGTGAGAGGTTCATTTTTATGTTACTAAGAAGTGGTAAAATTGCCGCTGCAAACAAAGAAACATGACTAAGACGAAACATTAGGAACATGGCTACGAATACGAACCAGCCAGATAACCCCAACCATCAAGGAGATGGTTCCAGCGAGGGAATAAGAGACGAGGGAGTTCCCCCTCCGATACCGTCGACTGGAGAACAAATAGTGCTTCCGGTGAGGCCAGTACTGACGCCTTCTGTACTTGGGGCTGGATCGATAGTGATAAGACCTTATACTCAACCGGTGTTGGAATATATTGGTCATCAAACGTCGAATCCTCAGATTTTGTTAGGAGGAAGTTCGACGTCCAGGCAGTTTGGTCCTCCTGGTTTTTCACAGTCACCGAGAAATCCCCCATATGGGATGCCCACCACTATGATGCAAGGGCTCCAAAGTGCACCCCCCCTATATTCTCATATCAGGCGATGGCTTCGCCGCTACAAGGGTCAGGGTCAGGCGTGAACATGGGTCGAAACCCCCAAAGCCAGAGTTTAGGGTATTCGACGCAAGGCCCCAATTTGACCAACACCTCAGTTGCTTGTTTAAGACAGCAGATGGATGAAAGTAACCTACAAATGGTTCAAACTTTGTTACAAACCATGGGTGAAATATTTCAACCATTAATCCAAAATACAACTCAAACCAATCAACAATTGGCGATACAATTAGCGAGATTGGCAGAATTCATGGGGGTACCTCCCTTAACCAAAAACCAAGCCGCAGTAGCGGATACCCCACGAGACAACTTGGCTAATATGGTAGAAGTCGACGTAGGAAACCAAGGGAGGATGGCTCCTCCGTTAGTCGAAGGGCTTAGGGAAGAGTGTTGCACCCCAAAATTTGACCAACCGATTCTCCTAGCTGGCTCGTGGTTTAATTTCATGTTCGCATATCAGATGCATGACATTTGTGCACAGACAGAGGATATCAGAGTTACAGTTTGGGTTTCGACTATTAGATATGGCAGATCCAGTCCAGATCATCAGGGTTGTATTTTCGGGAAATTGTGCGCTCCTCGGTGATTTTCAGCTTGCACGGTGATTGGGGAATATTCTGAGGCCAGGGGTTTACTGGTTGATTTGATCTGGTCGCACGCTCAGTTATGTTGGTTATTGGCCTCTGTCTGCATTTTTTTTTAGGGTTTAATAGCTTTCTGTAGATTTTAAATAGGCTTTTAATCATTTTTAGGATTTAAATGGATTTTTAAACTCTTTTAAATAGTTTAAGTTTTTTTCTAGAGCTTTATAAGTTTTTTAGAATTTAAATAGGTTAACAGCATTTTTAGTAGTTTAAATCTTTTTCTAGAGCTTTATAGATTTTTTTCAGAATTTAAATAGGTTTTAATTGGTTTAATAGTATTTTTAAATCATTTTTAGAATATAATAGATTTTAAAATTGTTTTTAATTGTTTTAGATAATATAGAAAATATTATAGATTTTTCTTTTATTTTAATAGAAATTTAATAGTTTTTAAATTGAAATTAGTAGAGTTTAGGGATTAATTTGGTTTAATAAAGTTAGGTAGATTTTAACCATTTTAGATTTAATTAGGATTAATTAGGATTTGATATTCTGTTTAGATTTTAATTAGGGTTAATTGAATTTTCATTTAGTTAATTGTTAAGCAGGTTTAATGTCTGATTAGTGTTTAATTGAGTATTAGTTTTTTTATTCAGTTTTTAGGTTGTGGGTTACTATTTTCGTATGGGCCCAGGAACAATTTTTTTTGGGAGGCCCAAAGTCCATCAGATTCAGCATGTGCAGTTTTTGGTCCAGAATTGGTGAGTGACACTTGTCACTATATAAAGCAATCCACGCGTCCCCTTCCAGACCCACCACGCCACACTTCAGACTTCCCCAGAACCTGACACGCGTCCCACTACTCCCTCTCTCCACACGTGCCCCCCTTCCTCCTCAGCCTCCTGCCACTTGTCCTCCCCACATCCTACACCGGAGCCCCAATCGCCGGCCATGCAGCCGCCGGCCCGGATGTGTCCCTCCACCGTAACAGTCGCCGGAGACCGGTAAGGTCACCGAAAACTGCAAATCTGGAAATTTCCCAGAAACACCTCTGATCGTCTCCAACCTTCATCTCCCACCTCCGTCCACCTTCATCCGCGGTTACCGGAAAATTCATACACACGCCGGAATCTTCATCAGTGTTGAAGAATTTCCCAGAAATCATTTAAACCTTCATCCGCCCTCAGGAAAAAAAACCCAGAAAATCATCATTATCATCAACATTCCCCAGAAAACCGTTCAAGATCTTCAATGATAGCCATCAAGATCTTCAAAGACGCGCCCAGATTCACTTGAATCTTCGTCCAGAAACTCATAGACCTTCCTCACCAATTCGCCAGAAAACTTCAACTACGTCTCAAGAACATCTCTTCATCCAAATCATCCACGCGCTTCTAAGGTCTTCGTCTTCCTCAGTTTTCTTCCCAGAAAGATTGTTGCTCCTCGAACGCACCTTCGTGGAACCTTCAAGAAATCCCAGAACGGCATCGTCTCAGGTTTGTCCCCTTTTCACAATGTCCATTGCCGTTCATACATTAGGATAGGGTTTCTTGTTTTTGAGAATAGAGGTTTAGTGTTATCTGTTTAGGGTATTGATTTGGGCGAGGGTGTTGGAGAGGATTTAGAGGGGTTTCAGAGATTGTTTGAGAGGAGGGTTGGGAGATGAACGGCGTCTTAGGTTTAGGTGATGAACAGTGATCAGATTGTGGGAGAGGAAGATAGGTTTTGTGTCTTGATGGTGTGGGTTAGGGTTTCGGTTGGGCCAAGCCCAAGTTCGTATTGTTGATGCACACCCCCAGTTTACTCATCCCCCCCCTGAGTGTGAACGCTGAGTGGTAATTTTGAGTTGGGCCTTTGCCCTAACTGTTATCCACACCCCCACCGTTGGCCCAATTAACATTTGAACTGTGAAAACTTGCTAAATGCACCGTCCTCATACCATTTTCTTTTGAATTTTTCAATTGTTTTTCTGAAGCGCATGTGGGCCTAACACGTTTAATATCTGCACCACCCAGTTCTGGCCCATTGAGATAATTGAACTGGGCGCTTTACCTTTCGCACCCCCCATCCCCTTTAATTAATTTCTTTTATTTTTTAATTCCCTTTACATTTTATTGCATATTGTAAAATTCATAGAAAATAGGAAAATCAATATTTTTCAATTCTTGTTTTTTCTCCACGTTCATAATCTTGTCTAGAAAATTATAAATAAATAAAATTCCATTTTATTTTTAGTTTAGTATTTTTAGTATATTTTTCATTTAAATAGCTTTAAAATAGGTTTAATATTGTATCCAATTTTGTAGAATTTCTTTTAGGACCTTCCCTTAGTCTTTTTAATTCATTCTTTTTGGTGTGATTAGATATTGAATCATAGTCCCCCATAGGATTTAATTCTTGATTTTTAGATTAAATTTTGATTAGTTTAATTAGGTTAGCATTAGGGTATCCTAATTAGGGTTTAGGTTATGCATAGGTGAGATAATTCATTTTCTTTAGAGAGTTTTGTTTTGATCTTTGGGTACGGGCATATAGGGATGTTATGGGTAGATGTTATAGACCCTTGTGAATAATTGTTAGATTTTTCCCTCTTGTTTTAGTATTTTTAGGTATTTTCTGAAGTTGGCTGATGGTTTTGTCTGTTCTGTGGTTATCTGTTTATCTCTGGGGTTTATTTTTGGGAATTTGTTGTGGGGCTTAGTTTGTTTTGGAGATCTTGTTGAAGAGCATGATGAAGGAGAAGATTGTAGACCAAGACTCAGAGACCCAGAGCTTGGAGATTGTTCCCTGTCTGTGAGGTTTGAGATCCTGGAGTTTGAAGGAAGTTCATGGTACTTTCCTGAGGAAGGCACTATGAATGACTTTCATTCTCTCTTCTCACCTCTTTCTTAAGTATCCAATGATGTTGGAGCCAACTTGTGAGTTTAATTTCTCCTGAGGAGGAATGTGAACTGATCACAGTTGTTGAGCCACATGGGATACAATTCCTAAGTGGAAGCCTCCTAGTACTTTCCTGAGGAAGGTCCTATGGGTCTATTCACTTAGTTCCCTTAGTTCATCTAAGATTCCTTAAGTATCCAATGATGTTGGAGCCAACATGTGAGTTTAATTTCTCCTGAGGAGGAATGTAAACTGATCACATGTTGTTGAGCCACATGGGATACAATTCCTAAGTGGAAGCCTCCTAGTACTTTCCTGAGGAAGGTCCTATGGGTCTATTCACTTAGTTTCTACTAGTTCATCTAGGATTTCCTAAGTATCCAGTGATGTTGGAGCCTGCTTGTGAGTTTAATTTCTCCTGAGGAGGAATGTAAACTGATCACAGTGGTTGAGCCACATAGGATATGACTCCTGAGTATAAGCCTCCTAGTGCTTTCCCGAGGAAGACACTATGAGTCTGCCTACTTAGCTCCCTTTCTTTGGTAAGCTTATTTTGAAGCTTGAAGACTGGGATTGATTTCTCTTGTGTAGGGTTTTGCTTAGATTTGATTAGGGTTCTGTTTTAAGGTTAGGATTAGAGAGTAGATGTAGATTGATTCTTTCTCAAGCATGTGTTTTGTTTTCCTGATGGCACTTCATTTCTTTTTACTGTTTAGTGCTTGATAGCATGTTGTTTTACTTTCAGTATGATTACTGTTATTTCATGACTGGCTTGAGGTCAAGACGAGCTTGTGGAGGCTGAAGCCCCACACACATTTCCTCCCTCACTTGCATTGCATGCATTTTACTGTTAAGCTGATGCTTTGTCTGTTTTGGTGTATCATTGACATGATCCCTTAGGACTCTCATTTCCTTTGATAAGGATTTGATGATAGACTTTTAGGTTGAAACCTATGCATGACAACTTCTAGGAGTTCCATGTTCAAACCTCAACCATAGGATGAATCCATGGCATGACAACAGTAGGACTTGATAGTCTCCCTCCTAGTTGGGCCTGTTCTCTTCTCATCTCGAAGCAGTTTAAGATACAGTAATCATGAATGATTTCTTTCGTACGTTACGAGCCTTAAGCTATCTGAGAAAGGATTGTGGGAGAGTTTCTTTTCCATAGTCTGGATGTTTAGTATGGTACCCTTTGGGTGACATGCGACGCATTCACTCTCAGGTCATAGTCTCTAGTGCGGTTGAAATCGCAAACACAATAAAAAACACTTCTTTCGTAAAACATGAAATAAACCGTAGTTTCCCGAACTACGTTTGCTCTGATCTTCCATACAGTGTGGAAGTACGTAGGCATAGGATGCGACGTCCTAGCGAGCAACCTTTCCCCCGTAATCCTTCGTAGGCCGAACTACGTTGACTCTGATTTCTCATTCTCTGATGAGAATACGTAGGCATAAAGTGCGACGCTTTGCCGAGTCTTTTTTTCTTTTCTTTTTCAGCCAGCCTTGATAGGTAGATAGAATAAAACCAACCCGTCCAAGTAAACAAACAAGCGTGGATCCCGTCGAGTACGACGGACGTGAGGGGTGCTAATACCTTCCCCTTGCGTAACCGACTCCCGAACCCAGACAATGGTTGCGACGACCTTGTCTTACCCTTTTTCGTCAGGTTTTTCCGATCGTTTCCTTTCCCGCTCTAAGGGATAAATAACGAAAGGTGGCGACTCTTCTGTCATGCCGACACCTTATTTTCGCGCAAGCGACAGCTGGCGACTCTGCTGGGGACTTATAGCATCTGGGGACTTTTCCCATCCCTTATGCTGGGACCGTTTCCCATCCCCTACGCGAGTCAATCCTAGCGCTTTTATGTTTGCTTGTTGGGTTGCGTTTATTTATCGCATTTTTACTTCCCGCATTTTATTTCCCGTTTGATATGATTATCTGTACTGCTGTGGGAGAGGGATGTTACTATGAGTGAGAAGCCGGACCCGGGCTTGAGTATACACCTAGATATAGTTGCGGAGAAGTAGTAGACGAACCTGTCTGCTGAGCAGGTACAGTTCCCTACGAAAATCTGCACTCAGACGAGATTCTTGCAGAGGAGCTCCTTTCCGGTCCCGAGGATCTGAGGGGAGTCCAGACGTGAGGATTGTCGACTCTGGGGACCGATCATTTGGAAGTTAGCAAAGTGAGGCCTCTTCTTGACTTGATGATGCCACTCCTTCTGGGAATCGCATCGTCACTCATGAAAGTCTGTGACGCTGATGACCGCATAGGATGTCGTACCTTTGTCCGTGGATTAGGTCCATACCTGTGAGCGGGATTGGGATATTGCAGGAAACTTATACCTTCAGACTACCTGGTTTTCTTGACAGTGAATCAGTTACGTTGGTACCAAGGTTCTCAGTCGCAGATTTGACTGTTCTCGACAGAGCAAGTTTTTTGATCAGAGGATTTTATCATCGGGTATATGTCTATTCCTGATAGAGCAGGTTTCGATCAAAGTATTGTTGTCAGTAGTTTGTTCCGGATAGAGCAGATTTTGGGGGTCTGAAGATCTCATCAGCAGATGTTGTTTGTTCTTGATAGAGCAGATTTTGGGGTCTGAAGATCTCGTCAGCAGCTGTACGTTTGTTCTTGAGAGGGCAGATTTTTGATTTGGGGTCTGAAGACTTCAGCAACAGATATTTCTTGACCGTACACCCGGGGTCCTTATCATCAGACATTTGCTCTCAACAGAGCAGAATTTTGATCTTATATATATGGTCCTACCAGAGGGTTATTCTTAGCAGATCAGATCAGCGGTCTTACACCGGGGTTTCCTTCCCATCAGTGACTGTTGATACCGAATCTCCACAGCAGCCACCTGGATATATTATTGCATGCCTGCATTTTGCATTAGCTTGCATATTCATGTTTGCATTCCATTAGCATGTGTCTGTGCTGCAGGCGCGTTTCGTACCCTAGTTCTGGTGTCCCGAGCAATATGAGATATTTTCTTCCATGAACGGATCCAGTCTTATCACTGCATTGACACTATGTTGGCACGTTGACATCAGAATTAGGGGTGATCTCCTAAATGCACAGACACCCATGGCATTAGCATAATTCATCTTGCATGACAGAAGCCGGGGCTTGTCTTCTAACCTTTGTGTTTGCAGGTTTGAGCCAGAATCGAGCAGCTCAGACTAATGGAGCAGGTACAAGCTGAGTTGGGAAAAATCCAAAGCCAGTTGGGGCAGGTCATGAATGACATACAGGCAGTGCGTCTGGACCAGCAGGTACTCAGAGAAGAGAATCAGCAGCTGCAGAATCAGTTGAGCTTTCTCATGGGAGTGGTGAGAAGTATGCTAAATAAGGAGAGTGGTCAAGCACCCAAGGAGGAGACCAAAGTGCTTCCCCCATTGCCGTCATTGCCACCTGTGCTGAAGCCAAGTGGACTTCATAGATCCTCTACACAGCATGAAGCTCGAGACCTGTCTCGTCAGCAGCCGCGCCGGGCATCTCAGAATAACCCTGAAGGTTATAATCAAAAGAAGAAGCTACTTGATAGGGCTGTGGACCCAATACCTGTGAGTTATGCCCAGCTGTTGCCACTGTTGGTTCAGAACCGTGTTCTCAAGCTTCGGACCTCGGATCCACCAGGTGACATGTCACCAGACGTTGATCTCAACATACGTTGTGATTTCCACTCAGGAGCGTCGGGGCACCATGTTGAAACATGTAAGGCTCTCAAGAATAAGATTCAAGACCTTATTGACTCAAGGATAATTAGGCTTGTGCCGGGCGGCGTGAGAGCATCGGGAAAGTTCATCCCGTACCCTGCAGAAGAGGTGAATGGTCCCACTCCTTTGCCTGAAGCTGAGAAAGATCTCGAATATGTCCCGCGACCTTTGGTGACTGAATCGCCTCGCTCGCAGTTTCTACCTGGATCAAGTTCAAGGACGCAAGCGCCTAAACAAGGGACCGTTGCCAGTCAGAAACGACGACCTCTTACCCCTTGGCGGAAAGAATACCAACACCAGGATCACAAGAGACCGCGCAACCACTTAGAACGAAGGAATGCTTCTTTCCCTCTAGTGCATGTGTCGTATAGCCAGATTCTTCCACAGTTGATTCAGAATTCCTTGGTGGAACCGAAAGCTCTCAAGCCCGTGCCAGAGCCTTACCCTCCAGGGTACAATCCTCATGTTCAGTGCGGTTACCATGGTGGATCTCCGGGGTATTCAACTGAAGATTGCAAGGCTTTCCAGGCGAAAGTGCAACAATTGATCGACCAAGGGTATATTTCCTTTCCAGACGGAGTTTTGGCGGTACGTGACAACCCCTCAGCTGTCTGAGCTCGTAGATTCAGAAGGGTTATTTCCAAAAGCCAGTGATCCAGACAGGCAGACGTCCTCAACATTGGCAGTCCTCGGACTTTTTACCATTTTGCATTTGTAGTTTCTTTTCTGTTAGTTACTACTTGCTGTTAAACATTGTATGTTTCGAATGGTAATATTAATAAAGTGACTATGCATTTTTCTGAATTAGTTATGTCGTTGTCACTCATTTACTGCATTGCACTGACACTTGCATTTTATTCACTTCACTTTATTACTATGATTAGCGATGAGCGGAGGGAGGATGATGGAACTGAATACTCACAGCCAATGATCGTATTGCTTTCAGATAAAACTTTGCCAATGACGTATAAGGCATTGTTTCAAATCCCTAAACACCAGAGAGATAAGGAAGAGAATCCCTTGTTAACCACTTCGAGCCGAGGAGTAGGAGTTTCTTTCAGACTTTTTTACCCTCACATCTTAACCCGGGGCAGGGTAGTTGTCAGTTAGCTTGATCGAGCGTTCAAGTCTTATAGAGGAGTGTTGTCCTTCGAGGACCAATCACATCATATTCCTCGCCAGAGGTCGTACCTCGTCAACCACAATGGTTAAACCTCACCAATCAGGAGTGAGACGGTTATAATCCTTTCGGATAAATCCAGACAGCCAGTGTCGCACGACTTGTTCCAAAAGAAAAAAAAAAGGGAATAAGAAAGCCCGCTAAGTAAAAAAGAAAAAAAGCTAGAAAGCAAATACTTAGGCAAAAAATCAGGGCATCCCGCTGGACTTCAAAAGGAAAAATCGAAAAGAACTCAAAAGGAGTCAGTCCAGGCAAAAATTAGGGAATAAAAAAAAATGATGAATGAAAAAGAAAAGATTATATAAAAAGAAAAATCCTCAAACAAGGACAAAGTCGTGTAGATACAGACACCGAAAACGAAAAGGAGTAACTGTCACTCCGAAACACCTTGTGAGTTCCTTAACCAGTTGTTCCCAATGTTCAACATACCTCTCGAAGAGGCGAGAGCTCGAGCTAAGTTAACTGGACTTTAGGATCGGAGATCATCACGTAGAAGGGGTGGGTACAAATCATAATTTGAGCCAAATATCCTTTGTTTCACTAACCGTGAACCCGACCACGATACAACCCTTAAAAGACCTAATTGAGGCAGGGTTTATTCTGAAAGCGCATTACGATAAGGTGGAGTAACCTGACTCCTTCATGATTGGCTAATCATATCCTTATTGTATTTTTTTCACTGATCGCATCAGCACTACGTTTGAACTCTTGAGTTCATTCGTCACTCACTAGCATGACACGTAAATGAGTGACAGTACAACATTTTTTCGAAATTTGCATGAACACTGCATTAAAATTACCATTCGTGAATAAACAATTTTAATTGCAGGTCAGTAGCTGATGCGAAGGAACTTCAACAGAGAATAGTCAATCAGGACTGAATCGTCAGAGGTCTGGATCAGAATGGTGTGTTGTGAAGCCCTGTGAATCTGGGGCAATGACTTCCGACGAATTTGGAATCGGACCAGTCCCAGAGCATCAGTTGATTAGGGGGCAGTTTATGCAAGAAGCGGTTGATCGGAAGTGAATCTTCTCGAGACCCGATCAGGGGCAGTTATCCAGAATTCTTGCGATTTAAGGGCAGATCCCTCCAGTGTTCGATCAGAGCATGTTGAGTCGCTCATCGCTCGTTCAGGGGCAAACTACTTCAGAGATATTGAAGCCGACCATGCTGAGAGTGGATTAGTGGAGGATGAATCCTTCTGTTGTGCAGATGTTGGGGCAAGCCCTCTGAAGATTGTCTTGTTGCCAGTTGTTTTCGGTTCAGAATGAATTATTCCCAAAAGTCGGATTGGGGCAAGTCGAATTGCGCTGGGGCAAGTTGTTCAAATGAGTTTGTTCACCCTAGCAAGAATTGAGCATCGAGGAATCGTGTCATTACCCTGCCAAAGCCTGAGCCTTCTGAAGAAGCCTTGCTGACATTGGGTTGTTATCCTACAGCCTAACCTGTTACTCGGTTCCATGATTGGTAGTCTGTATTCCCTGTGTTGACGTTGTTGAACCAGGATCGTTTCTCAGCAGAGATGTACGGTTTAAGGTTGTTCCCCCCGTACAGTTTGAGACTGCGGCAAATTGAGATAGCGTTTATCCCTTATCAGATTAGGGTCAAGATTGCCCTCAGTAGACCAGGATTGATATCCCCGAAGCAGGGCAAGTCCTCCTTCTCCAGCAGAGTTCAGTAGTCTCTCCTCCGCAGAGTCTGAATGCGAAGCCATGAGCATTGATATGTCTCCCCCAGGCAGAGGGGATTCTCGTCCCCAAGCGGACGCGTCCTGAAGGAACGCCACCTCATCGGCTGAGTCGCGCGCAGCAGCTCGTATTCTCCCCTAGCACCGGGTCACAAGTGTGGGTTTCATAGAAATGTTCGGGTGCCGAAGCTCGTGTTTTCCCCAGTAAAGCCGCTGAAGCAGGTGTCTCCCCCAGCACCGGGTCACAAGTGCAAATCTTGTAGGAAGTTGTTTGTATGCCAAAGGATGCAGTAAATAATGGTGTCAGACTGAAGTCTCCAGCGGAATTGAGATTCCCCACCAGAGCCGTATTCTCTAAGTCGGATGATTCCCTCTTCCCCAACAGAGTGTTGGAACAGCTGATGTTGTATTCCCCTGCAGAGTTGTACTCTCCCCCGAAGTCAGATGATTCTTTCTTCCCTGGCGAAATTAAAATTCCTCATCAGAGTCGTACCCTCCCGTTGAAGTAGAATGATTTCTCTCTCCCCGGCTGAGTCCGCAAACCCCCAGAAAAGCAGAATCCTTGGAAGCAGTTGGGACCTTGAGTGGATGTTCCCTAGCAGAGCGTTGAGCAGCTGATGCTGTATTTCCCCAGAGTCGCACTCTTTCCAGCAAAGCAGAATGACTTCTCCTTCCTCAGCCGAGTTGGCAGATGTCCAAGGGAGCCGAGTCCTTGGAAGTTGATCAGATCATGATTTGTTTTTCCCCAGTGGAGTGTGAAGCAGCTGAAGTTGTTTCCCCACAGAGTGGTTGTTGCGGTGGAAATAGGATCACAAACTATTAATGAGTTTGAATCGCAATTCAATTCACAACCGCTCTTTGATTTATCCGAAGGAAAAGGTCAAAAGAGGGAAAACCTATTTTGCATCGTAAACACAATGCGGGGAAAGATCTAGGGTTCGGGGGTTGGTTAAATTTAGGGAAGGTATTAGCACCCTAAACTTCTGTAGTACTCTACAGGAACCTTTTGTTCAGATGTTTACTATTTGCTTTATTTATTTGCTTAAGGTATATGTACAAAGGGATTACAAGTGAGAAAAGAGACCTAAGGGGTTAATTCTAAGTTTACTCGGCAAGACATCGCATCTTGTGCCTACGTATCCTTACGGGAGTGGAATCAGAGTAATCGTAGTTCCCCTCAATAGGGAGGTTAGAGACTTCTTGACTATGGTCAAGGTCTCAAGGGGAATAAACGCATCTTAAGGACACGCTTACGTGGAGTGTAGAAACTCCAAATCTCTACGTTGTAAATTGTTAAGTTGTAATTAGGGTTAAATTAGGTTAGGGATTCCACGGCGGGAAACCCTAAAATGAGCGCGGCGGCTCTTTGACCTAATGCTAGGGGTAAAATTGTAATTTTGCCTGCGGCGAGGCATTTGTGAAAATTTAGGGTTGAAAAGGTGTAAGGGTTTGAAGTTGAGGACTATTGACACGGCGGTCAAATGCTAGACATAATTCCTTCGGAGTGTGTGAGGTGACAGAAATATTGCAATACATCAGCAGAAATTTAAATCATACATCATGCAGAATTTTAAATGCGAAAAGTAAATGCGATTATTAGGTTCGCGAGATTACATATGAGAAGCAGATACAAATATAAACGAAACTTGAATCGAAAAATAAAATAAATAACGGTAAACTTGACAAGCTGCAAAACAAATGAACAATGTTAGTAGGCAACGCCAGACGGCGACCAAAGGAACTAAAAATGCAGGATTTGAGATTTTTAGCTGTTTATTTTTTTATATAAAGGAAATATTTATGATTTAAGTTAAAAGAAATTTTAATACTAAAAAAAAGATTAAGTTAATTTTCAAAAACAGTTTTAATTTAATAATCTAAAAAAAAGTTTTATTTTTAATGTTATCATTATTATTTTTTTTATTAAAGGTTTTAATTATTATAAAAAAAGTTTTATTATTAATTAGAAAAAAGGTTCTATTTTATTTTGAAAAAAAACAGGTTTTAATAGTATTTAAAAAAGAAAGTTTTAATAAATTCTTAAAAAAACATAATAATTAAAAATAAACAAATAAAAATATAAAATAAAAAAGGGGTTGGGCCGGTAGTTACATCCGGTCCCAACCCGATCCACGGTCATTCCCAAAAGGGGAGCAAAGGGATTAGGGTAACCCTAATTCTCCTTTTCCTCTACGGCGCCGCTCGCTCCCTTCTCTCACAACCTCGTTCCGTTTCTCATGATTTTCACACTCCGATGGCCTTCGTCTGTCCGATTTCCATTGCTTTATTCACGATGCTAGTCCCTTTCTATGTTGAAACCTGAAAACATTCAACATTAAACCATTAAATGTACAACACGATGAACTCACAACTTGCGTTTTGTGGTTGCGATCGGTGGCTTTCGGCGTGGTTGCGACGATGAGGCGATGATGACGAGGTCCTGAGCCTTGAAGTTTGTTTACTCGCCGTTCTCAGATGGACGGTGCTGGTGAACTCCTTCGAAGGGTTTCGTTCATATGATGGTTTCGGTGTTCTCCTTCTCGCTGTTTTCGCGTTCTCTGCCCGCTTCGTCTAGGGTTTCAACGAGGTGATCGTTCCCTTTTTATAGTTTCTCTTTATCTCTCTTTTTGGGCCTTGGACTTGCGTTATTTTTCTGAGATATGAATTTGATGATCTGATTTGATTTGATTTCATTTGGTTTTTCCAGATTGAGTTCCAATGGGATGCTTTCTGATACGATTGGGATCTCGTTTCTTTTCTTGGAATCCTGATTGGGGTTTTGGTGAGATTGAAATCCATTTTAATGGTATGAATCTGATACTGATTCGTTTGATTGATTCAAAATGAGTTCCAATAGGGATATTCCCTGACACGATTTGGATCCATCTGATACATGATTGAATCCTGTTTCCTCTTTTAGGGTTTGATTGGGATTTTCTGATTCTCAGCTGATACGATTCTTCTGACCCTATTCGATTTATCAAATCAGAGTCTTTCTATTATTTTTCTGATATGGTTTGCCTTCAGATTGGATTGATTGATGTTTGATTTTGATTCACAGAACTCCTTGATGGATTCTTATCTCTGTTTGATATTTTTGATCTCGAACTGATTCGTTTTTTGATTGGTTCGTTTCTTTGATGCAGCTCAGATTCTTTTCCTCTTCTTCTTTCAGAGAGGGCTTGATATTGAAGCTTTGGTTGAGTCAAAATTGCCGGGAAAGGTCTACGGCGATGATGTTCATCTGAGCCGTGACAATTGATACTCTTTGATGATGCTATGATTGCCTCTGATGATCTTCGCTTACTTATTCCACTTGAGTTGTTTTAACTGCTGATGATACTTGATTCTTGTGTTTCAGAGCTGATATTTTGGGCAATTGTATCCAACTATGAATTCAAATGTCACTTAATGTTGCCTCGATACACTTACGCGATAGTGAGTTTGGGCGATGATGATTCGAGCCATGTGTTTGTGCACTTGTTTGTTTTATGAACTGAGTATGTTTATATTAGATTATTCTTGCTGGTACAATCCGTGCCATGATTTAATACTGCTTGCAATTCTGAACTGACGTGAACTTCAGCTCTTCTGTGCAGTTTTGGCAGGTTGATTCAATGGGCTATGATGTTGAGCTGAGCCCAGTGCTTCCAATTGTAATGTCTACGACAGTCTTTATTGACATGGACTGAGTCCCTTGTATTCGAGCTGGTTCTGATAATCTTTCTGAATTTACATCTTGCCTCCGTTTCTCATTCTTGTTGAGGCGCTTTAGGCATCAGAACTTGGATGTGCAGTCCGTTTATTCACTTCTGATTTTTATGATGTGAATTCACTTGTTTGGTTCAGAGCTGTTGTGAACTGACCTGCTCTCTTGTTTTGGTATGCTGTTGCGCTTCTTTGGATCCTGCTGAATATTTTTATGTCATGACAGATTTGTAGGATGCTTTCTTATGGCCCTTTGCGCATGAACTTGCATTTTGATGCATTGTTTGATGGTTTGTGATTTTTGTCCTGTGCAGCTTGATGCCATAGTTTGGTTTCTCTTGTTCTGTTTTGAACTTGATATTCATTTTGTTTGGACCATTGGCCTTCATTTTGTTTGGTAACAGATTTGTTTCTTTGGTGGCTATTCATACCTGTATTGGCGCGAGCCCCTTCCTAGTTTTGCTTATGCTTTGAATTCTGATGATGCTTGTGGCTTTTCAGGTGTTGAAACCAAAGTGACTCAGACCTGCCGGCATCCGGGTATGAGTCAGAACTTGCCTATGTTGCCTTATTCTCGTATCAGTTTGGAAATCCAATCGCGGCAAAACGAATCAGTCCCGCTTCTTTTATTACTTCTATCTCTCGGATGTCCCGTATCGATAAGAACAGGTATTACCTGATCTGACGCCCACGGCGCGGATCGGTAACGGGGGGTAGGACGCAGCTTCGGTTGTGCCACTCCCGGCACTCGATGATGACATTGTTCTGAGAGTGTCAAAACATCTTCTAACATTTTTCTATACTGTTTGTTTTCTTTTTGATGTGCAGGTTAGTCGAGGATTCATGGAGAAGCTCCAAGACAACATGAAGACACTTAGATGTTCTTAGGATTTAGGATAGATACTTTAATGTAATTCCTTAGGATTTAGAACTTTAATGTAATTCCTTGTAACAGTACGTATAAAATGTGAAGCACTCTCCATTTCTTGTATGATGAGATTTTTTTATGAAATAAAATTCCCAAAATTTGAATTCATTTATATTTTATTCTTAGTTAAAAAATATAAACATTTGTGAATAAATCCACAAGTATTTAAATTCATTAACATAGTCATAAAACATAAACACTCCCAAGTGATATCCTTATTTGTGCACTCGTCTCATTTGTAATCGTAATCTCATCATCTGATTAAAATCCCATTTAAATGTTAACCAACCATTTCATAACCAAACACGTATGTGCACCGTAATCACAACAGTTTCAGCATCAACAGTAACACTACTCGTAATTAAATTCCACTGACCAAATGCCAAGATCTTGATATGATCAGACCTGGTGATAGATAAATGCCTCAAAACAATAACGTATCAAACGCCTCAGAATTTTAATAACAGCCCGTCTTCAAGGAATTGGTAGTATTTGTGTAAAATGACCAAAATACCCCTGGGACCAAATCTGCAAAACAAACACCTTCATCACTGGTTAGCGGTTAGCAAATGTACATAGGAGATGATATGCGAAATGACTGACTAAATATAAGGGTAAAATTTGGGGTATTACAGTTGCCCCTATTTAAATAGCTACACCGGACGATTTGAGTGACAGAGACTCGAGGAATCGTGGTGGAGAGATTTAAATATAGATAACCGAAAATTTTGCCCTTATATGCGACGATGCAATGCTATGGACAAAGCGAGGACCGCTTAATGCAGATGATATGAATATGATATGATGTGTATGCTGGAATGGTGGATGCGAAAATGATGACGAATACTACGACACAGACGCTACGAGAAGACCACACTGGGGAAGACGACGTGCTGAGACACAGTACAAACACTGGGGAATCCTAAAATGATAGTCAACTGGTGCGAACACGACCAATTGTCATCTTGGGAACGAGATTCTCAAATGGAGATGACACCTGTGAGACGGCCTCCACTGGGGAATCTAAAAATAAAACTGGATCACGTACGATTGCAAGATCGATTACAGAATGCTGGAGCATTGAGCAAAGAATAACATCCAAGCTTCTGTAAACTATCTCTCGTGACAGGATCAAACGGACTTTTCGGAACTCCGTAACAAATATACAGGGTAAAGACCGGCTGTATGCCAAAATAAATGGACTTTGATGGGAAATGCCCTGATAGGCTTCTCGAGGGAGAACTGTCACCCATCGTTGGAAGGGACTTATATGCCAAAATGGATAAGCATTCAAATAAAGATGCTGCTGCTTATCGGATAAATAAATCTTCTCGCATTTAAGGTCGGCGCCTGGAATACGATTCTGATTCTTCTCTTACTGAAGGATAAATAAACTTCTTCATGCTTCAAGATCGTGCTCTCTTGAACATGAAAAGGGTAAACTGAATTTCCTCATACTTCAGAATCGTGCTCTCCTGAATATGATTCGACTCTTTCTTGTAAATGAAACTCTTCATACTTCAGAATCGTGCTCTCCTGAATATGAAAAGGCTAATCGAACTTCTTCATAACTCAGAATCGTGCTCTCCTGAATATGATTCGGCTCTTGTAAATGAAATTCTTCATACTTCAGAATCGTGCTCTCCTGAATATGAAAATGGCTAATCGAACTTCCTCATAACTCAGAATCGTGCTCTCCTGAATATGATTCGGTTGTTTCTTGTAAATGAAATTCTTCATACTTCAGAATCGTGCTCTCCTGAATATGAAAATGGCTAATCGAACTTCCTCATAACTCAGAATCGTGCTCTCCTAAATATGATTCCGCTCCTTCTTTTACTAAAGGATAAATGAACTTCTTCATGCTTCAGAATCGTGCTCTCCTGAATATGATTCTGCTCAAAACCTCCCCGTACTTCAAGATCGTGCTCTCCTGAATACGATTTGGTTCATACCTCCTATACTTCAAGACGACAGGTAAATGGAAGCCCAACTGCTCCATGGAGATGGCCATTTGCTGCGAGTCATAACGAAGGTAGGATCGGCTTCTTAGGTGAGAAATGTTGTATATTGATGCTGTAAGATGTAAAGTGTAAAGTGTTGTTGTAACATGTAGGAGTGTAAAGTGTTGTACTGGTAGATTTTCCAGACGTGAACTGGCGCGTATCTGTAAAGGATTGTGGTTGAAAGATAGTGCAAAATAAATGCACGTCCGGGTACAGTGATAAACTTCTTAAGCGAGATAGTCGCGTATCTGTCATGGTATGGTGAAAATCTTTAGATGGTGCCAAATAAATGCACGTTCGGTTGGGATTGACGACCGACAAGACTGAGATTCAATCTAGGATTGAGCTAGAAAGAAGACTAGTAATCAAGACTCCATCGAGGGAATGAACTCGAAGGGTAGATATCTTATCCTGGAGAGGAAAGATAGCTGAAGTAACTGTCATCCACAAGGATCGAGCTCTGTGGGGAAACTGGAAACAAGTGAGTATTTTATGCTTAGGGCTGACAATCTATTTGGAGAGAATGGACGAACCTAGTTACTCGGCGGTAACAACCAAATGACGGTGAAACATAATGAGCCTGTGAATGCTAACGCATATGCATATGTTAATGTGAATGTATGTTAATGTCTATGTATGTTAATGCAGGATGTTATGAAATGAGTATGTAATGAGTATGTAATGAATGTGTAATGAATATGTAATGAAATAGGCATGTGATGCTTATGCCCTTGCGTATGCTGACGAAACAGACTAGAGACGGGATGAGAAATGAAATAAACATCTCGACGGAAATACCCAGCGTTCCCGGCAATCAATACGTCAATCATGAGTGAGGAGGATCAATGGTGGAACCACATCTAGTTTTAAAGTTCTGAACTCTATGGGGAGAAGGTAATCTGCTTGGGTGCACAGTATCACGTCTTCACATGGGGAGAAGAAAACCTGAGGGACACTTTTGAATTACCCAAGAAAAGGCTGTCAGCTTATAGTCTCGCTGGGGACTGTGTTAGAGCAATGGTTTGAAAGTGTTTTTGCAATAATGATATTTCCGGGGAGTGAAGAGATCCTTCCGAAATTTCCACTAGTCAAAGTAATTTATTACATTTCAAATTTGTCGTCTTTGAAAAACAGTTTTTTTTTTTTTTTTTTTTTGAAAAATCTACAATGCACCTTTCATTTTCAAATTTTAAGAATAAACGCATTTTGCATAACAATAGAAAACAAAGAGTAATGCACCAAGGAATGTAAGTAACAAAATGGTATCTTTTATTAAAGGGTGGCTGCTTGCTGAAGGCATAGCTCCACAGATGATTATGTTTTGAAATTGGCAACATGGGAAAAGGTTACATTGAATCCAATGACACCTACTGACACTAATAACTAAGACTAATCCAGAATCCTGCTTTGGGCAAGGATGAAAGAACTGAGACATGGCTCTCATGCGGAAAGTGTGTTCGAGATGATCAGTGTCCTCTGATGCAATGAAATGCCTTTGCCCCTAACTTTTGCCTGGACCGCCCTCTCGGGTTTTCAATCCACCGGGACGCTCTTTTTTGCCTAAGCCGCCCTTTCGGGTTTTCAACTTAGCGAGCTTTTATTATTATTTCTTTTTTCCAACCCTTACTTTTGCCTAAGTCGCCTTTTGCAGGTTTTCGACTTAGCGGGTTTTTAGGCATAATATTTTCGGACTGCATCAGAATTCACGGGGTGTGCTAGTTCTTCGCCGTCCATTGTCGTAAGTATCAGAGACCCTCCAGAGAAAATAGTCTTTACAACAAATGGGCCTTCATAATTGGGCATCCACTTTCCACGCATATCTTTATGTACTGGTAAGATCTTTTTGAGTACGAGCTCTCCTTGACGGAACTCACGGATACGAATCTTCTTATCAAATGCTCTTTTCATCCGTTTCTGATATAATTGCCCATGACACATGGCTGTCAAGCGCTTCTCGTCAATGAGATTCAATTGATCCAGCCTGTTTTGGACCCACTCAGCTTCCTCAAGTTCAGCCTCCATTAATACTCTTAAAGAAGGTATCTCTACTTCGATGGGGAGCACGGCGTCCATTCCATACACCAATGAGAAGGGTGTTGCCCCTGTCGAAGTTCTCACTGAGGTTATGTATCCATGCAAAGCAAACGGTGACATCTCATGCCAATCTTTGTAAGTCACAACCATTTTTTGCAGGATCTTCTTGATATTCTTATTCGCAGCTTCAACGGCCCCATTCATCTTAGGACGGTACGGAGAAGAATTGTGGTGAGTGATCTTGAAACTATCACACAGCTCTTTCATGGTCTTGTTATTCAGATTGGTGCCATTGTCAGTTATTATCCGGCTTGGGACTCCATAACGGCAGATGATCTCTTTCCTGATGAATCGGGCAACCACTTGCTTGGTCACGTTGGCGTAGGAGGCAGCCTCTACCCACTTGGTGAAATAATCAATGGCAACAAGGATAAAACGATGACCATTAGAAGCCTTCGGCTCGATTGCCCCAATCATGTCAATGCCCCACATAGAGAACGGCCATGGTGAAGACAAAACATTCAACGGTGACGGAGGTACATGCATTTTATCAGCATAAATTTGGCACTTATGGCATTTTCTAGCGTATTGGATACAGTCAGCTTCCATGGTTAACCAATAATACCCGGCCCTTAGCATCTTCTTGGACATAGCATAACCATTGGCATGAGTTCCGAAGGTCCCCTCATGAATTTCCTGCAGTAACATGTCCGCTTCCCGTTTATCAACACATCTGAGCAGGACCATGTCGTGATTTCTCTTGTATAACACACCATTACTGATAAAGAATTTTGACGCCAGTCTTCTCAATGTTTTCTTGTCCAGACCAGTAGCACCATCGGGATACTCTTGCTTGACGAGATAGTTCTTGATATCGTGAAACCAAGGCTTTTCATCCACCTCAACCTCTTCGACCAACTGACAATAAGCGGGCTCAACCTTGCGCTCAATATGGATAAGAGGTGCTTCATTAATGAATTTAACTTTCCACATGGATGCTAACATGGCTAAAGCATCAGCAACGTGATTCTCGGATCTAGGAACATGCTCGAACTCTATCTCATCGAAATACTTGATCAACTCAGTAATATAGTCCTTATAAGGGATTAACTTCTCATTCTTCGTTTCCCATTTGCCTTGTACCTGGTAAATAACCAAGGCTGAGTCACCACTTACTTTAAGAAGTTTGATTCGGAGGTGAATCGCCGCTTCGAGGCCAAGAATACATGCTTCATATTCTGCGACGTTATTAGTACACTCAAAGTCCAACCTTGCTGTAAATGGAGTGAATCCACCCTTTGGGTTCATCAAAACGGCGCCTATACCATGCCCATTGAAATTCGAGGAACCATCAAACATCATCTTCCACCAAAGACCTGGTTCTGGACCTTCGCTCGGATCTGGCTCTTCACAATCTCTTTTAATCAACAAAATATCCTCATCAGGAAAATCAAACTTAAGAGGTTCATAATCTTCAACCGGCTGATCTGCAAGATAATCCGATAAAATACTACTCTTAATTGCCTTCTGGGGTACGTACTGGATGTCATATTCGGATAACAACATGTGCCAACGGGCTAGCCTCCCGGTTTGAGCAGGTTTTTCAAAAATATACTTGATCGGATCCATTTTAGAAATCAACAATGTGGTATGACAGACCATATATTGCCGAAGGCGCCTAGCGGCCCATGCCAATGCACAACAAGTTTTCTCCAATGGTGAGTATCTATTTTCGCAATCGGTAAACTTTTTGCTCAGGTAATAAATCGCATGCTCCTTTTTTCCAGTCTCATCATGTTGTCCAAGCACACAACCCATAGACTTCTCGAGAACAGTAAGGTACATAAACAACGGTCTTCCAGGTACGGGAGGAATCAGAATAGGGGGATCTTGCAAATAACCCTTAATCTTCTCAAACGCTTTCTGACAATCGGGGTTCCACTCAACTGTCTGCCCCTTGCAAAGTAACTTGAATATCGGCTCACAAGTAGCGGTCATATTGGAGATAAACCTGGAAATATAATTCAAACGTCCCAGAAAACCTCTAACTTACGTCTCGGTTCGCGGAGCCGGCATATCTTGAATGGCTCGGACTTTGTCAGGATCCACCTCAATCCCTCGCTGGCTAACAATGAAACCGAGCAATTTTCCAGATCTGACACCAAAAGTACATTTAGCAGGATTCAATTTCAGCTGGTATTTCCTGAGTCGTTCAAACAGCTTCACCAAATGGTCTAGATGCTCCTCTTCACTATGAGATTTGGCTATCATATCGTCCACATACACCTCGATCTCTTTGTGCATCATATCATGAAAAAGAGTGGTCATAGCGCGTTGGTAAGTTGCCCCCGCGTTCTTTAAACCGAAGGGCATGACTTTGTAGCAGAAGGTTCCCCAAGGAGTAATGAAAGTAGTCTTCTCTCGATCGTCGGGATCCATCTTGATCTGATTGTAGCCAGAGAAACCATCCATAAATGAAAACAACGCAAAACTGGTTGTATTGTCTACAAGTGTATCAATATGTGGCAGAGGGAAGTCGTCTTTCGGACTTGCTTTGTTCAGGTCCCTGTAATCCACACACATCCTAACTTTACCGTCCTTCTTAGGCACTGGCACAATGTTGGCAACCCAATCTGGATATTTTGCGACCGCCAAGAAACCTGCATCCAACTGCTTTTTAACCTCATCTCGAATCTTCAAAGCCATGTCGGGTCTCGTTCTTCGAAGCTTTTGTTTGATAGGCGGACAATCTGGCTTAAGTGGCAACTTGTGAACAACAATATCCGTGTCTAGGCCCGGCATATCTTGATATGACCATGCAAACACATCAATATACTCTTTTAACAACTCAATCAACCTCGGCTTAACCTCTGTCCCAAGCATTGCACCAATCTTGACCTCTTTCTTGCTATCATCTGTACCGAGATTAATTAAGTCCACCTGTTCTTTATGCGGTTGAAGCTCTGTGTACTCGTACTCAATCAATCTTGTCAGTTCAGCGGGTACTTCAAAATCTTCTTCACCCTCGTCCTCAGCTTGATTGATAGGTGCATCCCAGTCAGGAGTGTCAGTAAAGTCATTGGATCCAACAAGGTTTACGATGTCTCTGCATGATGGAAGGCTTACTTAATTAAAATGCTCGAAGATATGTAAGAATGAAATGCTGTTTTTTATTTTTTTTTTTTGGGAAAAAAAAGGTTGCCAATTTCATTTTTAAAGGTGAAAACGAAAAACGCAAATGAACCAAAGTGGAATTGAACAAAATGCTTTTATTAATATCTTTTTAGAAACGAAAGGTGGCCCAATAAAAACGATCCTATAACCTTGGGCAGAGCTACGGATTTTTATTTGAAAATGTAAATGAAACTTTTTTTTAAAAAAAATTACTTTGACAAGGGAAAAATAACAGGGATCTCTACGGCCTCCCAGTTGTTCAAAACTGCATCACCCTTAAACACCAGGTTGCTCAGCTCTTCATTTTTCTCACAGTCACTGATGGCATTGACTTGGAAGCCTCCGCTGACAAATACCTCTTGGATAACCTTCGGACGCCCTTCGACAGTTGTGGCAGCTCCATTCTGAGTTGGTTTGTAACCCAACCCAGAGCGATCAGTCTTGGTCTTGACATCGATTACCTCTCCCCAACCTTCAGGAATGTCCCTGTCAATTGTTGATTTGGTACTCTTCAGAGATGTGAAAGATGGATTACCCTGACCCACTGTCTCTTCGACTTCTAGCAGAACAGCATTGGCGATCTCAAGTGCTTGAAAGGAGATTTCTAAAGCATTCTCATCGGCCTCGATGTAACGGAAAGAGGACAGGTTACTGACCATCAGATCCTCCTCACCGTGTATAATAACCAACTTTCTATCGACCACGAACTTCATCTTCTGATGTAACGTTGAGGTTACTGCCCCAGCGGCATGAATCCACGGCCTTCCAAGTAAACAACTGTAATTGGGATTAATGTCCATGACTTGAAACGTGATGTTAAAAACTTGCGGACCAATCAGGATAGGAAGCTCAACCTCCCCCATTACCGACCGACGAGAGCCATCGAAAGCCTTGACGACCAAAAGAGTAGGTTTCAACACAGTCCCTTTACAAGCCAACTTATCAAGAACCCTCTTGGGTAGAACATTCAGAGAAGACCCGGTGTCCACTAGCACTCTCGCTAAATTGTCCTCCTGACATTTCACCGATATATGTAAAGCACGATTATGGTTCGGACCCTCCTTCGGTAACTCTTCATTGCTGAAACTAAGGGTGTTACAGGCGGTCAAATTGGCAATCACACTATCAAACCGACTGGTGCTGATATCTTGATCCACATGTGCTTGAGTCAAAACCTTCTGCAAGGCCATCCTATGAGCGGGTGAACTCATCAACAGAGATAAAATCGAAATCTTGGAAGGAGTCTGATGAAGTTGGTCGATAACCTTATAGTCACTTTTCTTGATGATCCTCAAAAATTCGGCATCTTCATCATTCGTAACGGCTCCCTTACCTTTGTCTTTGGCAGGCACTGAGATACTAGTTGTTTCCTTAGGTGGGACCTCATTGGAATGGGGAGTATACACACGGCCACTGCGAGTCATCCTGCTTGCCTCTGCGATATTGGTCACAGTGTCCTTAACCTCTTCATTTGGAATAACCTTCCCAGACTCCTTGTCAATCATCGTCACGTCGTATTTCCAAGGCACAGCTTTAGGATCACTGAAAGGAAACGGACTTGGTCTTCGAATAACTATAGGCTTAGGCTGATTCACCTCAGGGATAGACGACTTTGGTATATCGAACACGGGATTGGCAGAACCTGCCCCTGATAGATTAAACACTGGTATCTTACCCTTTGATTCAGGTTGATGGAAGACAGGCTCAACCACAGCGACCTCATCCTTCTTGGCTTGGCTTGTCACTTGTAAAACACCCTCATTAATCAACCTCTGAACATCATTCTGAACCAACACACAACCCTTAATACTGGCCTCACAACTTACGCATGCAACGTGGGAAGTATCTACCAAACCAGCTTCAAACAGTTTCGAATGGAACATCTTGAGAGGAGTCTTAATCTGTTCAACGTCAAGGGCATAACCTTCCCCCGAATCAGCACTAATGGCATTGACACTCTCATGGTTAGGAAAAGGGTTCTTCTTAACGTTTGGTTGAGGATCTTCAAATGACAAAATCTTCTTTTCCAATAAATCCCTGACAATATTTTTGAGAGCATAACAATTCTCCAGATCATGACCAGGCGCACCCTCATGAAATAAACAATGAGCGGCGGCGTTGTAATTGGCGGGTAGAGGATTAGGAGGCGGACCCAAAGCCCGAGTAGTGATTAGACCTTGCTTGACCAAAGAAGGGTACAACTCGGTGAAAGTCATCGGAATCGGCGGACAAGGCTTATACGTTCTTCTATTCGGAACATTCTGGCGAGGAGCCGGACTCTTTGGCTGTTGAGGAGCAGGAGCGTTGGGCGCCTGTAGATAGTTGACAGGAGGCGGATAAACCGGAGTTTGTTGCATAGGTTGATACATGGGAACCTGTTGATTGAAAGAAGGTGTAATAGCCGCCACATAGGGCTGTTGAGCATATTGGATTGGGTACCCTTGAGGTTGAGCATAACCTTGCGGATGTCGATAAAAGCGTTCTCTGGGTCTACCAGAGGATATAGCATTAGTCTCACCCTCTTTCTTTTTCTGGGAGCTATACGGAGGTTTCTTCGGCTGATCCTTAGAAGCACCATGATTATTTGTCATTTTACCACTTTTCATACCCAGTTCAATCTTGACACCCACAGCAACGATGTCGGAGAAATTTGAAGTCACACTACCCACCATTCTCTCGTAAAATTCTGGACGGACCGTGTCGACAAACCAATCAGCTAACTCTTTCTCGGTCAAAGGAGGTTCTACCTGCGAAGCAGTCTCTCTCCACCTTTGAGCATACTCTTTGAATGACTCAGAATTCTTTTGTGACATACTCAGCAACTGTCTTCTGTCAGGAGCCAGATCCATATTGTACTTGTAGTGTTTGATGAAAGCGTCAGATAAATCTTGAAAGCTCTTAACGTGAGACTGGTCCAAAGTTAAATACCACTTGGAAGAAGCACCCTTCAAACTATCTTGGAAGCAATGAATCATCAGTTTATCATTCTCAACATGGGCAGCCATTTTGCGATAATACATGATCAAATGACTCTTAGGACAGGTGGCACCTTCATAACGATCGAAGTTCGGAGTTTTGAACTTCGGGGGAATAACCAAACCTGAGACCAAACAAACATCCCTTGCAGCAGTCCCAAAAATTTGATCGCCCTCTACTTTTTTCAATCTCTGGACGATGGTGTTTACTTCCTCACGAAGCTTATCATGTTTCTCATAACCCTCAACATTCTCATCAAGATTATCAAAAACTGTCTCATTGAAGTACGGTTGCGCACGAGTGTGTACAACAGGTGGTGCAAAGATAGGAGCCCCCCTAGAAACTTCAGAAAATAAAGGCACGGCTTGCTGAACAGGCTGATTAATTGGAACAGTGGCTTGAGGAGGCACAAAACCGGGATCAAGACCATAAGGTGGGTCCCTTGCTACGGTCACGCTTGGTGGAGGGTCCACAGTAACGCCGGTAATCTCAGAAACAACAGTGGGCTGGGTATCCATCTTAGCATTCATGACATGTAACAATTCCATCATACGCCCCATACCCCCTCGAAGATCTTCAAGTTCATTGCTAAGGCGGTCAATCTCTTTTGCCTGATCTTCCATTCTTTTCCGAGTTTGAGCTCTGGTGTTGTACTGGTGCCGAGAACTCAGGGTGACGAAACTGGAAGGCGAGAGAACCGAACATGAGAAAACGGAAGACACATGCAATGCAATAAATGATGTTGTAATGAAGATTTCATGGAATTCAAACATTTACGAATGTCGTGGGGTACCAAGGAAATCCTTTTCTTGTTTTCTCATTTTATTATTATTTTTTTTATTCATGGTATCCCGCGATATCCATAAATGATGATTGAACTCCATGAAATACAATGCAATGAGATGTTTTATGGATGCAATGCATGAAAACACACAAAGTCCTAGGTTAAAGGAACGTGAGCGGAGTCAAGGTCTACCCATCCCAAAAGGAGTGTACTATAGGTTAGTTGTACCTGCCGAACAAGGTTCTACAAAGTGCCCAAAGTCATCAGCCCATCTTTCGGATATTATCAACCTTCCGACTGACTCAGGGGTTAATAATATTCTCAAGAGAACCTCTTTTGAGTGTAGTATCGCGTAGCAGCCATTGTAAGATTACTCCCACATAGCTCCCGCACTACGTCCTAAATAAGGCCAAGGTGGTGTTAAGGTACTACGGTCCTCAATATCACAGACTCCAGTCGACCATGGAAAAAGTTTTCGCGATTACTCGTTCAACCGAACCATTTTCGAAAAGGTCTCAACTGAGCGGAGATTCTCGAATCAGCTTGGTCGGGATTCACTCCCTATAAGCCTCATCGAATATATCCCCATCCTATAATAATGTCACTAGTCCGGGCGTAGGACTTATCTCACACCACAAGGAACAGTCCCCCAATCAGAGTACAATATATACATGTAAATGAATAGTAAAGCAAATAGTAATAAACATGAACAAGTTAGGGATAACCCTCAAAAGTTTAGCAAGTCCCCAGTGAAGTCGCCATTTTCTGTTGCGGTGGAAATAGGATCACAAACTATTAATGAGTTTGAATCGCAATTCAATTCACAACCGCTCTTTGATTTATCCGAAGGAAAAGGTCAAAAGAGGGAAAACCTATTTTGCATCGTAAACACAATGCGGGGAAAGATCTAGGGTTCGGGGGTTGGTTAAATTTAGGGAAGGTATTAGCACCCTAAACTTCTGTAGTACTCTACAGGAACCTTTTGTTCAGATGTTTACTATTTGCTTTATTTATTTGCTTAAGGTATATGTACAAAGGGATTACAAGTGAGAAAAGAGACCTAAGGGGTTAATTCTAAGTTTACTCGGCAAGACATCGCATCTTGTGCCTACGTATCCTTACGGGAGTGGAATCAGAGTAATCGTAGTTCCCCTCAATAGGGAGGTTAGAGACTTCTTGACTGTGGTCAAGGTCTCAAGGGGAATAAACGCATCTTAAGGACACGCTTACGTGGAGTGTAGAAACTCCAAATCTCTACGTTGTAAATTGTTAAGTTGTAATTAGGGTTAAATTAGGTTAGGGATTCCACGGCGGGAAACCCTAAAATGAGCGCGGCGGCTCTTTGACCTAATGCTAGGGGTAAAATTGTAATTTTGCCTGCGGCGAGGCATTTGTGAAAATTTAGGGTTGAAAAGGTGTAAGGGTTTGAAGTTAAGGACTATTGACACGGCGGTCAAATGCTAGACCTAATTCCTTCGGAGTGTGTGAGGTGACAGAAATATTGCAATACATCAGCAAAAATTTAAATCATACATCATGCAAAATTTTAAATGCGAAAAGTAAATGCGATTATTAGGTTCGCGAGATTACATATGAGAAGCAGATACAAATATAAACGAAACTTGAATCGAAAAATAAAATAAATAACGGTAAACTTGACAAGCTGCAAAACAAATGAACAATGTTAGTAGGCAACGCCAGACGGCGACCAAAGGAACTAAAAATGCAGGATTTGAGATTTTTAGCTGTTTATTTTTTTATATAAAGGAAAAATTTATGATTTAAGTTAAAAGAAATTTTAATACTAAAAAAAAAGATTAAGTTAATTTTCAAAAACAGTTTTAATTTAATAATCTAAAAAAAGTTTTATTTTTAATGTTATCATTATTATTTTTTTTATTAAAGGTTTTAATTATTATAAAAAAAGTTTTATTATTAATTAGAAAAAAGGTTCTATTTTATTTTGAAAAAAAACAGGTTTTAATAGTATTTAAAAAAGAAAGTTTTAATAAATTCTTAAAAAAACATAATAATTAAAAATAAACAAATAAAAATATAAAATAAAAAAGGGGTTGGGCCGGTAGTTACATCCGGTCCCAACCCGATCCACGGTCATTCCCAAAAGGGGAGCAAAGGGATTAGGGTAACCCTAATTCTCCTTTTCCTCTACGGCGCCACTCGCTCCCTTCTCTCACAACCTCGTTCCGTTTCTCATGATTTTCACACTCCGATGGCCTTCGTCTGTCCGATTTCCATTGCTTTATTCACGATGCTAGTCCCTTTCTATGTTGAAACCTGAAAACATTCAACATTAAACCATTAAATGTACAACACGATGAACTCACAACTTACGTTTTGTGGTTGCGATCGGTGGCTTTCGGCGTGGTTGCGACGATGAGGCGATGATGACGAGGTCCTGAGCCTTGAAGTTTGTTTACTCGCCGTTCTCAGATGGACGGTGCTGGTGAACTCCTTCGAAGGGTTTCGTTCATATGATGGTTTCGGTGTTCTCCTTCTCGCCGTTTTCGCGTTCTCTGCCCGCTTCGTCTAGGGTTTCAACGAGGTGATCGTTCCCTTTTTATAGTTTCTCTTTATCTCTCTTTTTGGCCTTGGACTTGCGTTATTTTTCTGAGATATAAATTGATGATCTGATTTGATTTGATTTCATTTGGTTTTTCCAGATTGAGTTCCAATGGGATGCTTTCTGATACGATTGGGATCTCGTTTCTTTTCTTGGAATCCTGATTGGGGTTTTGGTGAGATTGAAATCCATTTTTCTGGTATGAATCTGATACTGATTCGTTTGATTGATTCAAAATGAGTTCCAATAGGGATATTCCCTGACACGATTTGGATCCATCTGATACATGATTGAATCCTGTTTCCTCTTTTAGGGTTTGATTGGGATTTTCTGATTCTCAGCTGATACGATTCTTCTGACCCTATTCGATTTATCAAATTGCGGAATGGAATCTTTCTATTATTTTTCTGATATGGTTTGCCTTCAGATTGGATTGATTGATGTTTGATTTTGATTCACAGAACTCCTTGATGGATTCTTATCTCTGTTTGATATTTTTGATCTCGAACTGATTCGTTTTTTGATTGGTTCGTTTCTTTGATACAGCTCAGATTCTTTTCCTCTTCTTCTTTCAGAGAGGGCTTGATATTGAAGCTTTGGTTGAGTCAAAATTGTCGGAAAGGTCTACGGCGATGATGTTCATCTGAGTCGTGACAACTGATACTCTTTGATGATGCTATGATTGCCTCTGATGATCTTCGCTTACTTATTCCACTTGAGTTGTTTTAACTGCTGATGATACTTGATTCTTGTGTTTCAGAGCTGATATTTTGGGCAATTGTATCCAACTATGAATTCAAATGTCACTTAATGTTGCCTCGATACACTTACGCGATAGTGAGTTTGGGCGATGATGATTCGAGCCATGTGTTTGTGCACTTGTTTGTTTTATGAACTGAGTATGTTTATATTAGATTATTCTTGCTGGTACAATCCGTGCCATGATTTAATACTGCTTGCAATTCTGAACTGACGTGAACTTCAGCTCTTCTGTGCAGTTTTGGCAGGTTGATTCAATGGGCTATGATGTTGAGCTGAGCCTAGTGCTTCCAATTGTAATGTCTACGACAGTCTTTATTGACATGGACTGAGTCCCTTGTATTCGAGCTGGTTCTGATAATCTTTCTGAATTTACATCTTGCCTCCGTTTCTCATTCTTGTTGAGGCGCTTTAGGCATCAGAACTTGGATGTGCAGTCCGTTTATTCACTTCTGATTTTTATGATGTGAATTCACTTGTTTGGTTCAGAGCTGTTGTGAACTGACCTGCTCTCTGTTTTGGTATGCTGTTGCGCTTCTTTGGATCCTGCTGAATATTTTTATGTCATGACAGATTTGTAGGATGCTTTCTTATGGCCCTTTGCGCATGAACTTGCATTTTGATGCATTGTTTGATGGTTTGTGATTTCTGTCCTGTGCAGCTTGATGCCATAGTTTGGTTTCTCTTGTTCTGTTTTGAACTTGATATTCATTTTGTTTGGACCATTGGCCTTCATTCTGTTTGGTAACAGATTTGTTTCTTTGGTGGCTATTCATACCTGTATTGGCGCGAGCCCCTTCCTAGTTTTGCTTATGCTTTGAATTCTGATGATGCTTGTGGCTTTTCAGGTGTTGAAACCAAAGTGACTCAGACCTGCCGGCATCCGGGTATGAGTCAGAACTTGCCTATGTTGCCTTATTCTCGTATCAGTTTGGAAATCCAATCGCGGCAAAACGAATCAGTCCCGCTTCTTTTATTACTTCTATCTCTCGGATGTCCCGTATCGATAAGAACAGGTATTACCTGATCTGACGCCCACGGCGCGGATCGGTAACGGGGGGTAGGACGCAGCTTCGGTTGTGCCACTCCCGGCACTCGATGATGACATTGTTCTGAGAGTGTCAAAACATCTTCTAACATTTTTCTATACTATTTGTTTTCTTTTTGATGTGCAGGTTAGTCGAGGATTCGTGGAGAAGCTCCAAGACAACATGAAGACACTTAGATGTTCTTAGGATTTAGGATAGATACTTTAATGTAATTCCTTAGGATTTAGAGCTTTAATGTAATTCCTTGTAACAGTACGTATAAAATGTGAAGCACTCTCCATTTCTTGTATGATGAGATTTTTTTATGAAATAAAATTCCCAAAATTTGAATTCATTTATATTTTATTCTTAGTTAAAAAATATAAACATTTGTGAATAAATCCACAAGTATTTAAATTCATTAACATAGTCATAAAACATAAACACTCCCAAGTGATATCCTTATTTGTGCACTCGTCTCATTTGTAATCCTAATCTCATCATCTGATTAAAATCCCATTTAAATGTTAACCAACCATTTCATAACCAAACACGTATGTGCACCGTAATCACAACAGTTTCAGCATCAACAGTAACACTACTCGTAATTAAATTCCACTGACCAAATGTCAAGATCTTGATATGATCAGACCTGGTGATAGATAAATGCCTCAAAACAATAACGTATCAAACGCCTCAGAATTTTAATAACAGCCCGTCTTCAAGGAATTGGTAGTATTTGTGCAAAATGACCAAAATACCCCTGGGACCAAATCTGCAAAACAAACACCTTCATCACTGGTTAGCGGTTAGCAAATGTACATAGGAGATGATATGCGAAATGACTGACTAAATATAAGGGTAAAATTTGGGGTATTACAGTGGTTATCCCCAGAAAAGTGGCCGTGTCGACCACGCAGTTTATTCTCGCGATTGACATCACTTTCCAGGTTCTCGCAGAGCTTCGTTCCCCTGCAGCAATCAGCTGAAGTTGTTTCCCTGCAGCAGTCAGCTGAAGATCATTTCCCCAGACGGAGTCCGATTGATATTGGCGTGTCCACATTCTCCTCAGCAGGATGATTCCTCTATCTGAGTAGTTCTTTCTCCTTGACAGGAGAATTTCCCCCTCGGCATTTATTTTGCTGACGGGATTGCATAGCATTGTGCATGATTGCATAGCATTTAGCATAAACGCATAGCATTTCCACTATGTGGGGCATGGCACCGAAGCACATGCATCATAAGCCTTATCATTCTTGTTCTACAAGTGTTCAGCCGAAGGATCAGTGGCTCAGGATGATTCCTGGCATTCTCCCCAACGAGGTCGTTTTCCTAAGATGATTCTTAAGACCCCGGTGTAATCCCCACAGCCGCTCGCTCAGGATGATTCTCGAGATCCCAGCGAAGTCTTCAGTTCGAGATGATTCTCGAATCCCTCAGCAGGGCCATTTGCTCAAGATGATTTGTGGGATCCCCAGCGCAGTTTCCCGAGTTGGTTGCTTAAGATGATTCATGAGCTCCCCAGCAACGTCCCTAACAAGAGCTACCCAGGATAATTCCTGGAATCTCCAACAGAGTAGGGGTCTTTTCCCCCAGCAGGTGGTTGGTATTTCCCCAGCAGCAGACAGGTAGATTGATATCCCCAGCCGAGCACAGCCAGGAGTGGTAGATGAAATGTTTCCCCAAGCGGATCCTGAAGGATTGTCCAGCAAGCAGAAGTCTGTTTATCCCCGTGAATTTGAGAACTTAATGACATGAGTGTCTTGTAGCCTGAAGGCTATGTTCCCTAGAAGGGTCGTTCCTCAGGGAGCCGTTCAGAGCATTTATCGCTTTCCCCATGCAGAGTATAGCAGAGGACAGTGTGTTGATCAGCCTGATATGCTGTGTTCTCCGGAGAAGCTCGTCATCCTCAAGTGAAGTCTAGATGAGATCGGCAAAAAAGGCAGCTCCCCTGAAGGGTAGCTCCCCCTCAGTAGATTGGTTACTCTCCTGAAGTTGGATGATTCCTCTTCCCAGCATTTATTTTGCTGGGGCATTTCCTTGCATGATTGCATAACATTTACTCAAGAGCGTAGCATTCCGTTTCGCGCGGGGCATTACGCCCATTTTTCCAGCATTTGCATATGAAGCACGAACCAGGTGGTTACCGTGCTCTCGAACAGAAGTGCTTGATCCATAGTACAGTTGGTAGGAATCATCTGAGTGAACTCTTTCGTTATTCTCCAGCGGTTGGTAGGAATCGTCTGAGTGAACTCTTTCGTTATTCTCCAGCAGTTGTTGAAGTCGTTTGGGTGAACACTCTCGTCTTTCTGCAGCAAAAGTCTACAAGGTGGTTTGGGTGAACCCTTCTTCCTTTTCCCCAGTGAGTCGTCAGGATTGTTTGGGTGAACCCTCATTCCTCTCTCCTCAACAGAGTTGTTAACCTGGTGATTATGTTCGGTAACCCGACATGTTTGCTTTTATTCAGCAACGACTTGACAGGATGCCAAGAGAATAGCAGCGTGATATGTTTGCTCCAACAGTGATGTCTAATCTGAAGATCGACTTCGTAAATGCCTGAAGGCGATATCAGAAGGTTCCTGTGGATTCAGATTTCCTTGTTGATGAATCAACGTTGGTCTGAAGACAGAGTTCAAGAGTTCGTAGATCCAGCTTTTGTATGCAAGGTGATCCGTATTAGCCTGAAGACCAAGTCAGTTATCCTGAGGTGATGATTGATTGCGATCAAGTGAATGATATTTCTTCTGACTGAAGTCGAAGATGTTTCTCCAGCTGAAGCGGAGTTTTGCCTGAAGGCAAAGTGTTTGAATCCCCGAAGAGTCATGAATGGCTCAGGATACCATTTCTCTGACTGAAGTCACAGATTTCCCAAGCTGAAGCGAAGGTGCCTAAGGGCAAGGTTATCCCCAAGGTCATGAATGACCTAGGATTCATTTTTTCGGACTGAAGGCCGAAGTATATCCCTGACTGAAATCTCGGACACTCTATAGCAGAGGCGGAGTTGCCTGAAGGCAGATCCATGTATCCTTGAAGGACAAGGACCATTTCTTCAGACTGAAGTCGAGGATACCTCATGCAGAGTTGCCATCCTTGAAGGCCAAGGATGCTTATCTTCAGAAGTACTTGAAGATCTTTTCTAGCTGAAGCTGGAAGCGGCCAGGGGCCAGGGTTTCATATAGCTTTGATGTTAAAGTTCTATGATGGGCAGTGTGCAGTAGTATTCGGATGTTCGTTATGGTGCTGAGGGTGAACCCCAGATCAGAGCATGCTTAGTTGAGTCTCTCATTCCCAGCGGAGTAGTTTCAAATACGCAAGTGTACCTTTTGTTCCATTTACCAGGGGTGAACCCCAGGTCAGAGTATGAATGTGTTCGACGGCGAGGTTGGATGTTTGTTTTGACGGCGAGGTCAGATCAAGTTTGTGTTCGACGGCGAGGTTGGATGTTTGTTCGACGGCGAGGTTGGATGTTTGTCCGGCGGCGAGGTTGGATGTTTGTTCGACGGCGAGGTTGAATGTTTGTTCGACGGCGAGGTTGGATGTTTGTTCGACGGCGAGGTTGAATGTTTGTCCGACGGCGAGGTTGGATGTTTGTTCGACGGTGAGGTTGGATGTTTGTTCGACGACGAGGTTGGATGTTTGTTCGACGGCGAGGTTGAATGTTTGTTTTCAGATTATATTTTGTTTGACGGCGAGGTTGGATGTTTATTCGACGGCGAGGTTGAATGTTTGTTTTCAGATTATATTTTGTTCGACGGCGAGGTTGGATGTTTGTTCGACGGCGAGGTTGAATGTTCATTTTCAGATTATATTTTGTCCGGCGGCGAGGTTGGATGTTTGTTCGACGGCGAGGTTGAATGTTTGTTTCCGACGGCGAGGTTGAGTGTTTGTTTGGCGGCGAGGTCAGACTCTTTAAATTCCCAGCAGAGATGATGTTTGTACGACGGCGATGTCGGGTGCCTCTCAGAGCGATGTTGGTTTCCGACGGCGATGTCAGATTTAGTTCTCCAGCGGCGATGCGGGGTATTTTGTCAGATTTAGTTCTCCAGCAGCGAGGCGGGGTGTTTTGGGTGATCGACGGCGATGTCAGATTTAGTTTTCCGGCGGCGATGTTGGATGTTTGTTTCCCCGAGGTAGGTTTGTTCCTGACGGTGATGTCAGGTGGTTTGGCCTCCCCGCGGCGATGTCGGGTGTTCCTCAGAATTTTGTCTGCTTCTGACCGGTGATGTCAGGTGGTTTAGTCTTCCAGCGGCGATGTTGGGTGTTGTGGTTGTCTGAAGGCAATATCAGGAGAAGTTAATGTGGATAATTGACGGCGATACCAGGTCAGTATTTCTCCAGCCAGTTGTCGTGCAGCTAGTGTTGCAGTGTTCGAAGGTTTGTTCTCCGCAGAGTATCGTGTGCTTGTGCAGTTGGCAAATTTTCGGGTTTACTGGTATTCAACCGTCTCGCACCTTGATTGGCTGAGAGCCGTTCGCTTCTCACCCAGTCAGGTTCAAGCCATTTGAATAGGGGCAGCTGTTGCACCCCAAAATTTGACCAACCGATTCTCCTAGCTGGCTCGTGGTTTAATTTCATGTTCGCATATCAGATGCATGACATTTGTGCACAGACAGAGGATATCAGAGTTACAGTTTGGGTTTCGACTATTAGATATGGCAGATCCAGTCCAGATCATCAGGGTTGTATTTTCGGGAAATTCTGCGCTCCTCGGTGATTTTCAGCTTGCACGGTGATTGGGGAATATTCTGAGGCCAGGGGTTTACTGGTTGATTTGATCTGGTCGCACGCTCAGTTATGTTGGTTATTGGCCTCTGTCTGCATTTTTTTTAGGGTTTAATAGCTTTCTGTAGATTTTAAATAGGCTTTTAATCATTTTTAGGATTTAAATGGATTTTTAAACTCTTTTAAATAGTTTAAGTTTTTTTCTAGAGCTTTATAAGTTTTTTAGAATTTAAATAGGTTAACAGCATTTTTAGTAGTTTAAATCTTTTTCTAGAGCTTTATAGATTTTTTTCAGAATTTAAATAGGTTTTAATTGGTTTAATAGTATTTTTAAATCATTTTTAGAATATAATAGATTTTAAAATTGTTTTTAATTGTTTTAGATAATATAGAAAATATTATAGATTTTTCTTTTATTTTAATAGAAATTTAATAGTTTTTAAATTGAAATTAGTAGAGTTTAGGGATTAATTTGGTTTAATAAAGTTAGGTAGATTTTAACCATTTTAGATTTAATTAGGATTAATTAGGATTTGATATTCTGTTTAGATTTTAATTAGGGTTAATTGAATTTTCATTTAGTTAATTGTTAAGCAGGTTTAATGTCTGATTAGTGTTTAATTGAGTATTAGTTTTTTTATTCAGTTTTTAGGTTGTGGGTTACTATTTTCGTATGGGCCCAGGAACAATTTTTTTTGGGAGGCCCAAAGTCCATCAGATTCAGCATGTGCAGTTTTTGGTCCAGAATTGGTGAGTGACACTTGTCACTATATAAAGCAATCCACGCGTCCCCTTCCAGACCCACCACGCCACACTTCAGACTTCCCCAGAACCTGACACGCGTCCCACTACTCCCTCTCTCTCCACACGTGCCCCCCTTCCTCCTCAGCCTCCTGCCACTTGTCCTCCCCACATCCTACACCGGAGCCCCAATCGCCGGCCATGCAGCCGCCGACCCGGATGTGTCCCTCCACCGTAACAGTCGCCGGAGACCGGTAAGGTCACCGGAAACTGCAAATCTGGAAATTTCCCAGAAACACCTCTGATCGTCTCCAACCTTCATCTCCCACCTCCGTCCACCTTCATCCGCGGTTACCGGAAAATTCATACACACGCCGGAATCTTCATCAGTGTTGAAGAATTTCCCAGAAATCATTCAAACCTTCATCCGCCCTCAGGAAAAAAAACCCAGAAAATCATCATTATCATCAACATTCCCCAGAAAACCGTTCAAGATCTTCAATGATAGCCATCAAGATCTTCAAAGACGCGCCCAGATTCACTTGAATCTTCGTCCAGAAACTCATAGACCTTCCTCACCAATTCGCCAGAAAACTTCAACTACGTCTCAAGAACATCTCTTCATCCAAATCATCCACGTGCTTCTAAGGTCTTCGTCTTCCTCAATTTTCTTCCCAGAAAGATTGTTGCTCCTCGAACGCACCTTCGTGGAACCTTCAAGAAATCCCAGAACGGCATCGTCTCAGGTTTGTCCCCTTTTCACAATGTCCATTGTCGTTCATACATTAGGATAGGGTTTCTTGTTTTTGAGAATAGAGGTTTAGTGTTATCTGTTTAGGGTATTGATCTGGGCGAGGGTGTTGGAGAGGATTTAGAGGGGTTTCAGAGATTGTTTGAGAGGAGGGTTGGGAGATGAACGGCGTCTTAGGTTTAGGTGATGAACAATGTTCAGATTGTGGGAGAGGAAGATAGGTTTTGTGTCTTGATGGTGTGGGTTAGGGTTTCGGTTGGGCCAAGCCCAAGTTCGTATTGCTGATGCACACCCCCAGTTTACTCATCCCCCCCCCCTGAGTGTGAACGCTGATTGGTAATTTTGAGTTGGGCCTTTGCCCTAACTGTTATCCACACCCCCACCGTTGGCCCAATTAACATTTGAACTGTGAAAACTTGCTAAATGCACCGTCCTCATACCATTTTCTTTTGAATTTTTCAATTGTTTTTCTGAAGCGCATGTGGGCCTAACACGTTTAATATCTGCACCCCCCAGTTCTGGCCCATTGAGATAATTGAACTGGGCGCTTTACCTTTCGCACCCCCCATCCCCTTTAATTAATTTCTTTTATTTTTTAATTCCCTTTACATTTTATTGCATATTGTAAAATTCATAGAAAATAGGAAAATCAATATTTTTCAATTCTTGTTTTTTCTCCACGTTCATAATCTTGTCTAGAAAATTATAAATAAATAAAATTCCATTTTATTTTTAGTTTAGTATTTTTAGTATATTTTTCATTTAAATAGCTTTAAAATAGGTTTAATATTGTATCCAATTTTGTAGAATTTCTTTTAGGACCTTCCCTTAGTCTTTTTAATTCATTCTTTTTGGTGTGATTAGATATTGAATCATAGTCCCCCATAAGATTTAATTCTTGATTTTTAGATTAAATTTTGATTAGTTTAATTAGGTTAGCATTAGGGTATCCTAATTAGGGTTTAGGTTATGCATAGGTGAGATAATTCATTTTCTTTAGAGAGTTTTGTTTTGATCTTTGGGTAAGGGCATATAGGGATGTTATGGGTAGATGTTATAGACCCTTGTGAATAATTGTTAGATTTTTCCCTCTTGTTTTAGTATTTTTAGGTATTTTCTGAAGTTGGCTGATGGTTTTGTCTGTTCTGTGGTTATCTGTTTATCTCTGGGGTTTATTTTTGGGAATTTGTTGTGGGGCTTAGTTTGTTTTGGAGATCTTGTTGAAGAGCATGATGAAGGAGAAGATTGTAGACCAAGACTCAGAGACCCAGAGCTTGGAGATTGTTCCCTGTCTGTGAGGTTTGAGATCCTGGAGTTTGAAGGAAGTTCATGGTACTTTCCTGAGGAAGGCACTATGAATGACTTTCATTCTCTCTTCTCACCTCTTTCTTAAGTATCCAATGATGTTGGAGCCAACTTGTGAGTTTAATTTCTCCTGAGGAGGAATGTGAACTGATCACAGTTGTTGAGCCACATGGGATACAATTCCTAAGTGGAAGCCTCCTAGTACTTTCCTGAGGAAGGTCCTATGGGTCTATTCACTTAGTTCCCTTAGTTCATCTAGGATTCCTTAAGTATCCAATGATGTTGGAGCCAACATGTGAGTTTAATTTCTCCTGAGGAGGAATGTAAATTGATCACATGTTGTTGAGCCACATGGGATACAATTCCTAAGTGGAAGCCTCCTAGTACTTTCCTGAGGAAGGTCTTATGGGTCTATTCACTTAGTTTCTACTAGTTCATCTAGGATTTCCTAAGTATCCAGTGATGTTGGAGCCTGCTTGTGAGTTTAATTTCTCCTGAGGAGGAATGTAAACTGATCACAGTGGTTGAGCCACATAGGATATGACTCCTGAGTATAAGCCTCCTAGTGCTTTCCCGAGGAAGACACTATGAGTCTGCCTACTTAGCTCCCTTTCTTTGGTAAGCTTGTTTTGAAGCTTGAAGACTGGGATTGATTTCTCTTGTGTAGGGTTTTGCTTTAGGGCTTTGCTTAGATTTGATTAGGGTTCTGTTTTAAGGTTAGGATTAGAGAGTAGATGTAGATTCATTCTTTCTCAAGCATGTGTTTTGTTTGCCTGATGGCACTTCATTTCTTTTTACTGTTTAGTGCTTGATAGCATGTTGTTTTACTTTCAGTATGATTACTGTTATTTCATGACTGGCTTGAGGTCAAGAAGAGCTTGTGGAGGCTGAAGCCCCACACACATTTCCTCCCTCACTTGCATTGCATGCATTTTACTGTTAAGCTGATGCTTTGTCTGTTTTGGTGTATCATTGACATGATCCCTTAGGACTCTCATTTCCTTTGATAAGGATTTGATGATAGACTTTTAGGTTGAAACCTATGCATGACAACTTCTAGGAGTTCCCTGTTCAAACCTCAACCATAGGATGAATCCATGGCATGACAACAGTAGGACTTGATAGTCTCCCTCCTAGTTGGGCCTGTTCTCTTCTCATCTCGAAGCAGTTTAAGATACAGTAATCATGAATGATTTCTTTCGTACGTTACGAGCCTTAAGCTATCTGAGAAAGGATTGTGGGAGAGTTTCTTTTCCATAGTCCAGATGTTTAGTATGGTACCCTTTGGGTGACATGCGACGCATTCACTCTCAGGTCATAGTCTCTAGTGCGGTTGAAATCGCAAACACAATAAAAAACACTTCTTTCGTAAAACAGGAAATAAACCGTAGTTTCCCGAACTACGTTTGCTCTGATCTTCCATACAGTATGGAAGTATGTAGGCATAGGATGCGACGTCCTAGCGAGCAACCTTTCCCCCGTAATCCTTCGTAGGCCGAACTACGTTGACTCTGATTTCTCATTCTCTGATGAGAATACGTAGGCATAAAGTGCGACGCTTTGCCGAGTCTTTTTTTCTTTTCTTTTTCAGCCAGCCTTAGGTAGATAGAATAAAACCAACCCGTCCAAGTAAACAAACAAGCGTGGATCCCGTCGAGTATGACGGACGTGAGGGGTGCTAATACCTTCCCCTTGCGTAACCGACTCCCGAACCCAGACAATGGTTGCGACGACCTTGTCTTGCCCTTTTTCGTCAGGTTTTTCCGATCGTTTCCTTTCCCGCTCTGAGGGATAAATAACGAAAGGTGGCGACTCTTCTGTCATGCCGGCACCTTATTTTCGCGCAAGCGACAAAGAGCCTTTGCAAAACCAGCCTCGCGGCTTGGGAGAAAGAAACCCAGGAGTAGTGGTTGTGAATCGGAACCAAGACGCAGACAATGTGGTCCAGCAGGTTCGTCGAAACAACATAGCCGTCGACAATAATCTAGCGGCCATGGTCGAGAGAATTATGGCCAGAAATGGGTTAAACACTGGTTTCACCAGGCCAAATTACACTTCACCTATAGTAGACTATATCCTTTAGGCAGAGGTACCTCCTAGGACAAAAGTACCCAAGTTCACTAAGTTTTCAGGAGATACGACGGAATCTACCGTCGAACATGTGGCTCGTTACCTAATCGAGGCTGAAGAGATAGTGAACGATGAAAGCCTTAGAATAAAATACTTCCCAAATTCTCTTACTAAAAACGCCTTTACCTAGTTCACAACACTTCCCCCTAACACGGTGTGTAACTGGATCCAGTTAGAGTGTTTGTTCCATGAACAGTTCTATATGGGTGAGACTAAAATTAGCTTGAAGGAACTCGCTAGTGTGAAGCGTAAGTTTTCTGAGCCAATAGAGGAATACCTTAATAGGTTCCAATTGCTTAAGGCCAGATGCTTCACGCAGGTCCCTGAACATGAGTTGGTCGAAATGGTCGCTGGGGTCTCGACTACTCTATTAGGAAAAAGTTGGATACCCAGTATCTAAGGGACATGGCCCAACTAGCTGATCGAGTTCGACAACTCGAAAGACTCAAAGACGAGAAGGCTAAGTTTAATAAAAATAAAAAGGTAGCTTTTGTCGAATATAATGAGAATGTTGAAGGCCTGTGCGATGAGCCTGTGGGTTTCGACGATGGCGAAGTGGACCTGGCTGAACTTAAACAAGGACCGCCTTACTTATGCAAAGTACTAGCTCCCCCGCAAGGGAAGAGTTATGTCGAATCTGAAAAGAATGATAGGTTCCCAAAGAAAACATATACTTTCGACATCACAAAATGTGATGAAATCTTTGATTTGTTAGTTAAGGACGGACAAATGATAGTGCCTCCTGGCGCCAAAATGTCGTCCATAGAACAAAGGAAGAAAAGAGGGTTTTGTAAATATCATAATTTCTTGGGTCATAAAACGTCTCAATGTTTTCTTTTTAGGGACCTTGTTCAGAATGCGATCCAGGAAGGACGTCTAAAGTTCGGAGAGAAAGTTGGTGGCCAGATGAAGGTCGACTCAGATCCTCTACAAACGGCAGACGCAAATTACACAGAGCCAGTCGAGGCTAATATGGTCGAAGTTGCTGACGGCTATGACTTTTCAATCAAAGTGACAGAGGCTGCTGGCAATCCCATAGACGAAGTTGTGATGGAGAAAGTTACCATCAGCTTTGGACAAAGAAGTTGTGTCGAAATGGAAGTTGATAACTGTGACCAAAGGGATGAAACCAAAAGCCCAAACAACAGGAACACTCTGGGTTGGGAGATAGTGACCAAAGAAACGGCTGATGACTTCGTCAAAATTGATCAAGCCACCAAAGGCATGGAGTTAAGCCTGAAGAAGCTTAATCTGGCCAAAGAAATTGAAATTAACATGGTACAAATCACTCAAAATGAGGAGGTAGCGGATAATGAGTCGAACTACCAGGAAACACACACTAGGGAAGCCTACCCAGAGCAGGAGGAATCTATCGTTTCTTTCCTTCACCGCTGCCAGGAGAAGGGATCTAGTGTGATGCTTTATCCCTGATGCAGCGCCATATTCGACAAGAAGGCTGCGCAAAAGCTAGAAGGAACACGAAGGCTGAGGCAAGATAATGAAAGGCCAAGGTTCGACCCTCGAAGAGGCCTTCAACAAAGATCTGACCCCCGCATGAGGCCTCCTACGAACAAACCCACTAGGTTTAAGCCCAATGCTGAGGCCACTGATGGGAAGTGGACGAAGCCCAATGAGAATAGGCAACAAGGGCAGAAGAGGTGGAAGAACTTCGAAGTGCAACGAGGATCTTCGTTAAGCTACCGAAAAGAATTTCAGTCTTCGAGGGCTGCTCATGTGTCACAAAATTATAAAGGGAAGAATCCCATGTCTCGATCCCAATGGAGACGCGAGCAGAGAAGAAGAAAAGCATACAGAGAAGGTGCACATAAGGACCAACCACAATCCAGCACCAACATCCCCATCGAACATGAGGGTCGAACAAAGATGTTCGGGAAGGCACCTGTAGGAAGAAAGTTGTTTCCAACACAGGTCGAAGAACAGAGGAAATCGGTCGATGACGAAATGACCGATGATTTTGATGAAGACTCTAATGATACGTTGGATATTTTGGTCAACGTAGTATCAGTAATGCCCAGGGAATTCGACAGGATTTCCGTAGTTAAAAACTCAGACACATATACGGATTGGGAAATAACGGCTCATAAGCTGGTATGCTATTATGTGATGAACAATGGCTGCATCGAGGAGCAAAACGCATTATTTGAACGGCCAACAGAGGCGATGAAAAATCATCTGAAGCCTCTTTATATTACGGCACAAATAGAGAAGGTCCCAGTTAACAAAATCCTGGTGGATTGCGGCGCTACGGTAAACCTGATGCCGCATTTTCTGTTGAACAAAATTAGGAAAAGTGAGACAGACACCAAGCCACACAACATGGTGTTATCAAACTATGAAGGAAAAGTGGGTTCGAGCATGGGGGTCATTCAGGTGAATGTCATGGTCGGAACCATTACCCGCTCGACTGTCTTCATGGTGGTGGAGACCGCTGCCAACTATAATCTATTACTTGGAAGAGAATAGATCCATGGAGTGGGGGAAGTGTCATCTTCGATGCATCAGAGGATTGCCATCTGGAGACCAGATGGCATTGTCGAAAACATCGAAGCAGATCAGGGATACTTCAAAGCACCTATAAACCACATTGATAGAGGACAGTTTGACAAACATTTGGCCAGTATAGGGCCATGCGAACCTATAGACTTCGACTTTACACCTAATGACAAAGTGTATTTCTCACTATATCTGCATCCCATCGAAGGTTTCCGATGGGACATGGAAGTGCTAGGTGAAAGGTTACCATACCCTAGCGAACTTCCCATAGACCCCACTGGTTGGGGAAGTGAGTTTGATGATGATGACTGAAGTCGTAACGCTTCAAAGGATTTCGGCCTACGTGGCCGAAACGAAGCTACAAACGGCCTTGGAGGCCGCTAATAACAAAATGGCTGAGGGAGCCAATGAAAAATCCAAACAAATAGGTCCAGTTGGGCATTTCGACCCCAAGATTCAATACGAGGGGCAAAGACTCGACGCCATATATGACGATGAGCCTTTGGGTTTTGAAAAGGATCCCTTGGCCAGCGATGTCAAAATGTTGGCACAAGATCCACTGGAGGAAGTTGACCTGGGAGATGGAGTAATCAAAAGGCCGACTTATATCAGCGCCAACCTCGACCCCCAACTTAGGGTCGAAACCATCCAGTTGCTACGAGAGTACAAGGATTGTTTTGCCTGGGACTACGACGAAATGCCAGGTCTAAAGAGAGATCTAGTCGAGCATAGGCTACCAATCAAGCCTGGAAAAAAACCAGTCAAGCAGAGTCTAAGACATTTCGCCCCTAAAATCCTCTCAAAGATAAAGGAGGAAATCGAAAGACTCCTCCGATGCAAGTTCATCCGTACGACCAGGTATGTCGAATGGCTAGCAAATATTGTACTAGTCATTAAGAAAATCAGATCTTAAAGAGTCTACATAGACTTTAGGGATTTGAATTCAGCGACCCCTAAAGATGAGTATTCGATGCCAGTGGCAGAAATGCTAGTCGATTCAGCCGCTAGCCACGAATACCTTAGCATGCTGGATGGATATTCTGGTTACAACCATATTTTCATTGCTGAGGATGACGTTCCTAAAACAGCGTTCCGTTGCCCAAGGGCCTTAGGCACTTACGACTGGGTAGTGATGCCTTTTGGCCTAAAAAATGCTGGGGCAACGTACCAGCGGGCGATGAATTCGATTTTCCATGACTATATAGAGTCCTTTATGCAAATATACATTGATGACATTGTGATAAAATTTGTGTCAGGAAAGGCTCATGTGGAACATCTGCGCAAATCCTTCATGAGAATGAGGAAGTTTGGCCTCAAGATGAATCCCCTCAAGTGTGCATTTTGCGTACAAGCAGGAGATTTTCTGGGTTTCGTGGTCCACAAGAAGGGGATTGAAATCAACCAAAACAAAACAAAGGCCATCATGGAAGCGAAAGCGCCATCCAACAAAAGGGAACTTCAATCCTTGCTGGGCAAAATAAATTTCCTAAGAAGGTTCATATCGAATCTCAGTGGAAAGTCACAGGCCTTCTCGCCATTGCTTCGAGCCACTAAGGAGAAGTTCGAATGGACGAAAGAACAGAAAGAGGCTTTCGACAAGATCAAGGGCTACTTGACTCATCCGCCGGTCCTTTCACCTCCATGTCGAAATAAAAGCATGAGACTGTACATAGCAGCGTCAGATAAAACTCTAGGAAGCATGCTCGCTCAAGAGGATGGAAGTGGCGTCGAAAGAGCCATTTACTACCTTAGCAGAGTTTTAAATGATGCAGAAACTAGGTATAGTGAGATAGAGAAATTATGCTTATGTTTGTATTTCTCATGTATGAAGTTGAAGCAATATATAAAACCAATTGATGTTTACGTTTCGTCACATTTTGATATTATTAAGCACATGTTGTCCAAACCTATTTTGCATAGTCGAATTGGTAAATGGGCATTAACATTAACTGAGTATTCATTAACGTATAGACCGTTGAAAGCGTTCAAAGGGCAAATAGTGGCAGACTTTATTGTCGACCACTCCATAAATGAAAGTACCCTGAACATTGTTGAACTAGAGCCTTGGAAGCTATACTTTGACGGGTTTAGTCACAAGAACGGGACAGGCATAGGTATGTTGATCATTTCTCCTGACAAAATTCAAGTATAGTGTCGAAGGCCTATGTTCCAATAACGAAGCTGAATATGAAGCTTTGATCGCCGGACTTGAAATTTTGTTAGAATTGGGGGCATCCCAAGTCGAAATAATGGGAGATTCAGAGTTGGTTGTAAAACAGCTAACAAATGAGTACAAGTGCGTTAAAGAAAATCTCATTATGTATTTTGTGATAGCCAATAGGCTACTAAAAAAATTCAAAGTCTGCACTATTCGACACATACCACGACTACACAATCAGATAACCAACGATCTGGCACAAGTTGCCTCAGGATACAGGTTTTCGAAGGAGAACTTGCAAGAAGCAATTGAGGCCAGAGGTAAGGTTGTGTTCGTGGGTTTGAGACCGTCAGACTTGGAAGTCACAAAATTTGGATACGCTGACGAGGAAACCTTTGAGATTTTTACAGTCGAAGGCCTGACAGACAAGGATTGGAGGAAACCTCTGGTCGAATATCTTCAGAACCCTTCAGCGACTACAAAATGAAAGATAAAATACCAAGCACTAAGCTATGTCATGTTGGGGAATGAGTTATTTAAGAAAACCTCTGAGGGAGTTTTACTTAAATGCCTCAGTGAATCTGAAGCATACTTGGCGTTGTCTTCGGTCCATGGTGGGACATGCGGAGCACACCAAGTAGGCCATAAGATGAAATGGCTGCTATTTCGCTAGGGGATGTACTGGCCCACGATGCTGAAAGATTGCATTGAGTTTGCAAAAGGTTGTCAGGAATGCCAAAACCACGCTGGCATACAACATGTCCCAACAAGCGAGTTGAACTCTATAGTCAAGCCATGGCCATTCAGAGGTTGGGCTTTAGACTTGATAGGAGAGATTCGACCTGCGTCTTCCAAAAACCAGAAGTACATTTTGGTAGGGATAGACTATTTTACCAAGTGGATTGAAGCTATACCTCTACCGAAGGTAGACCAAGAAGATGTTATCGAATTCATTCAGAAGTATATCATCTACAGATTTGGGCTACCAGAGACAATAACGACAGACCAAGGGTCAGTATTTACGGGTAGGAAGATGCAGGAGTTTGCCAAAGAAATGGGATTTAAACTCCTTACCTCGACACCTTACTACGCCCAGGCCAATGGCCAAGTCGAAGCGGTAAACAAAGTGATAATTGGCATAATAAAGAAACAGATTGGAAGCAAGCCTAGGAATTGGCATAAGACGTTGGATCAAGTCCTATGGGCATGTCGAACATTCCCGAAGGAAGCAACCAACACTTCCCCCTATCGACTCACCTTCGACCATGACGCAGTATTGCCAGTGGAGATACACATACAGTCAGTAAGAATTCAAAGACATCATGAAATCCCTCGAGAGATCTATTGGGACATGATGCTTGATGAGTTAGTTGATTTAGACGAAGAAAGATTAAAACCTCTAGAACTCTTGAGAAAACAAAAGAAAAGAGTGGAGAAATCATATAACAAGAAGGCAAAGCAAAGGCTTTCCTGGTCGGAGATTTGGTATGGAGGGTAATCCTGCCTATGGATCGAAATGTGAGGTCCCTAGGCAAGTGGTCCCCAAAGTGGGAAGGACCATTCCAGGTATCGAAGGTATTCTTTAACGGGGCATATGAAGTGACAGAGCTGAGTAAGGACGAGAGAATATTAAAAGTAAATGGCAAATATTTAAAGAAGTATATGCCTGCACTTCAAGAGGTAAAAATATCAACAAAGTAATAGTCAAAATAAAGCGAAGCCATAAATGGTGATTCAAAATATGCCAAAATGGCCCAATGTCTTACAAACAAAATAAAAATGGCTTACAAAGGCCAGTATAACCTGCTCTGTTACAAAACCTAAATAAATCAAAAAGGAAGATTCGCCTTCATTTTAAGATAGGTCGATTTTTGGAGTTCAAGACGGCTCTGACATTGAGCTTTATCCGTCCTCAGCTGGGCAACTTCAGATTCCAAACGAAGGGCTTCCTCAGCGTAGGTAACGGCATGTTCAAGTTCAGCTGTTAAAGAGGAGTCATCGAAAGAATATAGTTCAGCGTTCTTCTTCTTAGCCTTCGCTATCTAACTACGAAGTTTTTTAATCTTCCGCTCCCAATAGGAAATGTTCGCCTCGTTAGTTAGGACCTCTTGCTTATTTTTCTCCCTTGTTTCTTCCAATTCAGCAATCCTCTCCTCAGAGTCGATAACAGCGCTCCAAGCGGCAGCTTCACTGCCATCCTTTCTCTCAATGTCACCCTCAATCTAGGGCAACAATCGATAGTCTTTATAAACCTGGTCGATCAAGATACCAACTTCTTGAATAACATTCACGACCTCAGGAGTAAGGGATTTAATGTCCACTCGTTGAAGAAGAGCTTTGAGAGGAAGATGGCTGGCGGGGCCCATCTGCAGGAGGGTGAAAAGATCCCCTTTCTTTTGCTTAACCTTGTCGAGGGCACTGTCAGCTGGCGGCTTTGAGGTTTGCCCTTCGGAGGTCGAAGTACTGGGAGTGCGGCTAGAAGAATGACTTCGCCTACTCAACAAAAGCCTGATGTATTGTCGAGCGTTAGAAACCTTCAACGCATCTAGTTTGGCAGAGGTGAGTTGAGTTTCGCCTGGGAAGGGGTTTGTTGGAATATCCTTTGGGATAGAAGAAACAGGAGTCTGTGGCACTTCAGCAGTTGTGGGTTCTTTAACAGAGATGTCCACAGTTTTCAATTCCTTATCCTGGCTTTCTTTTGCCCTTGCGCCATCCTTCTCCATTTCATCCCCAATGCCTTTATCACTGGACTCATACAATTCAGGCTGAGGCATAACCTGATCCTCAATAGCTTGATCACCCTCGACAGCCTTTTCATCCACGGCTATTGTCTGACCCAAGGGAGAGTTGGTCGTATCAACCAAGGTTGTTTTCCCCTCCAAAGCGTTGACTTCATCATCCGCTGTAGTGGGATTGACCTGAGCATTGTTGTCTTCATGATCAGAACCATCAGTCTGAGACTGCTGAGTAGTGGTCTTTGCGGGAGAAGGAGGGGCTGTGAAAGAATCAGGTTTATTAATTTCACCAAGTGAATTCACACCAGAACCCAAATCAGAAGTGGGATGATAGGTAGGCTCACCTTGGCTATTCAAGGGATAGAGCGACAGAGGAAGCTTGGTGGGATCAGATTGTGAAGCCCAAGCATCATCCTAGAAAAGGTAGACATTAGAAAGAAAAAGACTAAAAATCAGTGCAAAATCCCAAAGAAAGGTAGATGCGCAATATACCTTAACAGTTTCATCAGCAGGACTAGAGTTGTCACTCTCCATGGGGACAACAGCTTGGATCGAAGCATCCCCTATGGGAGTCGGAGTGGGGTCTTGAGGAGGAATAGTGGTATGAGGTGTGTTGGTTGCAAGAGAAGCGGATGGAGCGTCAGGAGTATCCACATCATGGATGAGCTTTCGTTTCCTTTTTACTTGAAGACTCTCACGAGGAGACCCATCTTCGTCATCAGAATCAATGATAATCTGGGGAGAAGCCCTTTTTAATCTTCTTTGAGGGGTGGGTGGTTTTCGACTAACCTGAAAGCAACATAAAGTGTTGAGAGTGAGATAAGGAGGTTGAGATAGTAGAAAGCTGCGGAAGATTACCTTTTGATCTTCGTCCTTGACTTCAGTTTTGGTTGTTGGGGCAGCACGTTTTGGAGCAGGTAAAAAGTAATTGATACTAAAACCAGTTAGCAACAATAAAGCTCAGAGAGGAAAGTCCAAATCGAAGGGGGGTGAACCTTCAAGAATGTCGGATTCAATGCGAACATCTTCGATACTGACATGAAGGTGCCCTTTAAATGTATCGAGGGTATGTTTAGTCGGAACCACCCGCTGTGCTTTGGGCTTAGACTGCTGTCGAAGAATTTTAATAGCATCTCCACAAATGAACCAATCTGGGAATGGAGGGGCAAGAGCTACGCCAAAACCAGCGGTTGGTAGTCGAGGGACTTTTGGGGGGAAAAGTTTAAAGGCAACCTCATACCGTTTCTCGCGAGGAACAGAAGAGGGAATCTTTAAACTATCCAGTTTTTTGGAAAACTTTTCTTTCAAAGTGACAGCAGCCTCATGGATGGTTCGACTAACATCATCTGGTCGATAGGCAGTTTCAAAATACTTCTGGAAGGCTTGAATCTCTTTGATATGGGTAGACGTACCTTTCTTGATATTCTCCTGCACATCAATGAAAGCTTGGTCAATCAAGCGAGCAAAATTGGAGGCGTCAAGAAATTCTGAGGCGTAATGTTTCGACCACCAGTCATAGAAGTCTTGAGAGCAAAAATAAGAAGGTTCAAAGTGGACAGGTGTGAGGAAGGACTTGTGGGCATGGCGCGCCAGTTGCGTCGAACAGTACAGAGGAGGTAGCACCGTTAAAGGAAGAATGATATGTGATTTCTTGTCATACAGGCATTTGGGCAAGGTTTGTATCAACTCGAATTGCCTAGACACCAAGTTCGGTTGGTAGGCTAGTAAGCTGGAGTGACCTCTAACAAGGTTTAATTTATGAACCAATAATCGAGGAATGAGGAATCTCTCCCAAATCAGCTTTGACTCCTCTTCTTGTTTCTTTAAGGGAGCAGGGAAGGGTCTGGTAAACCACTCTGGGCCACATCTTTGTTCTGCGAAGGGAGCCATCTTCGCGGTAAACTCATACTGTTTTGCGAACATATGGACGAAGCTGGATAAATTGGATCGAAGAGTATGGCCTTCTTCGCTAGGAGTAAGTTGAGCCAAGCGAGGCCATTCGACTCTTCTCTCAGTGACGGAAGGTGAACTTTCATCAACTTCACCTCTGTTGGGAAGATTGTGTTCAAAAGTGGCATTAAGCCACAGCTGAAGAAGCCAAAAGGGGCCTGACAACAGCAAGTTGCCATGGCTTTCAGGATCTTTCAATTTATTCGCACCTTCGCCTAGGGCCTCATAAAGGATGGCCAGAATCATTTCACTCAGGCAAATGCCTCTCTTCAGATGTAGTTGGTTGGCCAGAACCAGATACTTTCGCGCCACCTGCAAGGATTTTGTGCAAAATATACAATGGGATAACCACATGGCCAAGAAGGCTATATGTTCCTCGTCGTCAACTGAGGTGCTAGTTTTATTGTGATAATGTTGGACAAAAGTTGTATAAGTATGTTTGGTATTGGCGAAACCAATGGTGTCGTGACTGTCAATCTCATAATCATAAACAAGGTCGTAGGGTTTTAGGCCTACAATGGCAGCTACATCAAGTAAAGTGGGTGTCATCATCCCACAAGGGAGGTGGAAGGTGTTGTGAGTTCTATCCCAGAAGAATAAGGAAGAAGCCAACATTAGGGGGCAGTACGAAGGGCCTACCTTCGACATTATAATCAGGTCATAAATCCCAGTGTCCTTCCATTCCTGGGCTTTTACTTTCTCTATTTTTGTCAGCCAATTGAGATAAAGTTCAGAATATTTAAAGTAGGGAGTAGCCCTAAATAATCTGGCCCTATCATGAAGATACCTAAGGTCTACGTCGAAGAGGCTAAGGCTATCAAGGCCATCAGTGGAAATTTTGCTAGAGTCTTTTTGCCCTAAGGGTTTAGTGGTTCTATAAGAGGGGAAGAAATCTTTAATGGCGGAATAGTCAAGACCTGGAGGGGGTAAAGGCCCTGACATGGCTAAAGTTCTCCCTGCAATAGTAACAGGAATGATTACCTGAGATTCGTAAATGTGGCGTTTCTCCTCCGTCAAGGGTTCGCGGATGAACTGTTGGTTCTTTACCACCTGGGGGCCGCTCAAGCTAGCAAAGGGAGGAAGCGGTGATGCAGAGGTTTATCCTTTGAATGGCATTTTCTTCTTTTGATGATCAGCCATTTTTGAAGGGAGTAAGAGTTTGTTGGTTGGGAAGCAGTAAATTGGGGGAAAAAAAAGCAAGGATGGTGTGAAGAGTTAGAGAAGTTGGAAAAAAATGAAAATATCAAAGGGAAATTACTTATATAGTGTATGGAAGACTGAAAGTTTTCATCATTAAGGGGCTAGAGTTAGTGGGCCACGTGTGCGCTTGGATATAGGATGGCAGAGGTAGCAGTTACAATTCACGTCCCCGAGGTTAGAAGGGTGATGATGGCCCACGATTTTGTTGATTCCCGAGAAAATAGCCATGATGAAAGTGACGTCAGAAACATCCATCAAGGTGGCGGAACAGTAGCTTGCGTGTTCCTAGTTATCTTTCTTGCTTCTCTTTCATTCCCTTTCACCTTCCCAGACTTGCACTGGTTGAAAGAATATCAGACGACACGCATGAGGACAAGCGGCGTCGAAGGTCAGACGCTGTAAAAAAATGTGCTTTTCCATATTCGAAGCCGAAAAGACATTTTTGGGGGGCAATTTGTTAGCTCCTAAATTCGACGCCTCATGTAGAAGGAAGGAATTCAAGATAAAGGGGTCAAAGATAGGTTGAGAAAGAGAGAGTGGTCGAAAGAGGCAAAGCGGCCAAAAAGAAGAAGTCGAAGAACTCACCCAGAAGCCAAGAGTTCGACCGCCTGCTGTTAGGGATGGTTCGTCGAAGGATTTGAAATTCAAAATTGGAGGGAACGGTTTTGCTTGTTGAATATTGAGGGAGACACGTGTCACCTTACGAGCAGTAGATCCATGCATTTGCGACAAATGGCGAAAGGAGGTGATGATGGAGGTTATTAGAGGTTATTTTTTACTACTATAAATAGGGTGTCTTAGAAATATCCAAAGTGTGTTGTAATTTACTATTGTACAAATTACTCTTGAAATTACTCCAAGTATCCGAGTATAGAGAAAGCGAGTATTGTAGAGAATGTACGTGATGTAAACACACCATCTTTTAACTTAATGCAATTTACTTGTCTTACTTTAAATTTTACAAAGTCTTTTATTGTCTTTACCCCTCTTCTCATTGCTTTACTTCTCTCCTTCCTATGCAATTCTTTTCTCTTCGTCCTTAATCTAACTTCACCTCTCCCAACAAACTTTCTTCTCTTTTATTGAAAGCTTTATTTTACCTCTAAGTTGTCCCGTAGTCAAATAGATGTTTCCTTAATAATACTTTCACCCCAATACTATTCGAGTGTGGAACTTGAATAGGCTTTTAAAACAAAACAAACCTTTTAGCACATGTCCTAGGATCAATCTGATCGATTCTGTGAGTCACCAAAGTTAGATTTGGAAGATTAGCGGTTGTTTTCCGATTTTCAAGGGAAACAGTATCAGAGCAGGCATCCTGTCTGTTCTGGATGAGATCTTGGGAGATACTTTCTGGTGGTTTAAACAAGGAGAAGTTGTAGCTAATTTGCTGATGTTGCTAAATGTTTGAGCTACTGCTTATGGAGTTAAGGAGAAGTGTGTGTTCACTCTTGCTGATGAAGGATTTTGTGTATCTGTTGTTGTGCCTTCTTATATATAAGCCCCAATGACATGTTGAATGCTCTGACAGCTTGTGTAGGGCTTGTTGAAGATGTTCTTTTGATGGTCCCGCTGCATATGTTTCTGATGGAAGAACTCTTATATCAACAATTCTAAAAGCTCTAGTCATTCCAACGCCGGGAGCAATGGGATGAAGAGAGTTGGTTGTTGATATATGTCATTGCTGACTTCATACTTGGATGATTGGCTTTATCATGTAACTTAAAGTCAATTTGAAGAGAAGAGCTCTTTCAGAAAGATAGTCTGGTTCTCATTTTATAAATGGATTTCTGAAGATCTTTGGTGTTGATATATGGTATAATGGGAGGCGATTTATTTTCACCATTCATGCTTTGCAAGAGCTCTATTAGCAAGAGGAAGTCATAGGAAGGTTGAGTCAAGGGTGTCAGCCTTGATGTTTCAGCCTTGGGATTCCTAAAGTTGTGTGGATTTAAGATCAATTGCTATTTGTGGACTACACACGTATTTAGTTGATTATCCATGAAGTTCAGAGAAGGATCTATTACAAGGATTTAAGATTCATTTCTATTTGAGATATTCTCAAATATTTAATGAATTATCTTTAGTCAATGGTCAAGATGTCTCATCAGTAGCAGCACAAGTAGAAGGCCCCTGATGTGTTTGATCTACTTCAAGAATATGATGTTCAACCAGATGTTGAGACATTCCATTAGCAGAGATTGTGCAGAATTCTGTTGATTCAAGGAATGAATCACAGGTACCATACACATGTGTGGTAGGATCTGACTTTATTCTTGTAAGTTTCGTGGCAAGAAACTAAGACTAGAATGTAGTGCTGATGGAAGTGGAGATAAAGACAGTTCTCTTGATCAGCTTATTGGAGTGAAGCAGGTGTGTTCTAGCCTCTACTAGAAGCAGATCTAGAAAGTTTCCTGGAAAGAAAATGGTGTTGGTAGCTCTGCTTGGGTCAGTTTATTTCTGATCTAAGTGCACAGGAGCATGAGATCTGGCTCAGCTTGGAGGTCAAGGATAAGTGGCAGGTATCTCTGACTTTCTAAAGAAGTCTCTACTTAAGGAAAGCGGGAATCCTTGTGTAAAGATTTCTTTTGTGACCCTTCCTCATTAAAGAATCAAGCATTGACATGTTTGGTTTCTCTTAAGAGGAGTTCATTAAGCAAATGCATTTCAAGCAATATGGTGAGGTCCAATAAAGCAAGATAGAGGTTGTCTACTCAAACTCAAATCTATGTGCCCTTTTTGATTGAGTGATGAGGTTATTCTAAGTGGCAGAATGAAAGCATGAACTCTCCAGCTGGATGTCTTAACTAAAGTTGTGACATCAAGCAGTAACTTCAAGGCCTTCATTGATAAGTTGATCTTCTCAGGTATGAATGGAATTAATGCTTCACCTCATGCAGTTTGCGAGAGCTGTGTGAAGGAGTAGATGCATTGCCTTGGAGCAAGTAGAATATGTAACCTGAAGATCAAAGTGGCCTGGTGGAGTAGCAGAAAGATGTTGAATAACCAAACAGTGGCATTTGTTTATTCAAGTAGTGTGCCTTTAGAAAACTATTCTTATGCAGAAGGGTAGTCATTTGGAGACCACAGAAGGTTCTGGAACTGTTCATGCTTGGAACTAAGTACTCTTGTGCAGAAGGGTAGGTGGTTGAAGACCAAAGGAGGATTTGTTTTTGTTCATATAGCGGAGCTTGTGGTAGAAGCCCCAAGTTGTGTTTGGAAGATTACCCTCTTTTGGATCAAGCTGGTGGTGATGTGTTCTCTGAAGATCTTCAGTTGGATTACTAGGCATAAGTAAGTCCAGTTGTGGGCAGATAAAGAACCAGTAGATATGGTTTGGTTTTCCTTGGCAAAGGACTTGAAGATCTGGTGCAAAACATGTGATTCACATCTTAACTAAGAAGTACTCTATCTTGTCATACGGGAGAATGATGAGGTAAAAGGACTGACTTGGAGGATGATGCGAAGACATTATACAAGACTGGAGTGGATCATTGGCTGATTGCATCCTGATGTGGCATATGGAAGTGATCAAGTCATTAGGCGACTCAGAAGTGTTCTAACCCATCATATGGGAGAATGATGAGGTAAAGAATGTCTTGGAGTATGAGAGATCCATCTTATGCTCTAGAATGAAGTGGAGCAGTTTGATACCCTCTCACTGTATGAGCAGAGAGTTGGTCTTGAGATATAATGATCTTGGAGCATCTTTTGTCAAAGATAGAGGGAGAACTTTTGGTTGATGGGTGTACTATTTGCTTATGGTGAATGCGTTCAACATGTGTGTTGAACAGAGAATGAGTTCTTAAAGACATGAAGATGTGTCTTATGTTTTCCATTCATGTGCACTAGTTACCCTTGATATGGGGAGATATACTTCTATCTAGGATGGGTTGTTGTAAGAGTGCAGTTATGTGTCAAGATTGTTTGTGGTTTCAAACAAATCTGAGACTTGATGAAGGTAGAATATCAAACAAGATGTTGTGACATTGGGTTACTGCTTCAAGCTCATGGTGAAGATGACAGGGTATTCCTTTTGGGTCTGTCATTAGGTGCCAATGGACCAAATCAGATTGCACAAAGGTGAAGATCAAGACATCATCAGCTCTGGTTCTGTAAAATTCAAGGAAGCATGGCATTTACCCTAACTTTTTGGATATCTTACAGATAGTTATCCTGTAACTCTTTTGTTATCTGTTCCAGTATGGTCTATAGGAATGTAAAGCTACAGTATGAAAATGTTGAAGAAAGTCTTCATATGGTTAGACTCTCTCTTTTAGGGGGAGTATTGAGTATGCTTGACAGGTGGAGTTGTGTACCTGTCTGATATGTAGCTACCTTACTTGTGTTGGAATTGTACTAACATGAAGATGTGTACAAAGACTGCTGAAGCTCACGCAAGCTTGTGTCCTGGACCACTGATGAGAATATTTGTGTGTCTCAAATTGGGGATTAAAAATCAATTGTTACTTGGCAAGTATTTAATTGATTATCCTTAAATTGGTGATGTCAAAAGTGTCATTTATGAAGGTGCAGCTTCAGACAAGGCAAGAGCTCACGACTGTTCAGGGTGTACTCTCAAGGAGCTATGATTCAGGACTGATTTTACACTGGCTGAGTGAGTTCAGAAAGGGGGGATTAAGGCTCTGTCCATGATGGTTGGTGCAGTCCTTAGAGATCAAGAAATGTCAGACTTAGACTCCATGTGCAGTATGTACATTTACTCCAATTTTTGTCAATTTTTGACTAAACCAAGGGGGAGTAAAGTGTTGTTGCTACTGCTAAGGAAATAGCAGTATTGTGTAGGTGCAACTATTAAGGGGGAGCATGATAATTGAGAGGCTGGATGTCTTTTTACTGACTGTTGCTGCCCTAATAAGCTGCTTGGTTGTTTTAGCCAAAATTTGCCAAAGGGGGAGATTGTTGGTACCATGACTCTTTGGTTCTATGATTGGCTAAATTTTGGTAAAACATGATCCTGCACTGATGTCATTACCAAAGTCATGACATCACTGTTTGGTGCAGCAGGAGCTGATGACCGAACTGTTGTCATGAGTTTTAATCAGAATGTCATGACCAAAGTCATGACATTGTTGTCTGGCACAGCAGGGGCTGCTATGTGGTCATCTCTTCAAAGTGTGATCCTAAGGGTGAGTTGTGATGAAGTTCCTCACTGGTGGTGAGTGAGGTGTGCAGCCATAACTGTTTGAGTTGTGATGAAGTTCCTCACTGGTAGTGAGTGAGGTGTGCAGCCACAACTGTTTGAGTTGTGATGAAGTTCCTCACAGATGGTGAGTGAGGTGTGCAGCCACAACAGGTTGAGTTATGATGAAGTTCCACATAAGTAGTAAGTGAGGTGTGTTGTCATATGTCTTAAGTAGAACATCGCTGCATGACAACAGAAGGAGCTGCTAGTGTATATCTCTTGACATAATTGGTTTGGATTGATGAGACCATGTTGAAAATACCTCATCAGTAAATATGTCAAGAAGATTTATTAGGAACAAGAACAGATTGTATTGGTATTCATAAAAGGATCTTGGAGACTTTTTAGGAAACTTTAATATACTTGATTCTAATGTTATTCTGCAGAAGATTGGGTGAAGCTAGGTCTGGTGTAAAGAATAATCTGCAGAAGAGTGGAAGTCATGCTGAGTGTCATAACATCAAGCGTATGAGATCAGGTAGCTGACGTGCACAACAGGCATGTTGGTTTTCTGGTATAATGCATGAGATAGCTCGGGCTAGATTTTAGGAGGCTTATTAGGGTTCCCTAGTTATCTCAGAAGAGATTCTAGGCAGTGTTGACTGTATCGTGAAAAGCCTATGAACTAATTGAAAGCTTCTTGAATTATGGAAAGTAGTTTTACTTTGTTAAAAATATTGTTTGTTACCTCTGATCAGCCCAAGCCCAGTCTGCACAACTATTTAAGGAGGAGCAAAAGCAAGAAGAAAACAAGCACTCACATCAAGATTAACTTGAGTGTAAAATAAAGGTCTAGGGTTTGAGAGTCTCTTGTATGTAAGTCACCCTTTGTATCGTTTGATACATTGTGGTAGACATATTTGTAAGTGATGAACTTGGTTCTTCACGTGCGTCTAGGAATCTTAGGATTCCTTGTGTGCCAAGCAATTGTGTGTTGTATAATTGCTTTGGTTATTATGAATGAACTATTGTGTTCATTGTCTCACTCAAAGCTGTTAAGAAAGAGTGTGTGAGTCCTTGATCAAAGCTGTGAAGCAAGATCAAGGTGTTTTGGAGTGAGTCTCCACAACTGTTGTGTAATTGTGTACTGATATCAGTGTGGTATGATTGAGGGGGAGTGAGTGGGAATACTCAGGTCTAGAGTGTCTCTAGGTTGAAGTGTCATTGGGTAGAGATTAAGTGAGAAGTGCAAACTGGTTGTTTGACTTTGAATTGATTCTACTAATAGTGAATTTCCTCCCTGGCTTGGTAGCCCCCAGATGTAGGTGATGTTGCACCGAACTGGGTAAACAATTACTGTGTTATTTATCTTTCAGCATTTACAATTCTACACAATTTAAATGTTTAGATAAAATAGTCTGTCAGTATGCAGATGTCACAACAGAGGTCATGACGTTGGTCATGGCATTGGCACAATTTAAAGAAATTTAAATTATTCATGATCTATCCTCGTCCTTGTTTCAGCAAAGATCAATGTTCTTGGGACATCTGAAATTTGCATACCAGAATTTCACAATGGAACCAAGGCTTCAGAAGAGACACTAACTTTGGATAGGAACCACTTATGCATACAAAAGAGAACATCATATACAATGACAATCATATGCAATTTAATTACAAGGGAATACAGGTTCTAGAGGAACCAATGAAATTGATGGTTTCTAGGAGAGAGACTTGTTGAAGTGTCCCACCTTAAGTCCATTTTAGAATGCCCCCCACAAACATTTTATGGTTTGATGGAATGATCGTGATGATGACTTCATTGAATCGGGAAAGATAGTCCCTCATTGACTCTAATGGATCCTGTCGTATGTTAAACAGGCTAGTGGTTGACATCTTCCAGTGATGGCTAACGAAAAATTGATGCACTAGTTTCTTTACCAGCTCTTGATAACCAACGATGGAAGCTTGTGGGAAATCCATGTACCATCACAAGTCTTCATCTCTGAAAGTTCCAGACATAAATCTTCACTTTAGGGATTTAGGCGCTTCGATGATGGCTATCATAGTGATGATTGAGGTGATGTGCTAATAAGAATCATTGTGCCCATCGAACTTCGCCAGAGAGGTAAGTTTGAATGCTTCAGGGATATTGTGCTTCCTATATCTCGTATGAGAATGGTTGGGGATCGATCACTTCCATATCATCTTGGGAATTCGACTCTTGCTAGTGCTGTCTAATGTTGTGAACATTATCCTCTAGTGTCTAATTATGACATCGTAGTTTGCTCATGGTGGCACGCATCTCTTCCAGGGTGTCGGCGTCACCACTACCATCGGTACCCTTCGGGTGTAAGGGATGAAACTGTAACACCCTTTTTCTACCCAAACGGATAATTAAGTAAATCAGAGTGCATCAACTAGAGGTGTCACATTTTCAACTTAAAAGACAACCGCACAACTGCTAAAATCATCTACTAACATACATAACACAAATTCGGATGAACCGGCAACAACTCTCAGCTTAGCATTTTAATTGTAAGACAACCTGTCATTTTGCAGTGGAATGTAATAAGCTTTCGAACAACCCATAATCAGCCAAAACAAGGCAAAGAATGTTTTACATCTGAACTCCACTAAAATTCAGCAAGTAATAATCTTGCATAAACTCACGAATACAACTAGTTTCGACCATAAAAATCAGCAACAAGGAAATCAACTAAAAGCAATAGAATTAATCGTTCATCCCCCCAAGAGTGCTACGTATCAGAGCGACCGACGACACCTTAAACGGAAATGACACTTTATTCCGAGTTACCTGCAAATTACCACCAACGGAGGTAACATACAACGTAAAGGGTGAGATATCAACATTATAACATAAGGCATGATAGAAATCATGTCAGAATCATATCACAGCGTTATAATCTTTGTAAATTTACAAACATTGTCGACAATAATTTGCAAGAAAATCCATATCTCACACATGCAACAAAGATATATGACCAACATAACGATGCGACATCATGCGACTCGACTATGCACATGCATGTGGTACCAATTTGGAGCAGCACTCCACAACCAATTCATTTGCCATTAAAGGTCGCCAATACATGCACAACCAACGCCAATACAGGCCAACCAAATGATATGCCATGAAATGCATCTATTATGGACTATAACACAACCATAACGACCATACAATAAGGCCTTTAGCCTACAACCAAACTGTCCATAACGATACATCACAACTTCGTACAACTCATGAAATCACCATTTTCCACCTGTTCATGTACGAGACAATAACAACATCCTTTCAAAATATAAGGACTCAGCACAATTTCGCAAGAACGACATTACTACTTGCACTCACATATTTAATTATAGGTTTAACTACGCAATATTATGCAATACTACGGACAAATAAACTTTCCTCAGACACAAACAAACTTCGTCCCTAACGTTTATCATTTAACGGAAACTATATCCATGACTCGATTCCCTACATGAATCGATCATACCCACGGTTATAGAATTGAACCCCACCCTTACCTTGAATAAAGGCCAATTCCAAGATTCTGGTTCTGGTCCTGCTCTCCGGTGACTTTTCTGCAACTATCTTCTAATTTCTTTGACGGGTAATTCTCTGCTCTCAACCTCTCTCTACCACGTTACTTTCTCTTTCGGTTTCTGTTTTCTTTTCCTTCCAAATGAAAACAGAATTGATAGTAAGTGAAAATACGAATAAGTTGGTTCCACTTTCTCAGCCTTTTACGTGCACGTTCCAATTATGCAGTTACTGGATTTTGTAAGTGTGATGAGCGTAATGCGTGTCACGACCGTGACATCCATGACGGTCGTAAAGGGGCACATGACGATCGTAACGATCGTGACGACCGTAACCAGCTTGTGACAAGCGTCATATCAGCAAAATTCCATTTTCTGCTCTTTTGCTTCTGTTTCGTACTAACAGTCCAATTCTCGAATAATCTTTACCCAATACACTCGAATACGACTACGACACCACGAGACACGGCAACAATCCATAATTAAATCAATCAAAGTAAAACGGGCATTACAACTCTCCCCTACTTAAAGGAATTTCGTCCTCGAAATTACCTCAACCAAACAACTCTGGATAAGACTCCCGCATCTTGCTTTCCAGTTCCCACGTCAAGCTTTCTCCAGCGGCTCCCAACCAGACCACTTTCACCAAAGCAATCTCTTTTCCTCTTAACGTCTTCACCTCACGATCATCAATCCTCACAGGCATCGTCTCCACCGTAAGATTGTCACGTACTTGCACATCGTCTATGGGAATGACATGCGACATATCTGAGATATACTTTCGAAGTTGTGACACATGAAATACATCGTGCAGGTTCGACAAATTAGGCGGCAACGCCACTCGATATGCAACCTTTCCAACTCTGTCCAATATCTGGTACGGACCAATGAAACGAGGGGGAAGCTTCTTAGATTTCAAAGCTCTACCAACACCAGTCATAGGCGTGACTCTCAAGAATACATGATCTCTAGCTTCAAATTCTAAATCCTTTCTGCGCTTATCATGATAACTTTTCTGCCTACTTTGAGAAGCTTTCATCTTTTCTCGAATTAATTTCACCTTCTCAGTCGTTTCCCGAACAATTTCCGGTCCAAGTACCACACTCTCCCCCGATTCATACCAACACAATGGAGTCCTACATCTCTGACCATACAAAGCTTTGAACGGTGCCATTCCAATACTAGAGTGGTAACTGTTATTATAAGTAAACTCTATCAATGGAAGATAAGTATCCCACGAACCACCTTCTTCCAGAACACATGCCCTCAGCAAATCTTCTAAAGACTGAATAGTCCGTTCGGTCTGACCATCTGTTTGAGGATGGTATGCTGAACTCAACCTCAACTTGGAATCTAATGCCTCTTGCAGACTCTTCCAAAATTCAGAAGTAAACCTCGGATCTCTATCCGACACAATACACAACGGGATACCATGCAACTTAACAACCACTCAAACATAAATCTCTGCCAACTTCGATACCGGAAAAGTGATGTTAATAGGAATAAAGTGAGCTGACTTTGTAAGCCTATCAATAATCAACCAAATGGAATCACATCCTCTCAAGGTGTTCGGCAAACCCGTTACGAAGTCCATCGAAATGCTGTCCCATTTCCATTCCGGAATCTCTAGCGGTTGCATCAACCCAACAGGCTTCTGGTGCTCAACTTTTGACTTCTGACAAGTCAAACATGTGGAAACAAATCTGGCTACATCACACTTCATACCCGGCCACCAAAACAGATTCTTCAAATCGCTATACATTTTCGTCGCTCCTGGATGAATACTCAACTTACTTCTGTGGCTCTCTTCCAGGATCACTTTCTTCATATCTGCACTATCAGGAATACAAATACGACCACGAAACCTCAACACGCCTTGCGCATCCAACTGATAATCATTATTTTCCGAATGATCTACTCCAGGCATTAAATCTACCAACTTCACATCTAATTTCTGAGCATCTCTGATGTTGTTCAGAAAGTCATTATTAATCTTTAACATGCCCAACTTTACACTCTTTGGTGTTACTTCTCAAACTAGACTCAGATCTCTGAATTACTCAATCAATTCTAACTCTCTAGCCATCATTGTGGACATATGCAAAGTCTTGCGGCTTAAGGCATCAGCTACAACGTTAGCTTTTCCCGGATGGTAATTTAAACCAAAATCATAATCCTTTAACAGTTCTAACCACCTTCGTTGTCTCATGTTCAGTTCCTTTTGATCAAACAAGTACTTCAAACTCTTATGGTCACTGAACACTTCGAATCTCGAACCATACAGATAATGTCTCCAAATCTTCAGCACAAAAACAACAGCAGCAAGTTCTAAATCGTGCGTAGGATAATTCTTCTCATGGATTCTCAACTGTCTTGACGCATAAGCAACTACTTTGTTACTCTGCATGAGTACACCTCCCAAACCAAACTTAGAAGCGTCACAATATACCACAAACGATTCCTTTGGGTTAGGCAAGGTCAGCACCGGAGCCGACATCAACCTCTTCTTTAACTCTACAAAACCCGCTTCGCATTGAGCATCCCACACAAACGTTTTCCCTTTTCCAATCAACTTAGTTAACGGAAGGGCTAACTTAGATAAACCTTCAATAAACCTTCTGTAATAACCAGCAAGTCCCAAAAAGCTTCTAATCTCAGTTGTCGACTTCGGAGCTTCCCATTGCAACACCGCATCGACCTTAGATGGGTCTGTAGCAATTCCACTACCTGATATAACATGACCCAGAAAGCTAACCTCTTTCAACCAGAAGTCACACTTCGACAGTTTCGCATACAACTTCCTTTCTTTCAAAACTTGCAGTACTAATCTCAGGTGCTCCACATGCTCCTCCTTCTACTTAGAATAGATTAATATATCATCAATGAATACTACCACAAACCGATCCAAATACTCGTGAAAGATGCAGTTCATGTATTCCATAAAAACTTTCAGCGCATTAGTAACACCAAAAGGCATTACCGTATACTCGTAGTGTCCATATCTGGTCCTGAATGCAGTCTTCTGAACATCCTCATCTTTTACCTTAATTTGGTGATACCCCGACCTCAAATCAATTTTACTAAACACCCGCGCACCAACCAACTGATCCATCAAGTCATTAATCTTTGGGAGCAGATATTTATTTTAATCGTCACCTTATTCAGTTTTCAGTAATCAATACACAACCTCATACTGCCATCCTTCTTCTTTACTAATAATACTGGAGCTCCCCACGACGACACACTCGGTCTAACAGACTTCTTCTCAAGTAAGTCTTCCAACTGTTTCTTCAACTCAACCAATTCAGATGTAGACATCCTGTACGGTGCCATAGACACAGGTCTGGTACCAGGTACAAGGTCAATAGAAAATTCAACTTCTCGTTCTGGAGGAACTTCAAGAATTTCATCTGGAAACACTTCAGGAAAATCACGAATAACTTCCAACTCATCAATTATCGCTTGATTCTCAATGGATAATGATGCCGCCAACACAAACACCTGAGCATCTTCTAGAAGTATCTGCCTCATCTGCTTTGTAGTTACTAAACGGGTTCCCTCCTCCTCAGGAGTAGAAAACCTCACCGACTTATCAAAGCAATTAATATGAACACAGTTATACTCTAACCAGTTCATACCTAAAATTATGTCCATCCCACTTAGTGGCAAACAGACTAAGTCAACCAGGAAATCTCTATCAAACATTGACAAAGGACATTTCAAACATACCCGAGATGTAGTCACTGATCCCTTAGCTGGAGTCTCAACTAACATCTCCCCACTCATGTGAGATAACACAAGACCCAAACGTTCAACACAATCAGCAACAATAAAACAATGAGAAGCACTAGTGTCAATAATAGCAAGTAAAGGAGTACTATTAATGAAACAAGTACCTTCAATAAGTCTGTCTTCGCTGGATGTCTGAGTCCTAGATAGAGCGAACACCCTTCCACCAGTCCTTTCTTTCTTAGGCTTCTGACACTTGTCATGCAGGTGTCCCTCTTCACCACAGTTGAAACAAACCATCCCTTTGCGCTTGCACTCAGCAATAGCGTGTCCTAACTCACCGCAACGGTAACATCTCACTGGTCCAGAGTTGCACACATTACTCTTGTGACCAGGTTTCCCACACTTATAGCAAACAATACCAGCATGAGCATCTCCCCTACTAGTTTTCTTGTCATCAGTTGCTCTCTGTTTTCCTTTGCCAACTGGAGGATCATAAGGCTTACTGCGAGTCTGATGTGACTTGCCTCTCCTCTCACTCAACAGCTTGTAATGAGCATTGCTATCTTCTTCATAAATTCTACAACTTTCAACCAACACATCAAAAACACGAATCTTCTGATACCCAATTGCTTTCTTGATTTCAGACTTCAATCTATTCTCAAACTTGATACATTTAGAGAACTCAGCGGTCTCTGTGTTGTAGTGCGGATAAAACTTAGCCAACTCCTTGAACTTTGCAGCATACTCCGTAACAGATCTGTCTCCCTGTTTCAGTTCAAGAAACTCAATCTCTTTCTTACCATGGACATCTTCTGGGTAATACTTCTTCAGAAATTCCCTACGGAATACAGTCCAAGTGATCTCCTCACCTGCAGCTTCCAATACCGGACGAGTCTCTAGCCACCAGTCATCAGCTTCGACTGCTAGCATATGAGTCCCATAACGAACCTTCTGTGCTGGAGTACAATCCATCACACGAAATATTCTCTCCATTTCCTTCAACCAGTCCAGTGCACCATCAGGATCGTGCCTACCCTTGAAGGTAGGTGGATTCTCTCGCTGAAACGTTGCCAAACTGTGAGACCCAGCATCTCCAGCAGGATTCTGATGATTTTCCATAGCATTAGCTAAAGCTTACAGAGCAGCGGCAATTGCAGCATCATTCCTTCCATCCATTTCACTTAAACTGCAACAACCAGCAGTCAGATTTCACCAACAACAATACTCGATTGTTAGACACGACGACTGACTCGATAACTTGGTCGGATGGAACAACCTGCTCTGATACCACTAATGTAACACCCCTTTTCTACCCAAACGGATAATTAAGTAAATCAGAGTGCATCAACTAGAGGTGTCACATTTTCAACTTAAAAGACAACCGCACAACTGCTAAAATCATCTACTAACATACATAGCACAAATTTGGATGAACCGACAACAATTCTCAGCTTAGCATTTTAATTGTAAGACAACCTGTCATTTTGCAGCGGAATGTAATAAGCTTTCGAACAACTCATAATCAGCCAAAACAAGGCAAAGAATGTTTTACATCTGAACTCCACTAAAATTCAGCAAGTAATAATCTTGCATAAACTCACGAATACAACTAGTTTCGACCATAAAAATCAGCAACAAGGAAATCAACTAAAAGCAATATAATTAATCGTTCATCCCCTCAAGAGTGCTACGTATCAGAGTGACCAATGATACCTTAAATGGAAACGACACTTTATTCCAAGTTACCTGCAAATTACCACCAACGAAGGTAACATACAACGTAAAAGGTGAGATATCAACATTATAACATAAGGCATGATAGAAATCATGTCAGAATCATATCACAACGTTATAATCTTCGTAAATTTACAAACATTGTTGACAATAATTTGCAAGAAAATCCATATCTCACACATGCAACAAAGATATACGACCAACATAACGATGTGACATCATGCGACTCGACTATGCACATGCATGTGGTACCAATTTGGAGCAGCACTCCACAACCAATTCATTTGCCATTAAAGGCCGCCAATACAGGCACAACCAACGCCAATACAGGCCAACCAGATGATATGCCATGAAATGCATCTATTATGGACTATAACACAACCATAACGACCATACAACAAGGCCTTTAGCCTACAACCAAACTGTCCATAACAGTACATCACAACTTCGTACAACTCATGAAATCACCATTTTCCACCTGTTCATATACGAGACAATAACAACATCCTTTCAACATATAAGGACTCAGCACAATTTTGCAAGAACGACATTACTACTTGCACTCACATATTTAATTATAGGTTTAACTACGCAATATCATGCAATACTACTGACAGATAAACTTTCCTTAGACACAAACAAACTTCGTCCCTAACGTTTATCATTTAACGGAAACTATACCCATAACTCGATTCCCTACATGAATCGATCATACCCACGGTTATAGAATTGAAACCCACCCTTACCTTGAATAGAGGCTAATTCCAAGCTTCCGGTTCTGGTTCTGCTCTCCGACGACTTTTCTGCAACTATCTTCCGATTTCTTTGACGGGTAATTCTATGCTCTCAACTTCTCTCTACCATGTTACTTTCTCTTTCGGTTTCTGTTTTCTTTTCCTTCCAAATGAAAACAGAATTGAGAGTAAGTGAAAATACGAATAAGTTGGTTCCACTTTCTCAGCCTTTCACGTGCACGTTCCAATTCTGAAGTTACTGGATTTTGTAAGTGTGACGAGCGTAATGCGTGTCACGACCGTGACTACCATGACGGTCGTAAAGGGGCACATGACGATCGTAACGATCGTGACGACCGTAACCAGCTTGTGACGAGCGTCATATCAGCAAAATTCCATTTTCTGCTCTTTTGCTTCTGTTTCCCACTAACAGTCTAATTCTCGACTAATCTTTACCCAATACACTCGAATACGATTACGACACCACGAGACATGACAATAATCCATAATTAAATCAATCGAAGTAAAACGGGCGTTACAGAAACACTCCTATTAACCATGGCCGAGAATTGCTAGGTGTAAGAGTCAAGGGTAATAATGAGTATGATGATTATGATGAAGAAGGTGAGGTCCATATTAGTTTTACCAGGGCCCCATGGTGGGGCCACTATAGTGGTCAAAATGTATAGGTGTGTATAGTAGGTTTATAACAATTTGTGGTGGTAGGAATTTCTCGCGATAGTGAGAAGTCAATGGTGTTACAGTGGATGTATAGGTCCTATTAATGTGAGGTGATATGCTCTGTCTATTAGTGTGTAACTTATGATGTTGTATGTTATGATCTGTCTTTCTCCCAGGGCTTAGAAAACTCTTGGAGGTAGTAACCATTCCCCCATAACTAGAGGAGATCATTGACTACATATTTTATAAGGGTTCGTGATATGACTCCTTCTCATGTGCCTAATGGCGAATAAAGATATTATACACATCACCTATCCCAAGGTATAGATCCTACATTCTGTGAGGATGTCACCCAGGTGATATCCCTTTAGGAGGGGACTCTGAAGTATCCCTTATTTAGGACTCTCATAAATATAACAGTACACAATCTATTATTTTTCTCTAAAGCGCCAAAGTAAATATTTCATGAGATTGTGAAACTGCAACGTGACTTTCTCTGGGATGGACTTGAAGACCAATAGAAAATTAATTGGGTTATTAGTTAGTTGTATGTAAGGCTAAAAAATAAGGGGGCTTAAGAGTTATGCCTTGTGAAATATTTAATCTGGCACTACTATACAAGTGGAATAAGAGAATTTTGAATGAGCAGGGTTGCATATGATCTTATTTGTTTTCTTGAAGGTATGGAGAACTTAAAGTTGAAATCCTTAATGTCACACTACCAGCAAATGGAATAAAAAACTCCTTGTGGTTGAGGGATGTGATATCAGATGGTATGTCCATAATGGAGGAAAAAATTGGCTCTCCTATTCCATCGACTGTAATCTTGGTAATGGCAAGATCAATGAATTTTGGAAGCATAAAGGGATAGGTGTTGCACCTTAATGTCTCTGTTCCCATATATGTACACAAGATCATCTACTCATAATTCTAGAGTGATAGAAATTATCCTGGATTGAAGACTCTTGGGTGTCAAATATTGGCAAATGTGAATGAAATCTTAGATGAAAAAGATAGCCAAATGAAGGAGTTGATGGATATTATGCAGGTGCTACAACCTAAACCGGACATAGAGGATGAAATTGTGTGGTGGAAAACATCAATGGATATTATTTTAAGCCCTGTTATTTATTTTTGGGTGAAATATGTGATACAGGTAATAATGAGATTGAAGGCATGTTGAAAGAGTCTGCTAGTTTGTGGAAGACAAAGTTGCCAAGAAAAGTTCAATTATTTGGTTGGAGATTGTTGGTCAATGGGCTTCGAACTAGATAAAATTAGCTAGGAGAAGTGTTATATATGGAATCCATAATATTGTCTTGCCCTTGTGCTTTGATGTAAAAGAAAATGCTTCTCACTTGTTTCTTGGATGCTGGTTAGTGTTTAGATGTGAAGAAAGGTGTGTTGTTGGATTGGCATTGAGAAGGTGGAAGAGATAGGTTCATTTTCATTAAAAGTATATTTAATAAGGTGTGGTAGATGTTTGTTGGACCATTTAACTTTGTAGGAATAACATCTTGTTTAAGGGTGGGATTTTGGGTGTGGAGGATGTATTCAGTTTGATCAAAGTGTTGTTTTGAGAATGGTTCATAGTCAAAAGAAAATGTCGGTTATGTTACATTTGGTCAGATTGGTGTTTAAATACAGAGTTTTGTTATTCATTTAATGTTAAGACGTTGCATTTAGAAGGCGTGGTTCAATTGTATTAAAGGTTAACCGCCCTTGTACTCCATAAATATAATATTCACTATTGCTTATAAAAAAACCAAAAGAGATTGCATATACCAAACAATTAGAAAAAAGTTTTTAATTACAACAAATAAAAAGTACTACATTCTTATAATTGTAAAAAATCATAAGCTCTTATATATATATTGATCTTACCGTTATTAGAGATTCAATCAATGACCAACAACACGTCGTAGATTCCAAATTCGCCAATGACGGAGAAGAGGAGGGGGATGTACCTGCAAGACACTCTGATGTCAAAGTAAGATTCAAAGTAAAAAAGAGAAAGAACGAGTACATGGTAGTGACAATGAATTAAGAATACCTGACTTTCCTGCGGAGGGGGTATTTATAGTAAGCCCTCAACGCCAAAGATTATCTGTTGTGGGCTGGATCGTTAGACCCATAATGGATGACTTCCAGGATCCTACGTGAAATTAGGAAAGACCAGCACGTGGTCTTCATCCTAGGTTTGCCCGTTCCTGAGGGCGAAACTGCCCCACGAAAGGCGTGAGTTCAGTTGGTGACGTGTCATCGCGTGAGGAGCACGTGGAAAACATGATCTCCAACAGCTATGGAGAATTGGGTCATTGAATTGGGCTGTCCTCGACGAGCCACTAGACCGAGTCTGTTTAACCGTGGATCACCCATATGCCCAATCCAAAACCTAGAAAGTTTATTTCAAAATACTTTTTAACATAAAAAAATCTAAATAATATGACTCTAAAGAGTTTATAATGCTAAGAGTCTTTTTTTAAAAACAAAAGTAAGTTTGATCTATATAATATATATTAAAGATTTTATAATTTTAATATAAAAAAATGAAATTATTTTTTAAGAAAAATATTAAACCCAATTTTTTAATTTAATTATTTTTTTACAAAAAAAAAAAAATTATGTGTTAGAATCCAATGTAATTTTTAATGTTCTTTATAAAAATTTAAATTTAAAGAAAATTTAGAGTCATATTATTTTTATTATAAAAAGTGCATAAATAATGCAAGCAATTAAGATATTTTTTACTTTGATTTTAAAAATGATAAATAGAAAAATATCCTAATGTGTTTTAATTTTTGTTATTTATTAACTAAAAGAGTAGTATTTGACAAAGTGATATGGGCTAAAAGGCCCAAAAAGAATGGAGAAATATATATGTGAATCAAAAGAATTTAGGGTTCGCCGTTTTTGCTTACGCCTCATCTAATTTCTAGGTTCTCTATCTTTCATCTTCATCTCTCCAACGCTTTCCTTTTCTTTTTCTCCTTACCTATTTTATTTTCTTTATCAAACTTTGAAAGCTAAGTAAAGCTTTGGGGTTTCCTTCCGTTTTTTAATTGATTTGATAACGATTCTAGGGTTTCAATTTCTCATAGTGAAATGCAACAACACTTTAGAATCGCCGATTCGATGGTGATTTTAGTGGTGTACGCTGCTGACAAATGATTTGGAACTGAGATATGTTTTTGATTTTATTCAGGTTTTATGGATTCAGATATTTCTTTATTTAGATTTCAAATTTTATGGCTACTTCTTGCAAGGTTGGTGATAGAAAACTAGTGACTGTCAATCAATAAATTGAACAAGAACGTCGGTTTATTTCTTGCATTAGGCTAGTTTGTTGCAGATAACTGTTTCAGATCTTAAAACTGGTTCAGTTTTTAAAACCAGTTATTTGAATTGCAGTTCCTCAGACCGGTTTTGTTTTAAAACCAGTTATACAAACTATTTGTAAGTCCCAAGTTAACCTCCTAAAACCAGTTCAGTTTTTAAAAACCAGTAATTTGAACTGCATTCCTTATAAAACGGTTTTAGAAAACCAATTATCCGAATGACATTCATCAAACCAGTTCAGTTCTTGAAAACTACTGAACTACATTTCTGAAAACGGTTTGTTGAAAACCAGTTTTCCGAACTATATTCCTTGATCCAGTTCGGTTTTTGAAAACCAGTTAACCGAATTGTATTCCTGGAACCAGTTTGGTTCATGACAACCAGTTACCCGAACTGCATTCATAAATCGGTTTGGTTAAAGAAAACCAGTTAACCGAACTGTATCACCAAACCGGTTCAGTTCTTGAAAACTAGTTATCTGAACTACATTTTTGCTTTAAAACAGTTTGGAATCAGTTACCCAAACAATATTCCTTGAACCAGATCGGATCATGAAAACTGATTAACTGAACTGCCTTCCTCAAAACGGGTCGGTTATAGAAAACCAGTTACCCGAACTGATAAACAAAACAGTTTGGTTTTAGAAAACCAGTTATCCGAACTGCTTTCATCAAAACAGTTCGGTTTTTAAAACCAGTTAACCGAACTGCTTTCATCAAAACAGTTCGGTTTTTAAACCAGTTACCCAAACTGCTTCATCAAAACGGTTCGGTTTTAACAAACCAGTTACCCAAACTGCTTTCATTAAAACGTTCGGTTTTAGAAAACCAGCTATCTGAACTGCTTTCATCAAATGGTTCAGTTCTTGAAAGGCATCTGAACTGCTTTCATCAAAACAGTTCAGTTTTTGAAGGCAGTTATCTGAACTATATTTGTTAAACCAGTTTGGTTTATTGAAAAACAGTTATCATTTCTAAAACCAGTTTGGTTTATGGAAAAGCATATCTGAACAATATTCCTCAAATTAGAAACCAGTTAACCAAATTGCATTCCTCAACCAGTCCGGTCATAAAATCCAGTTATCCGACCTGCATTCCTCAAATCAGTTTGGTTCATTAAATCCAGTTATCCGACCTGCATTTCCCAAGACATTGGTTTATTGAATTTATTGAAACAACTAGTTATCCAACATCAAAATAGTTACCTGTCCTGTTTCTAAATCAGTTATCTGAACTATTCGTCAACCAATTTGGTCTTAAATCCAAATATAAACTATCTAACGTATTCTATTCTTAAACTGTTATTCTAAATCTAATTGTTCCAGTTTGAAAACATAATAATATAAAGACAAAATTGTCATTTGTCCGCATTTCATAATTTTTTTTCCTAAAGCTGTCTTTTTAGTATAAATAAATAACTTATAATAAATAACATAATAATAATTAATAACATGAAAGCCTTTTAAACTTGCTGGCATAATCAATTTGACTCGTGATAAAATTTTATAGAAGTCAGTTAAGACAAATAAATAATATAATAAAGATCATTCAATATATTATAAAGTCAGTTCGTTGCAAATTTTAATGTTATTTGTTACTAATTAAGAGTAATGTGGACTTGATATTTTAATTTTGACATAAAATTCCATTTAAAAAAAAAACACTTCATAAAAATAAGTTTCATGAGATGATCATATTAATTTTTTATTTTAATAGATTTATATTCTTAAAAGAGTCTACATAATTATAAGATATTTTAACATAAAATTACATAATTTTTTAAATAACACTTCATAAAAATAAGTTTCACGAGATATAATCAAAATTAACTAAGTCAAATAAAAAGTACTAAATTCTTATAATTGCAGGTAGGCCAAATAATTTTTTCAGTGGAAACAAAATTATGTAATAAATAAGGTCTCAATTGTATGATTATCTCAATTTCTCCTTCTGATTCGTTATAAATATGTAGTATGTCTGATTACTGCCGCATTATGACCATTTAATGAGCACAATCCTTTGTCTGAACATAATAATCATTACCAATAAACTGTTTTGGCTGTGGTTGTCTAGGTGTGTAAATACTCTTGATGGAACTGTTATTTGAGTCAGCATCGTATCAGCAAGAACAAGCAGATCTCTTGACTAAGGGTCTTCTTTGTATCGTGGCAGACTCTTTCGACCTTGTTCAGTGTCACATAAAGCCCGTTCATATATTGTGGGATGCCCATGTTGGAGAGACTCTATATGGAAATATCTTTCACTCAAGATTTTAAAACTAATATATGTATATAAGTTTCAGCCAGTGGCGGAGCCAGCGCCCGGCCAGGTAGGGCAGCTATTCGGGCTCAACCGCCGACAACATTTTTCGGTTTAACCAAGAACAGGTGAACCATTTACCTTTTTCGGTTGCATTTTCATTTCAATATTCATTTATTTCGTTCCCTCAATCTCATTTCATTTAAGATTCACTTACTCATAAGTTTCTCTATTTTTTTCATTTCAATGACCTTTCAGGTTAGGTTAGGGAATCTTTTGGATATAAAGGAGAATGGGGATTCTGATTAGGGATTCATGAGTCTTGTTTGTTTTTACAGTTCATTTTCATTCGTCTAATTTATCAATTTATGATGGGTATGTTGCAGGTTGTGGTTTACGAATCGGTATCGAATTGTTGTCGTTTCCACCGTTTTGCAACTTGCACACTAAGTGTTCGGTAAATTGACTCAACCAAGTTTCTTTTTCTTTTTCGTTTCTGTTTCTTACGAATCATGTGTTCGATAAATTAGTAAGAATTTATATGCTTCCCAGCTTAACAGTTCTGGGCTGTTGAGAACATAGGGCCTCATTGAGGGGAAATGGAGAGATGCTTATGATGGGAAAACCACAAAGGTGTGTCACACAGCTGCTGTTATTTTTCACCTTTTCAACTGATTTTTGCAAAGTTTAAAGACAGATGGGGAATGAGGGTTTGCTGATTCCTTTTCAATTAATACTGTTGATGGTCATAGTTTGTTGCTGCTGCTTATTTTTCTCTTGTTTTATTGCTATAAGTTCCATGGTAGTGCTATTGGTAAGAAATAATAATCTGATGTCTTCAATGGTATTGTAGGTATATAATCCAGTAACTGGCGAATCTATAGCAGATGTAGCATGCATGGGTGGAAGGAAAACAAATGATGCAATTTCCTCTGCTTTTGATGCTTTTAAATGTACACAACTTCACATTTTCATGCTATAATATCATGTATTATGGACTATAAACGAAATGGGAGAGGATTAAGATATACTATCATAGATAACTTGATGTCTATGCATATGTTTTTGCATATTCAAATAGGTTTGCAACTTTGAAAGTGAATATAGATGAAGTTTCAGCTTATAATACTTCAATGTTACAGTCAACAAAGTATTACCCTAGTTTTATTGATTTTAGCATGTTAATTATGCCCTTTGCTTATTTCCATTTGTTGATGGATTTGATGTTCCATTGATTATAGAATTATGTTCATACGCATTATTGTTACTTATAGCAAATGATGAAATAACTAAAAAAACTCTGTTGTTGGTTGTCGTGGTGAAAATCGGATACCAAGCTATTGATTAGCTTGAATCTAAATTCATTACAACCGGTCTTTAATTTGTCCAAAGGAAGGAAAAAAGATCGAATTACCCACAATGCAATGCAAATGCAAAAGGTAGAGAGTTTAGGTTCGGGGGTTGGTTAAACTTAGGGAAGGTGCTAGCAACGAGTTGTCATTTTAAGGGAGATTACTTAATTTAACCGCCACAACTTCGTAGGAAAATAGTCTTTGCATCGTCTTAAGAGAAGGGCTCAAGTACTCAGATTGTTAACAAGTACGCCTCTATCTCTCCTAAGCGGAAAAGTCCCTACATATTGATTGAATTGTTATGGGGTAGAAGTTTTATCTCGCTTAAGATGATTAACATATTATTCTCTAATATGTTTGAATAATGTTTGATTGAGTTTATTTGTTTTTATCTAAGTTGTAAAATAAAAGACAAAGGTCCTCTCCTATGGGTAGGATCTATCTTAAAAGATCGACTTGAATGTGATCAAGGATCAACGGGGATTATGATGCAAAATGATATGCATACGCGCAAGTTTTACGTTACGCGCAAATTCTTCCTTTGGACGTTTACGCAATATGATAAGATAAATTGCAGGAAGGTAAAAGACGATAAATATAAATGGCGGATAAAGTAAAGGCATACACAAACGCATGAAAGCGCTAAGACGTACAAGTGTGTGTATTGTGAATATGTGAAGCGGACCGGAGCGGGAACGCAAGCGCGCACAATTGATTAAGTAATGAGATGTTGATTTATGAGAAAATATTATTTTTGGTGAGATTGATTTTAAGAAAAGTTGGATTAATTATATTAGTTTTAATAAAAAAGTTTTTCTTATTGAATAACAGAAAGAGCGTCGTTAAAATAAAAATCACATTATTTAGATTATAAAAAAGATTGTCATTAGTATAATAGTTTTTTTTAATTGCAAGTTGTTTAGGAGAAAGAGTTTTGAATAATTAGAAAAAGGTTGATTTAAGTATAAGTTAATTATAAAAATTTTAGTAAAAGTTTTATTTATTTTTAGATTTAAAATAAAAATTAGATAGAAAAGATTTTAATTAATATAAATTTGAGAAAAATGTCTTATTTTTATTTGAATCAAGGGAATAAGTATATTAATTCAAAACGGCGATAAGTACAGAGTTAGGTGATCCAACCGACAAAAAGGACTCAAGATTACATCATAAAACTAACAAGATGTTTTCTAATCCTATTGTTGTTCCACCCTCGGTAGATCACATGATCTATGATGTTAGTAATCGTGGTTGTAATATCTACAGCGTTTCCAAAAGTTTTGTCATTCCTATATCCCCAGATGTTGTAGATGGTTTTAGCTACCAACATCTTCAAAACTTCGACTTTCCATCCCTTTCTCTTTGTGTTATTGCTGATCCAAACCAGTTTTGCATCCCATGGTTGGGGATCATGAGAAATATTAAACCAATTAAGAACTTCCTTCCAAATGAGCTTTGTCTCTTGACAGGAGAAAAAAAGGCGATTCAGCGTTTCATCCTCAGCCTGGCATAGTTTGCAGCTGCTGTCCTCAATCATCCCAAACCGTTTCAGCCTCTCCTTGGTCGCGAGCTTCCCATGACAAGCTTGCCATAAGCAAAAAACTGCACGCGGTCGGGCCTTGTTGAACTTTATCAAATTACCCCAAAGGACCCTTGTGCCATCATCAATCAGCACCTTATAGATAACCGAAGCTTTAAACTTTTGTGTAATTATAATTTGCTCCCATTCATTCCGGATAAACTCCATGTTATCACGCTGTTTCAAGATACCGCGAACAATCCAAGAATTGTAAGCTTTGATTTCATAATTCATCACACTGTTTTCCTTCAGGTAATGAGTATGAATCCATTTAACCCATAAATTATCAGTTTTGTTGCACAGATTCCAGAGGCATTTCAGGAGCAGCACATTGTTCCATACCTGAAGATTCAGCAGATTCAAACCACCCTGAGCAGTCGGGCAGCAGGTGCGATTCCAAGCCACAGGGCATTTTCTGCTAATTGCACTCTTACCGGTCCAGATGAAGCTACGACAGATAAATTCAATTTTCCTGATCACAACTTTAGGAAGAGGGAGGCATTGCATCCAGTATTAGACCATTGCAGCAGTTACGCTTTTCACTAGCTGAATTCTACCCGCGTAACTAAGGAGTCTAGAGGACCAATGATGGATTCGAGCCACAATTTTATCCACCAAAGGCATAAAATGGTTGATGTTTAGTTTCCTGCTAGATAAAGGGATCCCTAGATATTTGAACATAAGTGATCCTTCATGGAAACCTGACAGTTCTGTCAAAGTCTTTCGCCTTTCACTATCCAAACCCCCAAAATAGATTTTGCACTTGCTTGGATTCAATATCAGACCTGTGGAATTGGAGAACTTTTTGAAAATATTTAGCATCATTTGTAGAGATATTTCATCACCTCTACAAAACAGCAGCACATCATCTGCGAAAGTGAGATTTGTGATTTGCAGCTTCTCGCATTTGGCTTGGTAGTTGAAATTTGGATCTTTTTGCATTTTCATCAAGAGCCTGTTCATGTATTCCATCATGAGGACAAAGAGCATAGGGGATAGGGGATCACCCTGTCGAATCCCTCTTTTGGCCTGCAAACTATCAGTGCACTCGCCTATTATGTTAAATCTGTAGGACACTGTGGTAATGCCTAGCATAGTCCATTGAATGAATTTGTTAGGGAACCCCATTTCTTTCATGATACATTCCAAAGAAGTCCAATTCAGCATATTGTAGGCTTTCTGAAGATCTATTTGCAGCATGATCCTAGGTGTACCCCCTTTCCTGTTGTATCCCTTAAGAAGTTCAGTTGCTAGCATGATGTGATTATGAATGTTTTGGCCTGGCACAAAAGCTGCTTGGTTATGGTTTACCACACTGTGAATAACAACTCCTATTCTGTCTGTCAAGATTTTGGAGATGATTTTATAAAAGGTGGTACACATAGCTATAGGTCTGTAGTCTTTTATTTCACAAGCAGTGTGGTCTTTTGAATTCAGGGAAACTACAACAATGTTGAAAGGTTTGTAAATTCTGCCTGTTTCAAAATACTCCTGAACTGCTGCAATCACATCAGTTTTAACATTTTCCCAACCAGCTTTGAAAAATTTGGCTCCATAGCCATCCATTCCTGGAGCTTTTAGGTCTCCTATTCCTTTGAGGGCTTTAGTGATGTCAGCTTCAGAAACGGGTCTGGTGAGGTGTTCCCTTTGTTCCATGTTAAGTTGCTTTCCCATCCTCATGGCTTCAATATCAATGTGGTTCATGCAATCTACATCCTTGCCCATCTTGTTTTCGTAGAAGTTAATCACTTCCTTTTCAATATCTGGTTTGGCTGTTAACTGTCTGCCATCTTTTGTTCTTAGATTGGTAAGGCAGTTGGTATGTTGCCTACCTTTGATAGATGCATAAAAGTATTGATTGTTACCATCTCCTTTTCTAATCTAGTCAATTTTTTCCCTTTGCTGTAGGATTTTCCATTCCAACTCGTTCATGGAAATCACTTCCTCAATCAACTTCTTAGCCTCTTCAACCAAAGTGCTGTTCAATCTGTCCTCAATCAGTTTTCCTTGTGTTTCTTTTAGATTTGCTCTAGCTGCTATCAACTTCCTTTTAATATCAGACAGTGGTTTGCTGAACTGCTTTAACTCATGTTGCAGTCTCTTGAGTTTGTGCCATAGAACATACATTGGGCTGCCCCTGATATGAGCATCCCAACTCTTCTTTATCACAGTATCATAGCCTGGCAGATCAATGAGGCAGTTGCTAAATTTGAAGTGTTTGGATGGTTTCCTCTGTTCCTGTTTATCCTCAAAATAAAGCATGGCATGGTCAGAAATGTTAGGTGGGAGAATTTTCAGCATAGTCTCCATACTGTTGAGAAACCAGTCAGTATTACTTAGGACTCTGTCAATCCTAGAGTAGGTGGGTCCAGCAGCTTTTTTATTGGACCATGTGAAATAATCCCCAATGCTGTCCATTTCACTCAAACCTGTATTCCACATCATTTTAATCAGGTCTTCATATTCCTTTTCAGTCACTAGATTACCTCCCAATCTGTCCTAGGCTTTGGTTACATTATTGTAGTCTCCCACTGCACACCAGGGACCTTGGATGTTAATAGATAGGTGTTATATATCCTTCCAAAGGATTATTCTCTTATTGAGTTGGTTATGCGCGTATACAGCAGTTAACCAGTACTTGAATCCTCCACAATTATCATAGACACCACAGTGTATAAATTGGATGCTACTTTGAATGAATCTCACCTCCAACCTGTTGCAATCCTAGTGGATCTAAATTCTACCATTTGTATGGTCTTTGTAGTTATCAATGTGCTTGTCGTATATCATCTGTTTCTCACGAACGGCCTTGGCTTTAGCTTCTTTAACTCTAGTTTCAATTAGTATGATAATAACAGGCTTTAGCTCTTGGAGACGTGACCTAATCTCACGAATTTTACCTACTTTATTGAGTCCCCTTATGTTCCACGAGACTAACATGGTTCAAGGTTTATTACCCCTTGATGGTCATTTATAACCTCAAGAGCTTCAAACCCATTGTTACAGTTGATGTTGCTATTATTATCAAGCACTATGCTCTTACCTTTATCTCGTACAACTTTTGTCACTCTTGTCCATGTTTCATCTGCTTGCCCTGTTGCTTCCTCTTTTTCTGGTTGTTTTGAGGGTCTGGTGTTCTTAGATGTTTCTGGTGGCTTAGGTTTTGGTTTCCATTGTTGAGTATGTCGTCGGTCTTCACATTTGTGCCCCATTTTTTTGACATGTTTCGCAGAAAGTTAGTCTCCATTCGTACTTCACAGTTTGCATTATAACATCTCCCTCAACATTTCTGATGGCTATTTCATCAATCAATTGTTGTGTAATATCCACTTCAATCAGTAGCCTTGCATATGATACACGGAGCTTGTTTGCTGTACATTCATCAGTCACCAAGGGTTTTCCAATGGCACTTCCAATTTTGGTAGAGTTCTTAGCAGGTCCCTCTTTAGATTGAACCCAGGATGCCATTCCTTCAGTATCATTGGTATATGTCGAATCGTGTAAGGGCCTTTCATCATCACGGTTTCCTTGTCTTTCTGGGAGTTGAATCTGAGCAGGAAATAACCGTCATCGTGATAATAAAGTTCTTCACCGTGTTCATACTTAAATCATCTCCTACAATATAAAGAATTAGGGCATTATCCCAAAACCGTATTTCCGTTTCGATGTCTTCTTGTTCAATATCAATTTCAATCATCCCGTTGACTACTTTTGGCGCAACATATTCCACTGTCAGTCCCTTGGCAGGGTTCCAATTATCGTTTATAATATCCACCCATAGTTTCCGCTCCCCTGGTTGAGCTTTTGTCGCTTCTGCTAGGGTTTCTTTGATTGTATTCCCGAGTGTGGCTTCCATCCCTTTATCAGTTTTTGCTCCAGTCTCAGGCGTCTTCGAGCTAGAGTCCGGTGGTGTTGTAGTTCTTGAACCAATCTGAGGGATCTTCAAGCTGGTAAGTGATTCCGGTGGTGGTGACGGTGGCACCGTGGTTTTCGGCCGCCCTCGTCCTTTCTTCATCACTCTTTTTATTTTATTTGTTTAATTAGTAATTTCAGAAAAAGATCTTATTAAGTATAATGGATTTCTAGTTATCATAAAAAGGGTTATTATTGCTATTTATCTTAAAAAGTTATTCCAAGCATAAAATGGATTTCAATTATTATCAAAAGATAAGAGTTATATAAAAAAAGGGGTTTATTATTATTTATTTGTAAAGTTATTTAAGTATAAAATAGATATATCATCATTTATTTAGAAAAGAATTTATTTAGTTTATAAAAGGATGTTTAGAGAAAAGGTCTAATTAAATAGTAGATTAATTAATCAGTAAAAAATACGTTAGTTTAATTCTATAAAAAAAGATTATGGTTGATTTATTTTAATAAAATGATGATTAAGTGATTAACTAAGGTAGCTGGCGCGGATTGGGTGTGCGCAGGCGTATGGTTTATGGTGGAATGTGCAATGTGGATCACTGGATCTGATCTGTTGGAGATCAGAGGGCCGTGTGTGCGAGGGTGCGTGGTATGTGCGTGTGTGCATCGCATGTGATCACTTCATATTACCAGCTTTTACAACAAAACAAAACCAAAAAAAAAAGCAAAACCTTTATCCCCCAAATCCCTCTCGCGCGGTGTTAGCCCTCTCCTCCTTCATCATTCCGCGATTTTCATCGCCGCTCCTCTTCTTCTGATCCCTTAGTCTTTTTCTCCGTCATTCTCCGTCTTTCTTTATGACAACCTGCAACCAAACAGAAAGAACAACATGCAAAGTGATTCAGGACTGAACTTTTACCCACAAACAGGATTCGACGGTGGCTCGTCGACGGTGGCGAGGATGCGATGATGGCCTCTGAGGATGATTCAGGATTTTCGGCGATGATGAATCCCTTTTGCTCTGAGCTCCTGATGCGTCTCCTCCTTTTCGTAACAGCGGCTCCCTTTTGATGATTCTTCTCCCCTTCGATTTGTGGGTTTCCTCTGTCCTTTTATAGATGGATCCGTTGGGCCTCCATTGAAGATTGCCTTTAAAGCTTTCCTATTCTGATGATCCTTTGTCTGATTCACTTGGTGACTTGGGAACAATATTTAATTTCTCCTGATTCTGTCGACCAAATGTGGGCTTCAATTTTGGGAAGTTTTGAACCTTCCTTTTCGTCTTAATTTGTGATATTTGGATTCGCATGTTTGACGTATCTTGCTGCCAGTTGACCTCCATGTTAAAGTTGTATTAATGTTTTCTTCTTATTGCAGGGGATGTTGGGTTTCGAGTTCAGATATTGCTCTATCTTGAGTGCTGAGAGAGGGTTTTGAGCCGGCGATGACGACACTATGTCTGAGCCGAGGATTACAGTTGCCGTTGCTTGTTTCCTTTGTTGCTTGCGTTAACTCTGAGCTAGGTAGGGAGTTGGTGACGATCTCCGTTGCTCTTCCGGCTGCTCGAGTTCTATGCCCAGTGATGAGTTTCACAATTCTGAGGGCCTGAACCTCCTTATACTCTACTCTGAGTTTCAAGTGACTTTTGCTAATGTATTTAACAGTGCACTTCTGTAAGTGAACAATGGCCGGTGTTGCTATTTTTGCCTCGCACTTCTTGAAGCACGGTTTTACGCCATTGCCGAGAAAGGTGCCGGATTGGCAATGATGACTTCGTCTGAGCCTTGAGGGAAATGAAAATGCTGTTGTTGTCTCTGATGTTGCTTGTGCTTTGCATTGTGTTGATCCATTTGAGCTTAGTTGTTTTACCTGTCTGAACTTTGATTTTCGATGCCCGGTAGGGAGCTGGTGACAGCTTTGGTTGTTGCTCTCCTGGCCGCTCGTTTACGCCCCATGATGAGTTGAACTGAGGGCTGAGACCATAACTTCTTCTTATCTTGTATCATTTGGAAAACTAAGTATTGACAAACAAGGGATGCCTAGCTTTCGGGGGAACGTACGTGACGAACCAAAAGGAATAGTTTTAGTTAAAGGGTGCAAATGCGGTTCTCTGCTATCACTTTCTTCTTTCAGAATGCTGGTTTAATCATAACTTGATGGTTTGATACTCTCGCTTGATTTGTTTGATGTAGGTTTAGCTCCGGATGAATGGTGGCATGGAGAAGCTCTTTCAAAAGGTTGAAACGGTATACCGGATAGTGGCACTGTTAAGTTCTGTCTTGCGGTTCTTATCTCTGATGACTTAGTATATGCTGAAAGGGGCTGCTAGCTGTTGTTCAAGTTAATGCAGATTTGGAACCTAACAGGAAGCTATGAATTCGATACATCCTTCTTCCTTTGTTATCGTCTTACTTTTGCTGATGCTCTTAGTTTTCTCCTTCTATTCATAATGGTTAATTATGTATGCTGGCTTGGTTTGCAGGCTGCTGAAATGGTTCCTGATGAGGAATTACACGGCTATCCGTATGGCGCAAGCAGTCCTCTATTTTCATTCATCATTTTCGCCGCCGGTCGCCATTTTGAGAAGTCATACCAGGATGAACTTCAACACAACAATGAGGGTTATTTAACAAATGTCTCCTTTGCTTCAACATTCTTGGCTGCTATGCATTAGTAACCGGTAAGACATCTTGGAACTGATACTCCTCCCTTTTAAATCTCAAATACTACGTTTCCTTTGAGTTATTTGAGGACCGTCACTTCGGGAATATTGTATGCCGATACCACGGTTATTGGTGTACTAGACAAATCGCTTGCGTGCTGCACAAAGCAGTTATCTCTGAACTTCTTCTAATATGTTGTTACCAATGCTATGCAGGTCAAAACCGAGCGGGAATTCTGGGCAAGACAGGGCTGGAGACGGTACATGTGACGGAGCGTCATTTATAAGTCCTCATGAGCTCAAGATTTGTATATAAGTTGAATTGAACTTCTTGTAGTTGTATTGTTGTAATGGTAGCTTATAATTCTGTGGAACCGCCAAATGACCGAACCGTAGTTATTTAACTCTAGAGTTGTAAGAAGTGGTCATCTGCCTGTAATTTTCTTGTGGGAAAGGATAAATGTAACAAACGTGGCCCTCTTCTGATTTCTGTTGTATTGTTGATTAATCAAGGCGGCCTTAAGTTCTTAGGCTTTGTAATGTTGAGACTGGGAGTATAATATTAATATTTGGAAAGTATATTTTCAAAAGGCTTCGTTTGTTTTATCTTTTGATCTTGTTCTATATTTGATAGAAAACAATTTGTTCCATGTTCTCTTTCAACCACTTGGCTCACCTTTTATAACCTTTGCCTTGACAACTTCCTAAATCTTTAGTTGGGTTTGAATCAAAGAAAGGGTGCTTAGACTGGTAGATATTAAAGATGGATTTGATTAATATGTAGTCTAAGGCGACCAATCGAAACTTAAAATCAGGGTGGTCTTTAAAACGCTTTTCATAAACAAATTGACATCTCTAGGCCCAATCCCTTTGTTCACGAACACTTAGTCATGTGCTTCTTAACTCTGATATGGTGCTTTGCCTTCAATAATGACCCCGTTTGGCACCGATGTGAGGCCATATTATGTTCTCATTAGACTATACTCTGAAACCTTACGAAACATTGTCCTTGTATTGATTAGAAATTCGTGAGAATATGAACGTATCCTTCCTCTAAGACCTCAACACAGCCCGTGGGGAATAAGAAGTCCACATACAACTTTCCAGACTTCCTGAGCTTTTCAGCAACAGACCCAATTCCACAAAATGCGAACGAAGTGGTTGAAACGGTCAGTTATGTATAAATAATCGACCGCGAGAGTCAATACTATCTCTACTCGAAATTATTGCATCTGCACAAGTTGGTTAGTCGCAAAGAAAGAACATAAATATTAAATTATAGTCAAATAGCAATAGAAAACGCGCAGAAGAGGTGAGATCTTATGGTCAAAAATTAGGGTGTGACATTGGTATATTCATAATACTATGATAACTATGATTTCTTCTGTGTAGCATGGAGTAAAATCACTGCTGCTGAGCGAAGCAAATATCTGAGGAAATGGTAAAGTTGTTGTTGACTCATTTCATGAACAACCTGCTTTGATGAAAATATTTGACATACTTGCTCTCTAGAATTTGTTTTAAGCTTTGGGTATCATAAAATCACACAACATATCCAAATAATTTGGGAATTCTGCTTGGGAAGACTTGAGCCATCCTACGGCATTGCATATTGGGGAGTGACTAATTTGTGATAAGTTTAGGGATGCTTTAATCAATTTCTCGCTTCAATTCTTTCATTTAATGATGTTGAATTATTGTTGTTGTTGATGATTGTTGTTGTTGCAGGTTGTGGGTTTACGAATCGGTATCGAATTGTTATCGTTTCCACCGTTTTGCAACTTGCACGCTAAGTGTTCGGTAAACTGCCTCAACCAGGTTTCTTTTTCTTTTTCGTTTCTGTTTCTTACAAATCATGTGTTCGATAAATTACTATCAGCTTCAGAAAATCACATGAGATGGCAACTAAACTTTAGGTATTATAAATTTTTGCCCAGGCTTCAAAAAATTTCTGGCTTCACCACTGGTTTCAGCAAACTAATATATGTATATGTGTAAAACTGAACAGTACGAAAAACAAGAACAAAAAAGTAGTAATAGAAGAAATAATAATAATTCAAAATGAAGATAGAAATTAAAAACTGGCCAATAAGTTTGAACCTGCGAGTAAAACTGGAAGCAATAGAATTTTGAAATTGAAATCCGGAAAAACTATTCCGGCAAGACTAATTCACGATCGATCAGAGTGCGTATAGAAAATTCCTAAACTTTGATGCTAAAGTGCAACAATTTCTCAGTGTGAGAAATAGCTGCTTTACATTGGTGGATTTTCTGCTTAAAATTAATTCTCTAAGATTTGGATAATGAAAAACTGAGACCTAAGCCTATTTATAGAGCTAGAAAACTAGTAAAAACTACTAAAATTCATGTTGGAGGAGTGGAGAATTATCAGTTAAAGTGGGAGAGATTTGATCCTTCTGTTGTTGTTTTTCATGCCTCAAAGCCCATGGTGGACGCCATGGCCTCATGGCGAATGCCATGAGTATAGTTAGTAGAGAACGTACCTTTTGAAGTCCATGGTGAACGCCATGGCCTCATGACGAACTCCATGAGTGCATAACTCAGTCCCTTTGACTTTACTTTGATGCTTAAGTGGCGCCATGAGTTCCACGTAATGGAAAATACCATGGTGATTGCCATGAATCATAAACTTGCTCTTTACTCCATTTTTTGTCGTTTTCGTCCCATTTTTTCGCATAGATACTCGACCTTGGCAAATACCTAAAATAGACATGATATACCCACATAACACTATAAAAAGAATATAAAATAAGATAAAATGACATGTGTATCGAGTAAAAATGTGATGTGATTCGTGGTTATCAACGAACCTAAAACCTTGCCCCGCCGATACAAAAAGTGAGTGCGGGGCAGAGGGGGCCTACAGGCATTGCACCTCATAAGCCTAAAATTTTAAAATTTTCATGTTAATACTCGTGCCTGCAAAAGCCTGCAAAAAAGAAGGGTGGGGTTAGGCGTCCATATTAGAATATGCGGAGACTAAAACCTTGGCCCGTCCCGCGAAAAAGTGTAGGTAAAACGGGTGTGCCCGGTGGCCCGGGCGTGTTTTGCCACCCCTACGAAAATATGCACACCAAGTATCACCAATTAATTGCCTCATGTGTCAATCGATTGGGCTTTCGTTGGTCCATCTCCTTAGTGTATTTTGGGCCTTGTGCTAGATTTTTATTGCTTTTCTACACCCCTGTTTAGCCTTATTACACATCCTTTCTATAAAACACTTAACTCATCTTTTTTGTTAGTTAAAAATAATTTATTGAGATGAGAAAAATTAAACCCGCTATTTTAAAGGATTAATCTGAGTTTTCCAATCATTTCAACCTTAAAATAGTATACTACCTCTTTTATCAAGAGACCTTGATAAAACTTTCCTTAAAGGGGAACATCAATCATATTATGGTGTGTCCTTTTTTGCGTATTGTTGAATGCAAGAGTTGGTATAAATAACGAGATGGATAAGTCCATCACAAATATATCCACTTAATCCCTTATGAAGTTAATTGATCAATAAAGATCACAAACATTTAAATGTCCTCAAAATTCTTGCTTTGATCACTATCGTTGATATTCATCATCATCGTATATTCTTGGATCAGAGACTTCATAAATATTGTATACTTGAAAGTATACCCTTTGATTTGTACAACTCCATTAATAATCATTAAAGCTTAGAGCTGCAAAGCACGCAAAACACTAAGGTTTCACCTTAGGTACTCAAATCTTTTTGGGTCTAAGTGCATTAGTTCTTCTAGAAGATCTAAGGTTGTTACCTTTAAATATTTTCAATTTGTCAAAGTAAAAAGGATTTAAATGGTCAATCCTTTTGTAGTGTGTGCATTTATAAATTGGAAGATTCTTTTTCTTGTGATCTATACCTTTACTAGGTTTTCTACACTTTTTGAATCCTAGTCCGTTCTTTTTTAAGGAAAGTCTTTGACTTGATAGTCTCAAGTCAATTTTTTCATCCATTGGGTAAATTTACCTATGGTTTCATGCAAATCACTTACTTCCTTTTTCAAGGAGATACAAGTCTCATAAGTTTCTCTTGAGTTTCTAATTTTAGTTATTTCTCACTTAAACAATTTATTACTTTTGTCAAGAGATTTTAAAAGCTCCTTAAGATATAAGTTACGTTTTCTAAGTTTATCATTCTCTTTTATCAACTTAATACACATTCTAAACAATTGCTTCTAAGATGGTTTAGTTACCTTAACATTATCTTCCTCATAGGATGCCTTTAAGAAAACTTCATGTTCTTCACTGGAAGAAAGTTATTCTATGTTTCTACCCGAGGTTGATGTCTCTCCCTCTTTTCTTCTTTCAAAGATTCCACTTAAAGACACTTATTCTTCACAGTTACTTATACATGAGTTTCCTTCACTCGATGTCGAATATTCCAAAGATCACTCAACTACGAGTATGTTCTTTCAAAAGAAACTATTGTAGTTGTTTGATAGGAGTATGATAAAGTTGATAATTCTTCGGTTTTTGAGCTTGCTCTTTCATCTTTAAGTAATATAACTAGTTCATTCAATTTTTCTATAATTTTCTTTTTTCTTGGTTATTCCTGAAATTCATGAAGACTACCATATTTCGATTTAATGATTGTGTTAAACTTTCAATTCTTAACTCGTATTCATTGGTTAACAGATGTTCCAATATAATTTTTAATATTTCTAATCTTTGAAAAACATTTAAAGGTGGCATCTTAATCTTCTTCGCCTCGTGTGTTCATCTTCTCTTGCTCAATACTTAGAGAAACTCCATATATCATTTCAAGAGTATCCCACATTTCTTTTGGCGGTTTTGCAATTGTGAACATAAAATAATTTACTATCATCTAGAGACATTACTATAACACTCTTGGTTATGAAATCTATTTTAAAATTTCTTTTTTCTTCTTTACTCCAAAGGGAATCGAGTTTATTCACTACTTCCCCAATTACTTGGCAAGTAAGGAAAACGAACCATTGGTTATAGTTTCCCATAATTCATAATTAATACTTTGAATACATATTCTAAACCTAGCTTTCCACAGTTCAAATTTTCTACTATTAAAAAGTGGCGTGTTTAGAAAATATTCCTTTAAAGGTGTGTTGGAATTAATCTTCCTCTTGAGATGATTAGTCCTTAAACCGGAGTTAAGCTCGGATACCACTTATGGGACATGTTACTCCACACAAAAGAAGGGAGGGGGTGGATTGTTTGTTTCATAAGAACTTAAGTTTGAAATTTTTTTTGGATCATTATCAAAGATTGAAAACATTTTAGAATATTTTTTAAAATGAGTAGCGGAAAATAAAATTGCAGAAGGTAAAATGTGGAAATATAAAGAGTTTAAGAGAAGGGAGAACAACATCATGAATCATAAAAGTTCATTAAAAAATTACTTAGTCTTGTCCCTAAGATTTCATCTTAAGATCATCCAATAAACTTAAGATCTTTTAGTAGGTTGAATTCTCGAACCTATTTATACAAGAAAAGTGAAGTTTGTGGCTAAATTCCAACCAAACAACAAAACACGGAGAGAAGCGGTGCGTCTTTCTTCCAAATGATGGATCAAAGTGGTTAGTCTCCTTTCCACAAAAAATATTTAGTAGTTAGTCTTCAAGCTTCAATCCAAGATTTTACACTGGGTTAATCTTGAACCAGGGAGGGCTTAACACCAGGTTGAGCTCATGAACCAAAACTTAGCTCTATACCAGGCTAACCAAAAACCTGAAAGACTTTACCACCATAATGAACGTGAACCGAAACAAGATTTTAACACCGGGCTGAGCTTGAACTGAACTTTGGTTTTATATCGGGCTAACTAAAAGCCTATGAGATTTTAACAACGACCTGATCTCAAACCTAAATGCAGAATTCATCACATATTCCTTAAACCAAAGCATTTCCCGCGTTTAGCTTCGAACCCAATCAAATAATCCCTACGTGGATGAATTGTTCAACCAAGTTAATAACAAAACTTTCTTGGTGAACTTAAAAATCTACCCTTCCAAAATTATAACTTCCTCACTTGCAAAATAACTTTATCGAAAGTGCCATGGCTAAACTTTAGTAAGAGAAAGTAAGCAAAAATTATTTTAGAGAGAGAGTGATGAGTGAGAAATGAAAGCTCGCATTTATGGATGTGAAAATTGTTAGAACACAGATTGGTTCTTAATAATATCTCTATGTTTTGATGATAACTATTATGAAATTTTCTATTAAAGAATTATATACTCTAAAATTTGCTTGAGAATGTTTGCTGCAGATGTGAAAGTGAATATTACTCCAGAAGCAAATTAGATCTGAACATAAGAAATATGCAAGGCTCTGAAGCGTTAGAAGCATCTCTTAGAAGATTCTGAACACTGCCTCCAGAAGATTCTGAGCGCTGCCTCCAGAAGGATCTGAAGCAGGAGCTACAGAAGAATCTGAAGCAGAAGCCAGAAGCATCTGAAGCAATGAGGAATTCTGTATGAAGATTTTCAAGCACAGTTAATTCAGAAGACTCTGATAGTACTAATGCTGCCAGTACTGAGGATCTGATCCAAAACTCTGCTCTGAACATTTACACGTTGAAAGCACACTTGCTGCAAAGACTCTGATTCAGCAAACTCTGATGAACATCAGAAGGCTCTGACCAATTTAGACTCTGATGATTCTTGCTGAAAATTGTTGAAGAAGATTTCAAAGTTATGTCCGTTGGAATAACCAAACGACTCTTTCCTTATTTATGCTAGACACAAGAACACAGACAAAAAGGATTTCTCTGTGCATTCTTCTTCTAGGAAAGGTCATATGATGTGAAGACAAAAATGTTCAGACCTTTTTGGTACACTGTTCTCAACGTGAAAGACTTCATGGACCTCTGTGCCTATAAAAGTAAGACTCCATTCATCTTCTTCAGTTGACGAAACACTTGAAAGAATTCATTAAAAAGCTCTCATACAACTCATACATTCTTGCTAGAATTATTTCATTGTTCTTCATCTTAAGTGAAAAATCACAGTTGTGATAAAGTTTATTAGAAGCATTTTTAACACTTGTATTATTATTACACTTGATTGTAAAAGAACCTTAAGAAGATCCAATTATGATCAGTAGTTCTTGAGAAGACTTTGAATAGTTGTTCTTAGTGCTTACTATTGTAATCAGTTGATTAAATAGTGGATTAAGTCCTTGTTTGAGAAAGGCAAATCACTCTAGATAGGGTGGACTGGAGTAGTTGAGTTCAACGAACCAGGATAAAAATCCTTGAGTTTTTATTTCTAAGTTTTATCTTCATACTTATTCAACCCCCCTTCTAAGTATTTTCTCACCTCCAGTTGGTATCAGAGCCTGGTTCTGTGTGTGCTACCACTTCACAGTGACATAAAAGATCCAGTGAGAAAAACTTTGATATATATTTGGTTGTTACTATGGCTGATACTTCAACATCTAACATTAACAACAAATATGAAGAAAGGGACAGAATCAACACTAAACCCCCTATGTTTGATGGGGAGAAATTTGATTATTGGAAGGACAGGATTGAAAGTTTCTTCCTTGGTTATGATGCTGATTTATGGGACTTGGTCATAGATGGGTATGTTCATCCCACTGATGGGAATGGCAAGAAAGTAGATAGAAAATCTATGACAGAAGCCCAAAAGAAGGAGTTTAGAAATCACCACAAAGCTAGAACAATACTGTTAAATGCAATATCTCACACTGAGTAGGAAAAGATCACAAATAGAGAAACTGCATTTGACATGTTTGAGTCCTTGAAGATGACTCATGAAGGAAATCTTCAAGTAAAAGAGACCAAGGCTCTGGCGTTAATACAGAAGTATGAAGCGTTCAAGATGGAAGAATCTGAGTCCATAGAAACTATGTTCTCTAGATTCCAGATTCTTACAGCTGGTCTAAAAGTTCTGGACAAGGGCTACTCAACTGCTGATCATGTGAAGAAGATCATCAGAAGCTTGCCTATCAGATGGAGACCTATGGTCACTGCTCTGAAGCTTGCCAAGGATCTGAACAAGATCACTCTGGAGGAGCTAATCAGCTCTCTAAGGAGTCATGAAATTGAACTTAAGGAAGATGAGCCTCAAAAGAAAGGTAAGTCTATTGCCTTAAAATCTAACATTTCTATAAAAGCTTTGCAGGTGTTAGAGGAAAGCTCTGAAGAATCTTCTTCTGAAGAAGAAGATGAACTATCCTTGCTGTCCAGAAGAATCAACAGACTCTGGAAGCACAAGCAAAGGAAGTTCAAGAACTTCAAAAGACCAGATCAGCGCAAGGAGTCCTCTGGACCAAAAAGATCTGGAAAGAAGGAAGTTGTCTGCTTTGAATGCAAAGAACCTGGCCATTACAAGAGTGAATGTCCAAAGCTTCTTAAAGAAAAGCCAAAAAGGAAGTTTGACAAAAAGAAGAAGGTTCTAATGGCAACTTGGGATGACTCTGATGAATCTGGATCCTCATCAGAATCTGAAGATGAATGCGCCAACATGGCTCTGATGGCAGGCATAGAAGATCAGAATGAAGAATCATCTGGATCTGAGTCTGATTCTGAATCTGACTCAGAAGAGATGTTTTTAGCAGAAAAGTCAAGACGCCAGTCATGGTACTTGAACTTTGGATGCTCACGTCACATGACGGGAGAAAGGTTTATGTTCCTAAGCCTGGAGCTTAAATCTGGAGGAGAAGTGAAGTTTGGAGGGAATCAGAAGGGCAAGATCATTGGCTCTGGTACTATTGGTAATGGTAACCTTCCCTCTATATCTAATGTTCTTCTTGTAGAAGGATTAAAGCATAAACTATTGTCCATAAGTCAATAAAGTGACAATGGTTATGATATAATCTTTAATCAACAATGTTGTAAAGTTGTTAGTCAGAAGGATGGCTCAATCCTATTCAATGGAAAGAGGAAGAACAACATTTACAATATAAATCTTTCAGAACTTAAAGTTCAAAATGTTAAATGCCTCTTGTCTGTTAATGATGAGCAATGAGTCTGGCACAGAAGATTGGGGCATATTAATATGAGACGTATATCTCAGATTAATAAACTCAATCTGGTCAGAGGACTTCCTAAGCTGAAGTTCAACTCAGATGCTCTTTGTGAAGCATGTCAAAAGGGAAAGTTTTCAAAATCTTCCTTTAAATCTAAAAATGTTGTTTCAACCTCAAGACCATTAGAATTACTTCACATTGATCTGTTTGGACCAGTGAAAACTGCATCCATCAGAGGCAAGAAGTATGGATTAGTCATTGTTGATGACTACAGCAGATGGACATGGGTAAAGTTCCTAAAACACAAGGATGAGTCACATTCTGTGTTCTTTGACTTCTGTAAACAAGTCCAGAATGAAAAAGATTTCAAAATTATAAAAGTCAGAAGTGATCATGGTGGTGAATTTGAAAACAAATATTTTGAAAAATATTTTAATGAAAATGGCATTGCTCATGATTTTTCCTGTCCAAGAACTCCACAATAAAATGGGGTTGTAGAGAGGAAAAATAGAACTCTGCAAGAAATGGCCAGAACCATGATCAATGAGACTAATCTGGCAAAGCACTTTTGGGCAGAAGCAATCAACACAGTCTGTTACATTCAGAACAGAGTGTCTGTAAGACCTCTTCTAGAAAAGACTCCCTATGAATTGTGGAGGAACAGAAAGCCCAACATTTCATATTTCCATCCTTTTGGATGTATTTGCTATATGTTGAATACTAAAGAGAATCTAAACAAGTTTGATTCTAAAGCACAGAAGTGTTTCATGCTTGGGTATTCTGAACGCTCTAAAGGCTACAGAGTATACAATACTGAAACACAGATTGTGGAAGAATCTATTCATGTTAGATTTGATGATAAGCTTAACATTGAAAAGCCAAAGCAGTTTGAAAGTTCTGCAGATAGAGAAGTAATTCTCACAGACTCTGAAGGCTTAGAGGCAGACAAAGCTCAAGTGAAGGAACCTGAAGCAACGCCAAATGCAATTCCTTTAGCTTCTCAGATGAACAACTTAAACATTTCTGAAGAATCAATTGTTAGAGAATCATCTTCCAGAATCAAAGCCTCTCATCCAGAGGATGTGATCATTGGAAAGAAGGATGACCCTATCAGAACAAGATCCTGAAGGTGAGATAATACTTAGAAGGGGGGTTGAATAAGTATGAAAGATTAAAACTTAGAATTAAAACACAATTATTTTTATCCTGGTTCGTTGAACTCAACTACTCCAGTCCACCCTTCCTAGAGTGATTTGCCTTTCTCAAACAAGGACTTAATCCACTATTTAATCAAACAGATTACAATAGTAACACCTAAGAACAACTATTCTTAGTCTTCTCAAGAGCTACTGATTCCAACTGAATCCTCTTAAGGAAATCCTTTACAATCAATGTAAATCTAATACAAGAGTAAGAATGCTTCTAAAAAGCTTTTATCACAACAGTGATATTTCTCTTAAGTTTAAGTACAATGAAATTAATTCTAAGAATGAATATGAAAGTATGAGAGCTTGAATGTTTTAATTTCTTCTCAGCAAAAAAATGTCTAACTGAAGAATTTGGTGGAGTCTTCCTTTTATAGGCAGCTGATCCAAGGTGAGCTGCACGTTGAGAAGAGTGTCCCAAAAAGGTCTGAGCCTTTTTGTCTTCACATCAAGTGACCTTTCCTAGAAGAAGAAAGCACAGAAAAATCCTTTTTGTCTGTGTTCTTGTGTCTAGCACAAATAAGGAAAGAGACGTTTGATTTACTCCAACGGATATAATCTTTGAATATTTCTTCTTCAGTTTTCAACAAGTTCATCAGAGTCTGATTGGGTCAGAGTCTTCTAATGATGATCAGAACTTTGCTGGATCAGAGTCTTCTGCAGCATGTGTGCTTTCAGCGTGTTAAATATCAGAGCATATTTGAAACAAAACTTCAGTACTGGCAGCTTTAGTACTTTCAGAATCTTCTGTAGAAACTATGCTTTGAAAAACTCTTCATACAATATTCTTCTTTGCTTCAGATGCTTCTGACTTGCTTTAGATTCTTCTGGAGCTTCTGCTTCAGAATCTTCTGGAGGCTACGCTCAGAATCTTCTGTTGGCAGCAATCAGAATCTTCTAATGAGTGCATCTGGCGCTTCAGAGTCTAGTTAATTTCTTGTATTCAATTCTGATTTGCTTCTGGAGTGTTAATTTCTTTACTATCTGTAGTAAAAACTCTCAAGCAAATTTTAGAGTATATAATTCTTAAATACAAAATTTCCTAACAGTTATCATCAAAACATAGAGATATTATTAAGAACCAATCTGTGTTCTAACAGATCCTTCCTCAGATCATCTGAAGCATCATTATTTGGGTTGGTGTCAGTAATTGAACCAACTTCTGTGGATGAAGCTCTGCAAGACAATGACTGGATTATTGCAATGCAAGAGGAGCTCAATCAATTCACAAGAAATGATGTATGGGATTTAGTTCCAAAACCAAAAGGATTCAACATAATTGGAACTAAATGGGTCTTCAGAAACAAGCTTAATGAGAAAGGAGAAGTTGAAAGAAATAAGGCAAGGCTAGTTGCTCAAGGTTACAGCCAGCAAGAAGGAATTGATTATATAGAGACTTATGCTCCTGTAGCAAGATTAGAGTCTATCCGTTTACTCATTTCTTTTGCTGCACAAAATAACATCACTTTATATCAGATGGATGTTAAAAGTGCCTTTCTAAATGGTATTATAGAAGAATAAGTTTATGTTCACCAACCTCCTGGTTTTGAGAGTGGAAAATTTCCAGAACATGTTTTCAAACTAAAGAAATCTCTTTATGGTTTAAAACAAGCTCCCAGAGCATGGTATGAGAGATTAAGCAATTTTCTTCTGGAGAAAAATTTCATCAGAGGTAAACTGGACACAACACTCTTTTGTAAAACATTTAATAAAGATCTTCTAATTTGTCAAATATATGTGGATGATATTATATTTGGATCTACCAATGTTATGCTGGGAAAGGAGTTTGCTCAATGTATGCAGGCAGAATTTGAAATGAGCATGATGGGAGAATTGAGATTCTTTCTGGGAATTCAAGTCAACCAAACTCCAGAGTGCACTTACATTCATCAGACCAAATATGTTAAAGAGCTTCTGAAGAAGTTTAACATGACTGATAGTAAGATGGCAAAGACTCCCATGCATCCAACTAGTACACTTGGTAAGGAAGAGGTAAGTAAGAAAGTAGATCAGAAACTCTACAGAGGTATGATTGGATCTCTTCTCTACTTAAATGCTTCTAGACCTGACATTTTGTTCAGTGTATACTTATGTGCAAGATTCTAATCAGATCTTAGAGAATCACACTTAACAGCTGTTAAGAGGATTCTAAGGTATCTGAAAGGTACTTCTAATGTGGGTTTGTGTTACAGAAAATCTGATGATTTCAAATTAGTTGAATTCTGTGATGCTGATTACGCTGGAGACAGAGTGGAAAGAAAAAGTACTTCTGGAAGTTGTCAATTTCTAGGAAGAAATCTAATCTCTTGGTACAACAAGAATCAACCCACAATTGCACTACCAACTACAGAGGCATAATATATTGCTGCTGCTGGATGTAGCATGCAGATGCTCTGGATGAAAAGTCAGCTAGAAGACTATCAGATATTTGAAAGTAACATTTCTATATTTTGTGATAATACTTCTGCTATATGTTTGTCTAAAAACCCTATTTTACAATCTAAGGTAAAACATATAGAAATTAAACATCATTTCATCAGAGACTATGTTCAGAAGGGAATTATAAACTTAGCCTTTGTTGATACAGATCATCAATGGGCAGATATTTTCACAAAACCCCTTGCTGAAGATAGGTTCAAATTTATTCTGAAAAATATTGGTATGGATTTTTGTCCAGAATGATATTTATCAGAAGCAAATGTCTCAGATGCAAAATGTTTAAAACTCTGAAGTATTTCTTCTATTATTTAGTGATTTATTTCTATATGTGTGTATCTGAACTAACCAATCTTAGAGGATCTGAGCGTTGGCTAACGTTTCATTTCTCAAGAGAATTCAGAAGCACATGCAAGCAAGCACGTGTCACTCTGAATCTGAAAAGATAGCGTGTACACTACTGAAGAAACATTTGAGGTATGGTTTGAATAGTGAAAATCTTGATTTTCCCCCCAATTTGTCAGAATCAATTAATGTTTGAAATGATTTTTATTCTCTTTCATTAATTGTTATTTAATGCTATGTGAAAATGTGCTTTGTGTGTCTGTTTGAGTGCCTTAAGTGTTTCCTCTATAAATACCATATTTCACACCAATTTCACACTTTTCACATCACAAACAAGTTTATGCATTTCTGTCTTCTATTCTCTCTTCACAAAAACCCTAAACCTTCGTCAAAATCATCTTCATCCTCTTCAATGGCAACCTTATCTTCTACAGCAGCTCAATTTCAATCAACTATGGCTGCAGTTACTTCTGCAAATATGGGTGTGACTCCATTCACAGTACCTAAGAGGACATTGTCAACCCCTGTGGACAAACTTGAAGTTCTCTGTGAAACAATGGTGGAATTTGATTCGTTAGCTGAAAATGGGTTTAAATTTCGTTCAATAATTGATGCACAAGGTTGGGTAAAATATTTTGACAGATTATTTGGACCAGTTTACCCTCATCTGGTGAAGGAGTTCTGGATACATGCTTCTGTTTACCCAAAATTCATTTTATCTTTTGTTCTGGGAAAGGAGATCATAATAATTGAAGATCTCATTAGGAAACTCATAGGGTATGAGGAGACTGATGGAGTATGTCATCTGCCATCTGGGCGTGTGAACATGGAGGAAGTTTATGAGGAAGTCATCACTTCTGGACAGGCCTCTAAAAAATTTAAGGATTTGAAGCCTGACTACAAAATCTGGGCAAAGATTTTTCTGGGATGCATCCATCACAGGAAAATCTACCAATTCTCCAGATTACGTGAACAATGAACAACTCTACTTCATGTACTGTTTGAGTCAAAGTACAAAGGTAGATCTTCCTTACATTCTTTTTATGCATCTGTGGAACCATATCAATGCTTCAAGAGAATCTGTAAAAGATAAGGGTCAGAATATCAGGACATGGATTCCCTTTGGAAGGTTGATTTCAGATATTCTGATAGAGAATGGTCTAGTGACTGCTCTGTATGAGGCTGGAGTTAAGGATGAACTTGAATCTATTGTTGGAAAACCTATGAATGCAAAGAATTTTCAGAGACTAAAAATTGTAGAGGAACTCACAGCTACACCCAAGAAATTGAATATTTCTGAAATCAGTCAGAAGAGAATTCCTGTTGATAATTTTCCACTATTTGGTGCTGAAGAACCAATGGATATCATTGTGAGGTATATTGATTCATGCAAGGCAAATGGAACGCCCATTCCTGCAGATATTCTGAAAAGAGCAAGAGAACCAATGCCAGATGTATACAATGAGAACATGAGAAAAAGAAGTCATTCAAAAGCAGAAGAAACTGCTGCTCAGAAGAAGCCAAAAGTTGCTGACAAGCCACGGAAGTTGATCAAGAGAAAAGCCTTCTGATGATTTTCTTTACATGATCTGATGTGGAGTATCCCTTGTCCAGAACCTTTAGCCCAGCTGTGAGGATTTGAAATCTGGAGAACATAGCTTCAACAGATTCAGAGTCTTCCATCTTGAAGGCCTCATACTTCTGGATCAGAGCCAGAGCTTTTGTTTCCTTGACTTGAGAGTTTCCCTCACGAGTCATCTTTAAGGATTCAAACATATCAAAAGCAGTTTCCCTGTTTGTACTTTTTTCATACTCAGTATGAGAAATTGCATTCAATAATATTGTTCTGGCCTTGTGATGATTTCTAAAATCTTTCTTCTGAGCATCTTTCATAGATTTTCTATCTATCTTCTTGCCATTCCCATCTGTGGGATGAACATATCCATCTATGACTAGATCCCATAAATCAGCATCATATCCAAGGAAAAAACTTTCAATTCTGTCTTTCCAGTAATCAAATTTCTCCCCATCAAACATAGGGGGTTTGGTGCTGATTCTGTCCCTTTCTTCATATTTATTGTTAATGTTGGATATTGTATTATCAGCCATTGTAACAAATAAATATATATCAAAGTATTTCTCTCTGGATCTTTACTGTCACTGTTAAGTGGTAGCACACACAGAACCGGAGCTCTGATGCCAACTGAAAGTGAGATAATACTTAGAAGGGGGGTTGAATAAGTATGAAAGATTAAAACTTAGAATTAAAACACAATTATTTTTATCCTGGTTCGTTGAACTCAACTACTCCAGTCCACCCATCCTAGAGTGATTTGCCTTTCTCAAACAAGGACTTAATCCACTATTTAATCAAACAGATTACAATAGTAACACCTAAGAACAATTGTTCTTAGTCTTCTCAAGAGCTATTGATTCCAACTGAATCCTCTTAAGGAAATCCTTTACAATCAATGTAAATCTAATACAAGAGTAAGAATGCTTCTAAAAAGCTTTTATCACAATAGTGATATTTCTCTTAAGTTTAAGTACAATGAAATTAATTCTAAGAATGAATATGAAAGTATGAGAGCTTGAATGTTTTAATTTCTTCTCATCAAAAAAATGTCTAACTGAAGAATTTGGTGGAGTCTTCCTTTTATAGGCAGCTGATCCAAGGTGAGCTGCACGTTGAGAAGAGTGTCCCAAAAAGGTCTGAGCCTTTTTGTCTTCACATCAAGTGACCTTTCCTAGAAGAAGAAAGCACAGAAAAATCCTTTTTGTATGTGTTCTTCAATTTTCAGCAAGTTCATCAGAGTCTGATTGGGTCAGAGTCTTCTAATGATGATCAGAACTTTGCTGGATCAGAGTCTTCTGCAGCATGTGTGCTTTCAGCGTGTTAAATATCAGAGCATATTTGAAACAGAACTTCAGTACTGGCAGCTTTAGTACTTTCAGAATCTTTTGTAGAAACTATGTTTTGAAAAACTCTTCATACAATATTCTTCTTTGCTTCAGATGCTTTTGACTTGCTTCAGATGCTTCTGACTTGCTTCAGATTCTTCTGGAGCTTCTGCTTCAGAATCTTCTGGAGGCTACGCTCAGAATCTTCTGTTGGCAGCAATCATAATCTTCTAATGAATGCATCTGGCGCTTCAGAGTCTAGTTAATTTCTTGTATTCAATTCTGATTTGCTTCTGGAGTGTTAATTTCTTTACTATCTGCAGTAAAAACTCTCAAGCAAATTTTAGAGCATATAATTCTTAAATACAAAATTTTCTAACAGTTATCATCAAAACATAGAGATATTATTAAGAACCAGTCTGTGTTCTAACAATCTCCCCCTTTTTGATGATGACAAAAAGCATCAGAAATTTTGTTTAATTGAAAATATTAGAATTATAACTCCCCCTGAGATGATGAATCTCCCCCTGAGTTAAATACAGATAAGGAATAGAAACTTCCCTTTTGTCTTGAGTAATCTTCAGAGTTAGATCTTGTTTGTTCTTTTAACATTTGAAAGTCAGAATGTCTTGCAGATTTAAGATTCAGAGTTTGATAATAGTCAAATGATCTGAGAGACTCAGAGTTTCTTTTATAGAATGTACTTATCAAATGTTCTGAAATAGTCAGATTAAATGTTAGATAGAATAAATATGTCTGAAGTTTCATTCTGGTGAAGTTATATTAAACAGTTCAGATCTATATTTTCTCCCCCTTTTTTGTCATAAGCAAAAAGCAAAAACTTTAAAAAGACAATTAAAAGGAAACAATAAATAAGATAATTCAGTGGATAAAAACTTTGATTCATTCAATAGATCAAGAGTACATGCATCAGAAGATATAGCGATAGAGTACATAGGCAAACATCAAATGCAAAAACATTAGAATGAAAAAAAATGAAAATCTAAGAGTGTTTGGACAAAAGCATCTTCAATAGATCTGTAATCTCAGAGGAGGATTGCTCTTGCTTGGACATCCACTTAGCCATAGTTTCATTCTTTTGATCTTGCTTTGACATCCATTCTGTCATATCCTCAGACTTCTTATCCTGTTTTGCCATCCAGGACTTGATCTCTGATTGGCCAGCTTCCAGAGCAGCAATCTTATCTTCAAAATCTGGATGTTCTTTCTTTATCTCAGATGAAGAAGTATGATCAGGTTCTGGAGCTTGAACAGAGTCAATTTCCATGGGTTCTGTAGAGTCTGGAGCATTAGAGCTAGAAGGAGGGTCTACCAGAGTCATAGCCAACGGATTTTCCTTAGATGCAATGTCAGTAGTTTCTGTTGAAGGTGGAGGAGCATCTGTAAGGAGCAGAGGTTCAGATTTCTTGACAGTCCAGAATAGAGTCCTTGCAGCTTCAGCAAATCTGAGCTTCACACCATCAGAGCATATGTTCTTCAGATTGGAGGCCACAAAGTTGAATCTGTTGATGAATCCGTTCCAGATGATATTAGATTCTTTGGCATCCATTGTTGCTGAGCATTTCTTTTGTACAGTACCTAAATACAACTGTATTTCTTGCAAAAATGATTGAAATAAAGGATTAATATTAAGTCTGGGCTTTGGATGTAACAGAGTTTCCAGAGTTACAGGTTTTGGTTGGGGAGTTAGTGGAAAAATTGATTTTTGGATGGAGATCAGAGGAGGAGGATAGTATGGAATGAAAAGTATTTCAAGAGCTTTTTCTTTGGATCTGATTAAGGAATTTAACAGATGAGGTTTTGCTCTGGTGTGAAGGGTAACTACATAAAAAGGTTTATTTGAGTAGGTTTGGAAGGCAGATTTTGGGGGTTCATCAGATGCAACATTGTTATCAAATGTAATTGGTAGAGCTGAAGCAACAGCTTTATCAGATTTTGCAGAACAGGATATAGTTGCTAAGGATCCTACATCTGACATGGATTTTATATAGTCAAGAATCACAGATGGAAGGGTCATGGTGAGTTTTGGTTTCAGAGGGTTGATAGGGTCAGATGGTTCAACTCTGTCATAAAAGTCTTTCAGTTTGAAACCATAAGCCAGATTATGAAATAGAGGTGATACTTGGGCACAAGATATAGATGATCTTGGGTTTGAATTTGGGATCAATATTTCAGATGATGGTGCAGGTGTGGGAATAGGATCTGGAATGAGAGCTTTTGAAGGTATAATGGGTTCAGGTTGGTTTACCTCAGAGTCTCTGTGAGATGGAGAGACTAGAAAGTCTGGGTGGATGTCTGATTCTGAGGAGTTTGAGGAGGTTGTTGGTGTGCAGGAAGTAGAAGATACTTGAAACACAGTTTTTAAAGGTGTGACATCAAGAACTTCTGTTTCAGGAATGTGGGGTTCAGAAGTGTTGGTTGGTTCTGAAGGAATTTCAGATGGTTTTGGTGGTTGTTCTGAGATGGGTGAATCATATGGAATTGTGATTGGTTCTGATGAAATTAGAACAGAAGTTACTTTTGTAGGTTCAGAAATAACAGGTGCAATGGGTTCAGATGATTTTGATGGTGGATTTTCAGAGGCTTTTTCTGGTTGAGATTCTTGTGGTTTTCTGGTTGTTTTTCTTGTGGGTGCTTTTGTTGTTCAGATGTCTTTTGTTTAGATGGTTCAGATGATTTTTGTTTAGAAGGTTATGGTGACTTAGAACTTGGAGCAGTAACAGAAGTAGTTTGTGTAGAGGGTGGTTTAGGAACAGACTTAATATTAGAATCATTTAAAACAATTGTATTTGCAGAAGATACAGAAGATTTAGTACCTTTTATCTTGATCCTCTTGGCTGGTACAGAAGAAGTGTCTCCAGATTCTTTTCTCTTCAAGAGCTTCTGTGGCTTCTCAGCAATCTTGACCTTCTTCTGAGCAGGTGCAGCTTCTGCTTCTGGCTGAGTCCTTTTTCTCTGTAGTTGTGCTTCTTCTTCTTCTTCTTCTTCTTCTTCTTCTTCTACATCAGGTAGTGGTTGTCTTGCTAGCTGTATTACGTTTGCAAGAACAGGCTTTCCTTCCTTCTTACATTCATCAATGTACATAACAACAATGTGTCTTGGCTCTTCAGCAAAGAACAGTGGAAAGTCATCTACAGGAATCCTCTTCTTACTCAGTTCAGACACATTCAGCTTCTTGGGAGCTGTTGTGAGTTCATCAACTATTTTGAGTCTCTGAAAACTTTTGGCATTCAGAGGCTTTCCCATTATGAATTCCAATTCCTCTGTAACTCCAGCAGCGTACAGAGCAGTGACCAATCCATTTTCAGTTAGAAGATCTGAGATCAACCTTCCAAAAGGGATCCAGGTTCTGATCTTCTGTCCTTTTTCTTTCACATACTCTCTAGATGCATTTATATGATTCCACAGATGCATAAAAAGAATATATGGAAGATCTACCTTGGTGCTCTGACTGAGGCAATACATGAAATAGAGCTGTTCATTATTGACATAGTCTGGAGAATTTGTTGACTTCCTATGATGGATGCATCCCATGAAGATCTTAGCCCAGATCTTGTAGTCAGGCTTCAGATCCTTGAATTTGTTAGAAGCTTGACCAGCAGTCATCACTTCTTCATACACCTCATCCATGTCCACACGCCCAGCTGGCAAGTGTGAAACACCATCTGTTTCTTCATATCCAATTAGCTTTCTGATCAGATCTTCTGTTATAATGATTTCTTTTCCCAGTACAGAAGATAGGATGAACTTAGGGTAAACTGAGGCATGGATCCAGAACTCTTTCACAAGGAGGGGGTAAACTGGTCCAAAAAGTCTATCAAAGTACTTTACCCATCCTTGAGCACCAATGATAGAACGAAACTCAAAGCCATTTTCTGCAAGTGAATCAAATTCTACCATTGATTCACACAAAACCTCCAACTTTTCAACAGGGGTTAAAAGAGTTCTCTTGGGAGGAGAATAAGGAGCAACACCCATGTTTGCAGAAGTAACTGCAGCCATTGAAGATTGGAATTGAGCAGCTGTTGAAGATGAAGTTGCCATTGAAGATTGCTTTGTCACACGCTTAGGGTTTTTATGCAGAGAGAAGAGAAGATGAAAATGCATAAAATTTTCTGAGATTGTGAAAAGTGTGAAAGTGAAGATAGGCCAAGTATTTATACTAAAACATTTAGGCATACCATCAGTCAGAATTTTTTGCACGTTTGAGCAAGCATTAAATGCAAAGAATAATAATCATTTCAAACATTTATTGCTTCTGACAAATTGGGGGGAAAATCAAGATTTTTACTATTCAAACTTCACCTCAAACGTCTCTTCGGTAATGTACACGCCACCTCTGCAGATTTGGTGTGACACGTGTTTGCTTGCATGTGTTTTGAATTTTCTTGAGAAATGAAACGTTAACCAACGTTCAGATCTTCTAAGGATTGTTAGTTCAGAGTTTCACAAAACCAAATTAATAAAATAAATAAGCAATCAGAAGAGTTACTTCAGAGCATTAGGCATTTTTGCATCTGTAAAAATTTGCTTCTGACAAATATCATTCTGGACAAAAATCCATACCAATATTTTTCAAAATAAATTTGAATCTATCTTCAACAAGGGGTTTTGTAAAAATATCTGCCCATTGATGATCTGTATCAACAAAGGCTAAATTTATGATTCCCTTCTGAACATAGTCTCTGATGAAATGATGCTTAATTTCTATATGTTTTGCCTTAGAGTGTAAAATAGGGTTTTTAGACAAACATATAGCAGAAGTATTATCACAAAAGATAGAAATGTTACTTAAAATTTGATAATCTTCTAGTTGACTCTTCATCCAGAGCATCTGCGTGCTACATCCAACAGCAGCAATGTATTCTGCCTCTGTGGTTGAAAGTGCAATTGTGGGTTGCTTCTTGCTGTACCAGGAGATTAGATTTCTTCCTAGAAATTGACAACTTCCAGAAGTACTTTTCCTTTCCACTCTGTCTCCAGCGTAGTCAGCATCACAGAATCCAACTAATTTGAAATCATCAGATTTTCTGTAACACAAACCCACATTAGAAGTACCTTTCAGATACCTTAGAATCCTCTTGACAGCTGTCAAATGTGATTCTCTAGGATATGATTGGAATCTAGCACACAGGCAAACACTGAACAATATGTCAGGTCTAGAAGCAGTTAGATAAAGAAGAGAACCAATCATACCTCTGTAGAGCTTCTGGTCTACTTTCTTACTTACCTCTTCCTTGCCAAGTGAGCTAGTAGGATGCATGAGAGTCTTTGCCAGCTTACTATCAGTCATGTTAAATTTCTTCAGAAGTTCTTTAACATATTTGGTCTGATGTATGTAAGTGCACTCTGGAGTTTGATTGGCTTGGATTCCTAGAAAGAATCTGAGTTCTCCCATCATGCTCATTTCAAATTCTGCCTGCATACATGTAGCAAACTCCTTTCCAAGCATAATATTTGTTGATCCAAAAATAATATCATCTACATAAATTTGACAAATTAGAAGATCTTTCTTAATTGATTTACAAAAGAGTGTTGTATCCACTTTGCCTCTGATGAAATTTTTCTCCAGAAGAAAATTGCTCAATCTCTCATACCAAGCTCTGGGAGCTTGTTTTAAACCATACAGAGATTTCTTTAATTTGAAAACATGATCTGGAAATTTTTCATTTTCAAAACCTGGAGGTTGGTAGACATAAACTTCTTCTTCTATAATACCATTAAGAAATGCACTTTTAACATCCATCTGATACAGAGTGATGTTATTTTGTGCAGCAAATGAAATAAGAAGGCGTATAGATTCTAACCTTGCCACTAGAGCATATGTCTTAGTGTAATCAATACCTTCTTGTTGACTGTACCCTTGAGCTACAAGCCTTGCCTTATTCCTTTCAACTTCTCCTTTCTCATTCAGCTTATTTCTGAAGACCCATTTTGTACCAATTATATTGAATCCTTGTGGCCTTTGAACTAGATCCCATACATCATTTCTGGTGAATTGATTTAGCTCTTCTTGCATGGCAATAATCCAATCATTGTCTTGCAGAGCTTCATCTACAGAAGATGGTTCAATTTCTGACACCAGTTCAAATAGTGATGCTTCAGATGATCTTAGAAAGGATCTTGTTCTGATGGGATCATCCTTCTTTCCAATAATAACATCCTCTGGATGAGAAGCTTTAATTCTGGATGATGATCCTCTAACAGTTGATTCTTCAGAAATGTTTAGATTGTTCATCTGAGAAGTTAAAGGAATAGCATCTGGCGTTGCTTCTGGTTCCTTCACTTGAATTTTGTCTGATTCTGGGACTTCAGAGTCAATGAAGACTACTTCTCTATCTGCAAAGTTTTCAGACTGCTTTGGCTTTTCAGAGCCAAGCTTATCATCAAATCTGACATGAATGGATTCTTCCACAATCTGTGTCTCAGTGTTGTATACTCTGTAGCCTTTAGAGCATTCAGAATATCCAAGCATGAAACACTTCTGTGCTTTGGAATCAAACTTGTTCAGATTTTCCTTAGTGTTTAACATATAGCAAATACATCCAAAAGGATGAAAATATGAAATGTTGGGCTTTCTGTTCTTCCACAGTTCATATGGAGTCTTTTTCAGAAGAGGTCTTACAGACACTCTGTTCTGAATGTAACAGGTTGTGTTGATTGCTTCTGCCCAAAAGTGTTTTGCCAAATTTGTCTCATTGATCATGGTTCTGGCCATTTCTTGCAGAGTTCTGTTTTTCCTCTCTACAACCCCATTTTGTTGTGGAGTTCTAGGACAGGAAAAATCATGAGCAATGCCATTTTCAGAAAAATATTTTTCAAAATATTTATTTTCAAATTCACCACCATGATCACTTCTGACTTTTATAATTTTGAAATCCTTTTCATTCTGGACTTGCTTACAGAAGTCAAAGAACACAGAATGTGACTCATCCTTGTGTTTTAAGAACTTTACCCATGTCCATCTACTATAGTCATCAACAATGAATAATCCATACTTCTTGCCTCTGATGGATGCAGTTTTCACTGGTCCAAACAGATCAATATGAAGTAATTCTAGTGGTTTGGAAGTAGAAACAACATTTTTTTGATTTAAAAGATGATTTTGAAAACTTCCCTTTTTGGCATGCTTCACAAAGAGCATCTGAAGTGAACTTCAGATTAGGGAGTCCTCTGACAAGATTAAGTTTATTAATCTGAGATATACGTCTCATATTAATATGGCCCAATCTTATGTGCCAAACCCATTGCTCTTCATTAACAGACAAGAGGCATTTAACATTTTGAACTTTAAGTTCTGAAAGATTTATTTTATAAATGTTGTTTTTCCTCTTACCACTAAATAGGATAGAGCCATCCTTTTGACTAATAGCTTTACAACATTTTTGATTAAAGGTGATATCATAACCATTGTCACTTAATTGACTTATGGACAATAAGTTATGCTTTAACCCTTCAACAAGTAAAACGTTAGTAATAGAGGGAAGTTTACCATTTCCAATAGTACCAGATCCAATGATCTTGCCCTTCTGGTTCCCTCCAAACTTCACGTCACCTCCAGATCTAAGTTCCAGGCTTTGGAACATAGACTTTTCTCCTGTCATGTGTCGTGAGCATCCAGAGTCCAGGTACCATGATTGGCGTCCTGACCTTGCTGCTAAGAACATCTGCAACAGGAATTATTTTACTTTTAGGTACCCAGATCTTCTTGGGTCCTTTGAGGTTAGTTGATTTGTAGGTTTGTCTAAACTTCTGTTTTTCAACATAATGTTTATTCTGACTTGCCTTAGGTTTAAACACATAAGTATTCTTCTCAGAGCTTGTGTGTTTAATGTCATTTAAGTGACCAAACTTAAATTAAGAGTAAAGAGGTGTCTTCTTGATGAAAAGTTTGTCAACAGATTTTGGATTACTTCCAGATGAAGATTCATATCCAATACCTCTTCTGTTGTTCCCACTAACACCATAGATCATAGAAGCCATCTTGCTTCTGTCTATGCTCTTAGTAGGGAATCTCTGAAAGCTAGAGTCATATTTTTCTAAAATGTTTTCACATGACTTAGTCTCAGATTCAGATTCTTGTTGAGTTATTTCAAAGTCATTTTTGATTTTCAGATTAATTTCTTTTTGCTCAACAAGTTCCGTCTTCAGAAGATCAATCTCAGATTCAAGATTGCTTTTCAGCTTCTTGTATTTGAGTTTGATATTGTTATAACTTTTAAGAACTTCTGATAAAACTTTTATAAGTTCTTCTTTAGTAAGTTTAGCCATTACCTCTTCAGCGTCATCATCAGATTCAGAATCTGATTCATATCCTGAGGTTCCTTCCTCCTGATCTTCTGTGTTGGCCATCAGTGCAACATTAGCATATTCTTCTTCTGATTCAGAAGATGATTCAGATTCATCTGAGTCATCCCATGTTGCCATCAGAACCTTCTTCTTTTTGTTAAACTTCTTGGGTTTTTCTTTTTGAAGTTTGGGGCAATCATTCTTGTAATGCCCAGGTTCTTTGCACTTATAGCATACAACTTCTTTCTTGCCAGATCTTCTGTGCTCAGAAGATTCCTTTCTATGATCAGATCTTCTGAAGTTGTTGAACTTCTTTCCCTTGTGCTTCCAGAGTCTGTTGATCCTTCTGGACAACATGGATAATTCATCTTCTTCTTCAGAAGAAGATTCTTAAGAGCTTTCTTCAATAACCTGCAAAGCTTTAGCAGATTTATTAGATTTTAAGGCAACAGATTTACCTTTTTCTTTCTTCTGAGGTTCATCTTCCTCAAGCTCAATTTCGTGGCTCCTTAGTGAGCTGATGAGTTCTTCTAAAGAGATCTTGTTCAGATCTTTACCCATCTTCAAGGCAGTCACCATTGGTCTCCATCTGGTAGGTAGACTTCTGATGATTTTCTTTACATGATCTGATGTGGAGTATCCCTTGTCCAGAACCTTTAGCCCAGCTGTGAGGATCTGAAATCTGGAGAACATAGCTTCAACAGATTCAGAGTCTTCCATCTTGAAGGCCTCATACTTCTGGATCAGAGCCAGAGCTTTTGTTTCCTTGACTTGAGAGTTTCCCTCACGAGTCATCTTTAAGGATTCAAACATATCAAAAGCAGTTTCCCTGTTTGTAATTTTTTCATACTCAGTATGAGAAATTGCATTCAATAATATTGTTCCGGCCTTGTGATGATTTCTAAAATCTTTCTTCTGAGCATCTGTCATAGATTTTCTATCTATCTTCTTGCCATTCCCATCTATGGGATGAACATATCCATCTATGACTAGATCCCATAAATCAGCATCATATCCAAGGAAAAAACTTTCAATTCTGTCTTTCCAGTAATCAAATTTCTCCCCATCAAACATAGGGGGTTTGGTGCTGATTCTGTCCCTTTCTTCATATTTATTGTTAATGTTGGATATTGTATTATCAGCTATTGTAACAAATAAATATATATCAAAGTATTTCTCTCTGGATCTTTACTGTCACTGTTAAGTGGTAGCACACACAGAACCGGAGCTCTGATGCCAACTGAAGGTGAGATAATACTTAGAAGGGGGGTTGAATAAGTATGAAAGATTAAAACTTAGAATTAAAACACA
>OZ012740.1:83167404-83319284 GCA_963859935.3 Lathyrus sativus | reverse complement strand
CAACGTGTTACAGACGAACACCATGAACCGATCCTCCTATGACTCGCCGGACTCTGACGCTTTCCCGATCTCCGTCTTCGGAAGAGATTGCTTTGGATAGTTGACCCCCCCCAGGTTCTCCCAAACCAATAGACAATCAAACTCGGACCGCAGTCATTTGCTTCTCAAATCCCTAACTTTTGCGTGAATCGCCCTTTGCGGGTTTTCAATTCACCGGATACCCCTTTTTGCCGAAGCCGCCCAGTGTAGGTTTTCAACTTCGCGGGTGTACATTTTTTCCATTTTATCCCTAACTTTTGCCCGAACCTTTTTATTCTGTTTTTTGGTTCGCCGGGATGCACCATTTTTGCCTGGACTCTCTTTTTACTGTCCAGCGGGTCAATTTTTAAGCAAAGTATTTTTTAACTGCGTCCGAGTTCACAGGGGACGAAAAGTCTTCACCATCCATGGTGGATAGTAATAAAGCTCCTCCGGAGAAGACCTTTCTCACGACGTATGGACCTTCATAATTGAGAGTCCATTTTCCCCTGTGATTCGATTGCGGTGGGAGAATCTTCTTCAGCACAAGATCACCCGTCTGAAAGCTTCGAGGTCGAATCTTCTTGTCAAACGCTTTCTTCATCCGGCTCTAATACAGCCTACCATGTGCAATGGATGTCAGTCTCTTCTCATCTATCAAGCTCAGCTGGTTCAATCTATTTCTCACCCATTCTGCCTCATCAAGTTGAACCTCAAGCAAAACCCTCAAAGATGGTATCTCAACCTCCAGCGGCAAGACCACCTCCATGCCATACACTAATGAGAATGGTGTTGCCCCGGTTGATGTACGCACCGTCGTGCGATAACCGTGCAACGCAAACGGCAACATCTCATGCCAATCCTTATACGTTACCACCATCTTCTGAACAATCTTCTTTATGTTCTTGTTGGCCGCTTCAACAGCGCATTCATCTTGGGTCTGTACGAAGATGAATTATGATGCTCGATCTTAAACTCCCGACAAAGATCCCTCATCATCTTATTGTTCAGATTCGAACCATTATCAGTAATGATCCGTTCAGGAGACCGTATCTGCAAATTATATCCCTCTTGATAAATCTGGCCACCACCTGCTTCGTCACATTGGCGTAAGATGTTGCTTCCACCCACTTGTGAAGTAATCGATCGGGACTAGGATGAAGCGATGCCCATTAGAAGCAGTAGGCTCAATCTTGCCAATCATATCAATTCCCCACATGGAGAAAGGCCACGGAGAAGCCATAACATTCAGTGGACTGGGTGGCACATGGATCTTATCAGCATAGATCTGGCATTTGTGACACCCGCTTGGAGAACTTGAAACAGTCTGTTTCCATCGTTAACCAATAATACCCCGCCCGCAACAACTTTCGGGTCATAGCATGCCCACCAGCATGTGTACCAAAAGTTCTTTCATGGACCTCTTCCATGAGTAAATTGGCTTCCTTCTCGTCTACACACCGGAGGAGTACCAAATCGTGGTTCCTTCTATACAAAACGCCGTCGGGATTCAGATAGAAGTTGCCTGCTAATCTCCTTAGAGTCTTCTGATCACGACCGGATGCCCCAGCCGGATATTCCTTGTTCTTCAGGAAATTCTGTATGTCGAAATACCAAGGTTTACCGTCAGATACTTCATCAATTGCAAACACAAAGGCCGGCCTATCAAGGCGAGATATGACAATCCTGGGAGCCTCATTCCAGTAGTTGACCTTATACATCGAGGATAATGTTGCAAGGGCGTCTGCCATTTGATTCTCCGCCCGGGGTACATGATGAAACTCTACTTTATCAAAGAAAGGTAGCAACCTTCTCGCATAATTCATGTACGGTACCAGATTAGGTTGGCGTGTCTCCCACTCTCCTTTAATCTGATTCACAACCAATGCTGAATCCCCATATACGTCCAGATTCTTGATCCTCTAGATCATGGCCTCCCTCTAACCCCATAATACAAGCTTCATACTCGGCTTCATTATTCGTCACTGGAAAAGTCAATCTGGCTGTAAACGGGATGTGCGACCCGTGGGGAGTTGTAATGATTGCCCCGATCCCGCTACCGTACAAATTGACAGCCCCGTCAAAAATCAATTTCCACTGGGAACTCCGCTCAGGACCCTCACCAGGCAACGGCTCATCCACAATCTTTAGCTTTCAAGTACATTATGTCCTCATCAGGAAACTCAAACTTCATAGGCTGATAATCCTCAATTGGCTGTTCGGCAAGATATTCGGATAGAACACTTCCCTTAATGGCCTTCTGGGAAACATACTGGATATCGTATTCTGTCAATACCATTTGCCATCTAGCAATCCTTCCAGAGAGCGCTTGCTTTTCAAACACATACTTGATCGGATCCATCTTCGATATCAGCATGGTTGTATGGTTCAGCATGTACTGTCTTAGACGTTTGGCAGCCCACGCCAATGCACAACACGTCTTTTCGAGCATAGAGTATCGAGATTCACAATCCGTGAACTTTTTACTCAAGTAGTAAATTGCATGCTCTTTCCGTCCTGTCTCGTCATGTTGACCGAGAACACAACCCATACTGTTCTCAAGAACCGTCAGATACATAATCAGTGGTCGTCCTGCTACTGGGGGTATCAACACCGGAGGTTCCTGCAAGTATTCTTTTATCTTTTCAAAATGCCCTTTGGCAATTGTCGTTCCAGACCACCGCTTGATCTTTCTTTAACAGTTTGAATAATGGTTCACACGTGGTCGTAAGGTGAGATATGAACCTAGCAATGTAGTTCAACCTCCCTAGGAATCCACAGACTTCTTTTTCTGTTCTCGGTGCTGGCATCTCTTGTATTGCTTTTATTTTTGGCAGGATCGACCTTGATTCCTTTCTTGCTCACAATGAACCCAGTAGCTTCCCGGATCTCACTCCGAAGGTACACTTGTTAGATTCAGCCTCAGCCTGAACTTCCTCAGCCTCTTGAACAACTTCAGCAGATTAACCATATGTTCTTCCTCCGTTTGAGACTTGGCAATCATGTCATCGACATACACCTCAATCTCTTTGTGCATCATGTCGTGAAAAAGCGTTGTCATGGCCCGCTGGTACGTTGCCCCAGCATTTTTCAAACCAAAGGGCATCACCTTATAATAGAAGGTCCCCCACGGGGTGATAAAGGTCGTTTTTTTCGATATCCTCCGGAGCCATTTTGATCTGGTTGTACCCTGAAAATCCATCCATGAAAGAGAATACCGAAAACTGAGCTGTGTTGTCAACTAACACATCAATATGCGGCAGCGGGAAGTCATCTTTCGGGCTCGCTTTATTTAGATCCCTATAATCAACACACATTCGAACCTTGCCATCTTTCTTTGGCACAGGCACGATATTAGCGACCCAAGTGGGATAGGTGGTGACAACCAGGAATCCAGCGTCCCATTGCTTCTGCACTTCTTCCTTTATCTTTACAGCCATGTCAGGACGAGTCCTTCTGAGTTTCTGCTTCACAGGCGGGCAATCTTCCCTCAACGGCAGACGATGAACGACCATATCAGTATCCAAACCTGGCATGTCCTCGTAGGACCAAGCAAATATATCACTGTATTCACGCAGCATCTCAATAAGCTCTTGCTTGATGTCAACCTGCAACGCGGCCCCTATACGGATATTCCTGACGCATTCTTCAGACCCTAAATTGACAATATCAATCTCTTCCTGGTGAGGCAGAATGACTCTCTCCTCTTGCTTCAATAACCGACTCAGCTCTTCTGGTAAGTCACTATCCTCAACAATCTCATCCTCAGCTTGGAAGATCGGATGCTCAAAGTCTAAACGAGTCATAGGAAGTCTTTGGTCGATGTCATCTGAAAATTTATGAACCCTGCGAGGGAAACGGTTAAGTGCTTCAAAATGATATACAAGCAAAATGCATAACCACGCTGCCATTTTATTGAAAAAATAAAAAAACAGAAAGAAAAGGATCACAACATTTGAATGTAAAAAACGTCGTCATTTATTGATCATACAAACATACAGGTAAACAGTTAGGCCCTAAGATGAGGTCAACGATGCCCCGGGCAAGGCATGTGATCATACAATGATTGAAAAAACAACGCATTACTGTTTGGTGACTTGGATGACGTCCTGGATGGACCAGTTGCATAGGCTTTGCCCCGGCGTGCTGGGTCGAATCCATGCGTCCATGTCGCAGTCGCTATCCACTTCCTCCGTATCAGACACGGCATTAATCCTTTCGAAGCTAACTCCTCCGGGCGTGAACACGACAGGTCCCTTGTACTTAGGCGCACTCTGTGAGGGAGATGGGCGGTACCCCAAGCCATACCTATCTTGCTTCACTGGTATGTCCGGAATCTGCCCCCACTTCTGAGTCTCTCCCGCTTGCACCAACGCCTTGGCTTCTTTATATGAGGAGACGGTCACCTCTTGCCCTTCACTCCTCACCGAAGCTTCTTCTTTAACCTTCACCCCTTCGAACGCCTGACACAGCGTTTCATGAATCTCTCCATCTACCTCCACGTACTTGAAGGAAGACAAATGACTAACTAAGATATCCTCTTCGCCACACACCGTCACAATACTCCCCTCAACCATATACTTTAGCTTCTGATGGAGCGTAGAAGTTACTGCCCCAGCGGCATGAATCCAAGGTCTCCCGATCAAACAGCTATATGCAGGCTGGATGTCCATGATGTAAAACACTGTATCAAACACCTCCGGACCTACCTGGATGGGTAACGTTACTGACCCGAATACCGACCTCCTTGTTCCGTCAAAGGCCCTCACCACTAAATCACTAGGGGTGCACAACAACCCACGGGTATCCAATTTCAACAGGGCTTTCTTTGGTAACACATTCAACGAGGACCCAGTGTCTACCAGCACATGGGATAAAATAGTGCCCCGACATTCGATAGAGATGTGCAAGGCATTATTGTGATCACGCCCTCTAGGCGTTAGTTCAAAATCCGTGAATCCCAAACCATGCCCAGCGTTAACATGTGCCATAACTCCCTCCAGCTGATTAACTGAAATCTCTTGCGGCACGAAGGATGTCTCAAGTACCTTCAACAAGGCATTTCTATGCGCCTCAGAACACAACAACAGCGATAATATGGAGATCTTTGACGGGGTCTGCTGCAGGTGCTCTACAATCTTGTAATCACTTTTGCGAATCAATCTCATGAATTCTTCCACATCTTTGGTTATCGGTTCTTTCTCCTTACTCCCCGAAGATTCCCCCTCAACAACTTTTTTCTTACCCCTGGCAAGCCTCTCTGCCTCGACCTCAGGTGAAGTGAAAATTCCCCCGCTCCGGGTTATACCACCCGCTCCCACTATGTTGTCTACGGATCCTGCTGGCGGATCATTCAAGTCAATCTTTTCCCCGTTGCAATACACCTCAGCCCCGTAGCACCACGGGACCGCCTTTGTGTTCTCATAAGGGACTGGTTTAGCCTTGGTAATAGTAATGGTCGGCCTTTTCGATGATGCCGAAATCGTCACTGATTTGAACGGAATGGTGATCGTAGCAATCTCCCTGCGCTCTTTTTCAGATTTTGTCTCGACAGACTTCTCTCGCCCCACAGACCTGTCAAACTGCAAGATTCCTTCATCAATCAACCCTTGAACTCCCCTTTTCAACTCCTCACATCCCCCAGGTTGAACCAAACAGTCAACACACTCTTCACTGCATCCGGGATAAACACCTCCCTCCAATAAGCGCTGCTTTACATAACCCAAAGGGGTCTTCAGCTTGCTCACTTCCGAAATCAAGTCCAACTCATCATCTATCAGGATTGCATTGGCCCCAGCCCCACCATGCTTGGGCATTGGCTGCTGCGTGATATTGGGACCGTCCTTCCCGAAGTTAATAGCCGTACTATCAAGCAAATCCTGTACTTTATGCTTGAAAGCTAGGCAATTTTCAATATTGTGCCTTGGTGCACCCGAATGGAAGTCACAATGCTCATTAACATCATACCCGACTGGTGGCTGGCCGGTTGGTGGTGCTAAGGTCCTCTTCTCGACTAGCTGCAATTTCAACAAAGTTTGAAGGAGTTCTGCATATGATACCGGCGGTACCTCGAATACTCTCCTCGGTCGTGGGTTCTGAAATCTGCGCTGATTATTATTTGGCTGCTGCTGAGCCTGCTGCTGTGGTTGTTGTCTCTGCTGCTGAGGAGGCCCTGGAATGGTTACACTTGCAACTTGCGACTGCTGATGCCAGTTCTGACCTCTATTCCTCCGTCGAGCATTGTATACAGCGTTGGTGTCACCCTGCCTTTTACCACCAAACGTCTTCTTATTACCTCCTGCGGAACTGGACTCACCCGCTTGAATTTTACCAATCTTCACTCCGTTTTCGATGCGCTCCCCCATCAAGATCAATTCAGAGAAGGTACTCATCGAAAAATTGAGCAACCGATCATAGTACATTCCAAAAAAAGTTCCTATGAACATATCCATCATTTCGCGCTCCACCATCGGAGGGTGTACCCTAGCAGCCAGATCTCGCCATCTCTGGGCGTATTCCTTAAAGCTCTCGCTAGACTTTTGAGACATGCTCTGCAGCTGGACTCGGTTAGGGGCGAGATCACTATTATATTGATAATGTCGGACAAAAGCCTCTGCCAGCTCTTTCCAACTCCTGATCTGAGTAGGCTCCAAGCTCATGTACCACTCCAGCGATGGCCTGACAGGCTATCCTGGAAGAAGTGCATTAGCATCTTTTCATCCTCAGAATACGCGGACATACGCCTGTAAAACACGCGCACATGCACCCTAGGGCACGTATCCCCTTTGTACTTATCAAATGACGGCGCTTTGAATTTCAGCGGGACCCTCAACCCTGGGACCAGCCCCATATTTGACATATCCAGCCCAAGAGCATTCTGGCTGGCTAGTCCGTTCACTTTCTCTTCTAGCAATCTCATCCGATGGTTGTCATCCCTAGCTCTTTCATAACCCTCGTTCTGACCAGAGAACACATCCTCCTGACGATCCTCCCAGCGAGGTACTGCATCGTATCCAACGTAATCTGCATCACGGCCCGGACCCGTTTGGAAATACCCGGGGTCATACCTCAGATTGCCCATCTCTTGAGCGTTGTATGCACCAGTTCCATATCCAAGATTACCATAACCATAGTCACCAAACCCAGCCTTGGTGCCAGCAATGTTGCCATACCCCATGTTCACACCATTGAAGCCCTGGTTACCATTGTTACCATTCATTCCGACATTCTCAACGCCCCCATTGAAACCCTGGTTGACATTACCCACAAATACCCCAGTAGTATCTGCATTGGCATTCATATTACCGGCGTTCCCACCTCCACCTACAGGACCAGTTTCTCCAGCATTCAAACCAGTTACGGGAATAGCATCAGCACTTTGACGATTCTCAATTCGGGGAGAAGCAGCAATGTTTTCACCATGCGGTGTCCCGTTGTTTTCAGCCCGTGCGACTATCGGTTGAACCAGATTCTGCAGCTGCTCTTGTCCTTTGGCAATGGTCTCCATGGTTTGCATGAGCATGGCCATCCTGTCACGCATTTCTTGCATTTCACTCTGCACGTTGTCCATGATCTTCTTGTGATTAGTTCTGGTAGAGTAACGGTGGACCCGCTTTTCTGCAATCCTGAAAATACCTGGATATATGGATGAAGAATGATAAGGAACATGGATCACAAACCTGTAATGCAATGTGATTTATGCAAACAACAATGCAAAAATGCTAACGTGCATGTGTGCGTTGGGGATATTTCCCCTCCAATTCCAGTGTTAAGGTAGCAAGACAAGAGAAACCATAAAGACAATATTTAGAAAAACCCTCATATATTGGAACAACAGTCTCATTAAGGCGTTACACAACTACGTTCCATACAACTGATATGATAAAGGAGGATCCCAACCAACACGCCTGGTGGTGATCTCAACACATAGAATACAAGAGAGAAATCAAGTGCGGGTACGGTTGCAGAAATCCTCAACCAGCTTCCTCGTCTCTAGGTGATCCGGTCGATAAATCAAGCCTTCTATCAACTGATCCCTTTTCCTGACCGTTCCTTGGATATCTCTGACAAAATCTTCCCAAGCCTTATCCTGGGCACCATCCTCAGGTTTGGGCCTCTTGGTGTCTGCTCTGCGCTGATAATCTTCCAGATTCTTCATGGCATCAATCAGTTTGCGTTCGGCCTCGTATCGACGGCATGCTTCTTCTTCAAGCTCTCCAGTCTTCACTTTAACCTGTTCTCCTAACTGAGCAACCTGTATCTTTAGCTCTTCTTCCCGTTCTTTGCGTTTGGCCATAGTGAGGTCCCAATGCTCTCTGAACTTAGCTAACTTCGTGTAGGCCTTTTCCAGCTCTTGTTTCTTAGTAGCCAATACACTGCTAACTGAGTCTACATCTAACTCCAGACGCTTCTTGGTTTCAGTCAACTCCAATAAAGTAGTCTTCAGATGTTTCAAAGTTTCGGCCTGTTGCTTGGAAAAATATCCTGTTTCAATCTTTTCATGACGAAGCTGGGCGTTCTCTTTCTCTAAAGCTTCTTTAACCTTTGCTAACTCTTCTTTCTCTGCCATCAGCTGCTTGTATACCTGCATGTCTATAGTGGTGGGCTCCCCCACCGGAGAAGGATACAATGGCTGAACTGCAGGATAAGGCATAAAGAATTTCGTAGCTCGTTCACGAATCCATTCCACATACGGACCAAGAACTCGAGTACCCCCTTTGCTACATGAAGGCTTCCCTCTCTTATGCAGGTTCTTCCATGCTTTCTCAAGCTTGATCAACATCTCTTCCTCTATTGCCCCAGTGAGATACAGAGATTCCTGTATCTTCTCGGGCTTCGACGCTTCCTGAGGTGCATACCCAAACTGCCTGATTAATAAGGAAGGGTTGTAATTAACACATCCTCTCCTTCCTATCAAAGGAACATTAGGGAATCCTTCGCATTTGTATATGATCTCAACTCCTAACACCTCCTCATTAACCCACACCACATTCTCAGAAGTCAACCCCATCAAGCGCTCAGGCCATCCTAAAGAATCAATAGAAGTGACGAAAGGCCCTGACTTCGGCATATGACTAGTAAACCACCTGCACAGTAGAGGTACACAGCAAGAGACATTCCTTCCTCGCCGCTTTTCATTTTGGTAGTGAGTGGAATGGTGGATATCTCCCAGCAAGGTAGGAACTGGGTTCTTTGCAGCCAGAATATAGAAAGCATCTGCATCAACAAAATCAGGAAGGTTTGGGAATAATACAATGCCATAAACACACACAGCAAGGATGGCGTCAAAAACAACCCAGCCACCCTTCTTGGCATACTCCCGAGCCTTCTCCACCAAAACAACCAACGGAAATCCCCACGCATCTCCTTTTCTGATCATCTTCCCTGTCAGCTCAGACTCTCCTAAGTACATAATAGCAGAAAGCTTAGCCAGATTAGGCTTAACGTCCGTGTGATAGAAAGGCATCTGCTCGCGAATCGGTATATCCAAGAGTGCAGAATACTCCTCCAGGGTAGGAGCCAAGACAAAGTCAGGAAATACGAAACACCTGAGCTCAGCATCATAAAACTGCAACAGGGTGTAAATGTCGCTGATCTCATAAGCCCAGGGCTGGTAAACATAAGTCAGGATCCTCCCATATGTCTTCCTGAAATCTCCCATCACCTTCTTCCTAGCAATAGTAATTAACTCTGACAACAGACTGATATCTGGAGACGGGAATCTGTAGGGTAACACTCTCTTCATGGCTTCCATGTCTTGCTAGGAAACAAACACCGGAACTGGGAGGGGAAATATGTACCTGCAATACACACACGTTAGTTGGATGCAAATGGTGATGCAATAATGCAATATGATAAATGATGCAATCAGTGAACACAGGGGCCATGCTGTAGCCTGAAGAGGAACATCTCTGTGATGTCAAGAACGGAAAACCACCACAGTCACCAGAACCTCATGACACTGATTATCATCTGACACCCAAAATACCAATCCCCTGGTAAGAAATCCATCTGAACCTCTGTAACTGACGAGAAAACCATCTGATAATAGTATCAACCTCAGACAAGAAATCCATCTGATCCAAACAACACACCTGTTAACGAGCCAAGAAAACCATCTGATAAATACTGAATCATGGTTTCTGAAGGCCAGTTTTCCTGCAATAACCCAATCCCCCTCACAGGTATGGACCTAATCCACGGACAAAGGTACGACATCCTATGCGGTCATCAGCGTCACAGACTTTCATGAGTGACAATACGATTCCCAGAAGGAGTGGCATCATCAAGTCATGAAGAGGCCTCACTTAGATGACTTCCAAATGATCGGTCCCCAGAGTCGACAATCCTCACGTCTGGACTCCCCTCAGATCCTCAGGACCGGAAAGGAGCACCTCGGAGAGAACCTCGTCTGAGCGCAGATTTCGTAGGGAACGGTGCCTGCTCAGCAAACAGGTTCGTCTACTACTCTCCGCAACTATGTCTAGGTGCATACTCAAGCCCAGGTCCGGCTTCTCACTCATAGTAACCTCCCTTTCCCACAGCAATAATCATAATAATATAGTGCTGAAAGTAAATGCGGAAAGGTAAAGGTGCGGGAAAGTAAAGTGCGGAAAGATAAAACACATATGCACAACACCCAACAGATAAACACCCAAGCGCTAGGATTGACTCGCGTAGGGGATGGGAAACGGTCCCAGCATAAGGGATGGGAAAAGTCCCTAGATGCTACAAGATGTCCCCAGCAGAGTCGCCAGCTGTCGCTACTGCGAAAATCGGCGCCGGCTGACAGAAGAGTCGCCACCGTGCGTTATTTATCCCAACGGAGGGAAAGGAAACGCTCGAAGTAAACCTCGCAAAAACGGGAAAGGTATGGTCATCGCAACCAAAACCTGGGTTCGGGAGTCGGTTACGTAAGGGGAAGGTATTAGCACCCCTCACGTCCGTCGTACTCGACGGGATCCACGCTTGGTGTTTATAAGGAAAAGGGTGTGTTTATCTATCTACGCTAATGGTTGGTATGAAAAGAAAAGAAAAGGACAGGACTCGACAGAACATACGCTGTTCTGGGCCTACGTACTCCCTCGTGCAATGGGAAAGTCAGAGTCAACGTAGTTCGACTACCTACGTCTCGACGGGGGGAAATGTTGCTCTCCAGGACATCGCATCCTGTGCCTACGTACTTCCACACGGCATGGAAGATCAGAGCAAACGTAGTTCGGGCTACGCACGACACAAGCTGTTCAAGTGTTTTTTATGGGAAAATGCACCTTAACCAAGGGTTTTTCACAGTCCAGGAGGACAAAATGTTTTGATGTTTGTTCAAATCTTTTAACGGAAGAAATGAATTCACTTTTGTTTTATCCTTTATTAAGTGTTTTTCTGTTGCTTTGAGAAAGGAAAGAGACACCCTAAAACTATGGTTGAAAAGGGGAATCTACCTAATGTTATCATGCCTGGTTAACCAACCTAATGTCTATCATAACTCCTCCACAGCAGAGAAGTTAGAGTTCCTAAGGGATCATGGCAACAGGACTAAACAACAAACAGGAATCATTGCAAGTTAAAGAAATACTGGAAATATGCATGAATGCAACAACCAAACAAGCAAGGCACAAGGGCCACAAACCACAGAGGCAAGGGAGCTCAGCTCTACCAAATACCAGCAAGCAAAGCCACTCAATAACAATCAAGCAGAAGGAGGACCAACTCAACTTCTCATGCACACAAGCAGGCTTATTTCTAAGATGCACCTATCTCAGAAATATCTAGATGAACCCCTAAGTCTAATGCAGCACAACACCACACAAGTCAATAAACACAAAGAGAAGGCTAACCAGCCTGACAAACTCCTATCCAAAAGCATGAAACTACCCTGAGCAAGACCCTAAGACAAAACCATAATCAAACCTATGAACAAAGCCCCTAATCAAACCCCTGAGCAAAAGCCCCTAATCAAACCCCTGAGCAAAGCCCTACACCAGAGAAATCAATCCCAGTCTTCAAGCTTCAAGACAAGCTTATCAAAGAAAGGGAGCTAAGTAGGCAGACTCATAGTGCCTTCCTTAGGAAAGTACTAGGAGGCTCCTACTTAGGAATCATATCCCATGCGGCTCAACAACTGTGAACGGTTTACATTCCTCCTCAGGAGAAACTAAACTCACATGAAGGCTCCAACATCATTGGATACTTGAGAAATCCTACATAAACTAAGGGAACTAAGTGAACAGACCCATAGTGCCTTCCTCAGGAAAGTACTAGGGGGCTTCCACTTAGGAATCATATCCCATGTGGCTCAACAACTGTGAATGGTTTACATTCCTCCTCAGGAGGAACTAAACTCACATGAAGGCTCCAACATCATTGGATACTTGAGAAATCCTACATAAACTAAGGGAACTAAGTGAACAGACCCATAGTGCCTTCCTCAGGAAAGTACTAGGGGGCTTCCACTTAGGAATCATATCCCATGTGGCTCAACAACTGTGAATGGTTTACATTCCTCCTCAGGAGGAACTAAACTCACATGAAGGCTCCAACATCATTGGATACTTGAGAAAGAGGTGAGGAGAAAGAATGAAAGCCATCTACAGTGCCTTCCTCAGGAAAGTACCATAAATTTCCCTCAAACTTCAGGATCTCAAACCTCACAGAAAGAGAGCAAGCTCCCAGAACAGGCCTTCAATCTATACATCCTTGCAAGCTCCATCAAGTCTTCATCCAGCCTCCAACTTCAAGAAGAAACCACAGGCCCTCAAACCAAAAGAAACTACCTCTAAAGTTCAACCACAGTTGAACTTCAAAGTCAGAAGCCCTCAAGACTTCTCCTATTCTCAAGCTCAAGCAAAAATAACAGAACACCCTATAAAAATCTACCAAAAATCTAGGGGCAACCTACATGCCTCTATGATCCCAAGATCAAATCTCAAAGCCTAAGTCAACTTCTAAGGCTACTAAACAATCCCTAATATGCGAATGGTCAAGGGTTAACCAGCAAGTTATGAGGTCTCTACTCTCTGACCCTAAAACAACATCAATTAATTTCTAAAAAATCTATGAAAAATCTATGGGGATCATGCATTAGTCTAGCACAACATACTAAAAAACTAAAGCAAAATTCATTACCAAATGAGAGAACTAAAATCAACAAGGCAGACACATCACAAACCAATTATTCAATACCAATTAAAATACAAAAATTCAAATAAAAATGAAAATGCATGATCAATTCAATATTTTTGCACCCTAAAATTCTAAATTGAATTAGGAACCTATGGAAAAAAGAAGGGCATTAATTGGATACTCCTACTATTTTTTATGAGTTTTTCTAACATGAATGAAAACAAAGAAATTAAAAAAAGAAATAAAACAAAAAGGGGGGGTGTGGCGATAGCAAAACCCTAGTTGTTATCCAGCATTGGGCCCAAACATAGGGGATGCGCCCAGCAATTGGGGCTTAAGCCCAAACCTAAATCCATTCAGCATTTCACAAACAGGGGGGGCAATGAGTAAATGCAGGGGTAATTCGCAGCAAGCTCAGATTTGGGCCTAACCCAATCTAAACCCTAACCCAACCAATCACCCAACAAAACCAGTCTTCTCCCCCAAAATCCCATTCACTGTTCACTCCACAAACCCTAACACGCCGCTCATCTCCCAAATTCCTCTCTGAAACTCCTCTCAAGAACCTTCTCAAACCCTAATCGTTCATGAAATCAAACAACAATCTCACCTACTCCACTCTCTGAAACGAAAACAACTACACTACGACCTTACCAAATTCTTCACCTCAAAATCCTAAGTTCAAAACTGGATCTACTCGAATCAAGATAACACCAGGCGATCCTAGCAAACAGAAAGAAGAAAACGAACGGAATCAAGTGAACGCACCTGGATATGGAGCAAGAACAAGCTCGTGGAGTTCTTGAAGATTCAAAGAAGATCCTGGTGAGAGAGGAAGATCTTGAGGTTCTTTAAAGATCTTCTGGGGATGGTTGAAGATTAAGTGGATTTCTGGAAAATCCGGATGAACGCGATGAGCGAATCTGATGAACTCGTGAGGAACGTTGCTGAATATTGATGAACGGATGATACTGACGAACAAATCTGGGCGAGCGTTGATGAGATTTGCGAAGCGTGGACGAAGATCTGTTAAACGTTGATGGATCTTGAAGGAAACGATGAAGACCCTGGAGATCTTGATGAGTCGATCTGGAGATTTCTTGAAGATTTCTGGGCAAACAACGAAGAACACGGCGAGTTCTTGAAGATCTGTGAATCACGAGGTTCGTTCTTGATCTATGAGGATCTGGAAAACATGCAGGAACAGATGAAGGTTTTGATGAATATTGCTGATAAATCTGGAAAAAATGGCCGGATGAAGGTTCTATGGGTTTTCCGGCGAGTTGTTGATGAAGGTGGACGGAGAAGAGCGGAGGGTGTCTGATGAGTTTCTGGAGAAAACGGAGGATTTGCAGTCTCCGGCGACTTTAACGGTTTCCGGTGACCGTTGCGGTGGAGGGAAGTGTCCGGGCCGGTGGCTGCATGGCCGGCGATGAGGGATTCCGGCGAGGATGAGGAGAAGACAGATGGCGATCTTGCATGCAGAGGGTGAAGGATGTGAGGACGTGTGGCAAGGTGTTGGCAGAGAGAGAGTGAGGAAGAGACGCGTGGAGAGTTGAGGTGGCAAGGAGAGAGGCAGTGTCTGGAAAACGTGGCAAGAGGGGAAGAGAGAAAGAGAAGGACGCGTGGGGCCCTTTATAGGCGGCCACGTGGACACTCTGGACCTTCAAAACTGGACCTTGACTGAACTGCCCCATTAAGGATTTAAAACATGATTAACTTGGATAAATGCTGATTAACGATGATGAACTCAATAAAATGCAAATGGCCAATGATGATTAACTAGAAAACTGAATAATAGAAACATCAGTCAACAATGGTGCCACGTTAATGGACTCAATTAAGACTAATTAAAGCACTAGTTAGCCCTATATTAAACCTATTTAACCGAAAACTAAAACATCTAACAATTAACTCTAACAAATTATTATTCTAAAAACCCAATTAAAATCTATTAACTCCTATATTATGATTAAAACTATGTTAACATCTATTAAAAGTTCTACAATCTATATTAAGAAAATATCTATTAAACTATTATTATTCTATATTGTCTATCCTATTAAAATCAACACTAAAACTATTAAAACTATATTAAACCTAAAAAGAAATCAATATCTATATTAAAACCTAATATTCTAAAATCTATTAAAACAATTTATAAAATTCTAAAAAGGATTTAAAACTATTAAAAATATTAAAAAATCTATTTAAATTCTAGAAAATCTATAAAACCTATTTAAAATATAAAAAAATCTATTTAAATCTATAAAAAGGCTATTAAATCCTAAAAAAATGCAAACAAAGGCACATAGCCAACATAAAAGAGCGCGAGACCAGATCGAAGCAAACAGTAAACCCCTGGCATCAGAATATCCCAACAACCACCATGTAAGCTGAAAACACCGAGAAGTGCACAATTTCCCGAAAATGAAACCCTGATTATCTAGACTGGATCTGAAATATCCGGTAGATGAAAACCAAGTTGTAACTCTGACATCTTCTGTCTGTGCACAAATGTCATGCATCTGATATGCAAATACGAATTGAACCACGAACCCAGATAGGAGAACCGGTTGGTCAAATTTTAGGGTGCAGCACCGAGCAAGGACGACGGGGGAACTGCCTCAACAAATTGGTGTTCTCTCTTTATTTTTAGATTGCTTAATTTCTGAGTGTATGTGCAAACAACTTAGTTGATCAAAATTCTGATGTGTGTAGTGCTGTACCATTTTTAGAAGCCTATTACAATCCTTGATTGTAATTGAACACTTAAGCACTTCACTCACATATTAGAATTCACTTGTGGTGCCTTGCACACCAAGTGTTTGACTAATTGTGTGAACAACAAACGCTTGTGCTGTCTTTTCAATTGGGTTATATTTTTCACGCATTAGAAATAGTCCAACCTCATAGTGAATAAATTCTGGTTGATGTGTGTTCAAATTAGTGATTCTTAATCTCGTTTTTATCGGATTCCATAGGCTTTGCGTATATTCGGTCTCTTTGATAAAGGTTCGTTTTAGACGAATATAGTTCCTCGGCAGCTTCCTCCTAAAAACTTTTAAAACCAAATATTGGTAAGCGCTGACTTTGTTTTTAACAAGTGATCTATTCAACCCCCCTTCTAGATCCGCGTCGTCGTCTAACAAGTGGTATCAAGAGCACCAATTCATTTCGTGCTTCACATATAACTTATAAAACGGCTAACAAACCAAAAAGGGCTTATAATAGAGCACCTATTTTCAACGGTAGAAACTATATTTACTGGAAAGACTGTATGCGCGTGCATATAAATTCTATTGGCAGAAAGGTATGGAATGTTATATTTAATGGTTCTATGGAAATAACCATGACCGATAAAAATAACATGGTTGTGCCTAAGCCTGAAGCACAATGGAATGATGAAGACGAGAAAAAGTATAATTACGACTGGAAGGCTAAAAATATTCTGATCTCCTCCTTGGGAGTTGATGAAGACTATATAATTTCCCATTGTATGACTACTAAAGCTATATGGAACTCATTACAAGTTTCCCATGAGGGAACAAATGATGTCAAACTAGCTAGAATCAATACTTTGACACAAGAGTTTGATCTCTTTCACATGGAGCAAGGGGAAACCATTGCTGACATGTAAAAGAGATTTTGTCACCTAATCAATAGACTGAATTCACTTGGTAGACCAGTTTCCAATGATGTTGCTACTAACAAAGTCTTAAGATGTCTTACCAGGGAATCGCAACCAAAAGTCACCGCCATAAAGAAAGCAAATGATCTTATGACTTTGGACCTTAGAACATTCTTTAGAAATCTTCAAGAACATGAGCAAGTGCTTCTTAGTCTCGAGAAATTTGAGAAAAGGGAAAAGAAGGAGAAGACAAAAACTACGGAAAAGAAGTCTATAGCTCTAAAGGCTTCTTGTTCAAAGTCCTATGCAAAAGAGCTAAGTGATTGCGACTCGAGTGATGACGAAGATGACGAAAAGAATAAGGATATGGGGTTGTTCGTGAAGCGATAAAATCTCTATGTAAAGAAGAATGGTATCCAACATTCCGAAAAGAATCTAGTCAATTTCAGAAAACAATCAAGGTCTTCTAAGAATGAAGGCAATAAAGGGAGTAGATTTAGAGGGTCGTGCTTCAATTGCGGAAAAGTCAGACACTACAAGCCGGATTATCCATTGATAAAAAAGGACAAAGGAAAGGAAAGTAATTGGTCACATAAGAAATAAGTTAAGCCTAGAAGAGCTTACATCGCTTGGGAAAGCGATAGCGAGTCATCCGAGGGTGATAGTTCAAGTGACGAAGAAGAATCCGTCAACCTTTGTCTCTCCGCTCATCAAAATAAGAAGAAAAAAAAAGGTACGACATGTAAAATATGAAAACTCTACTAGATTGTCTCATTCCGAATTACAAACTGCCTTTGATACCTTACACCATGAAGCCAAGGAAGCCTTTAAACGGCTGGCCTCAAACAAACAATATTTTGCTCATTTGGAGCAAAGGATCCTCAATTCTGAAAGGAAATTGGAGGCTCTAAAGGCATCCATAGTGGAAGGAACAAAGGTGGATTGTGAGGAAGAAAAAAATAGATGGGTAAACTTTGGGTGTGATACTTGTTATATTTGGAAAAAGCAGGTTAGAACTCTCAAGGCCAAACTTAATAAGGCTCTAGAACCTAAAATCACGTTTGCTATTTATCGCACCTCTAAAAATCATAAATCGAGAACGTACGACCCTCGCGTGAAAGGCGCGAAAATGCGGTTCGACATAATCACCACCGAACTTTATTTATCCCGAATAAACGGGAAAGGAAATATCGAGAAAACCTCTTAAAACGAAAGGATAGGAACAGGGCTATCACAACCATGTTCCGGGTTCGGGAGTTAGTTACGCAAGGGGACGGTATTAGCACCCCTTACGTCTGTTAACCCCTTAGGGTATTTTGCGATGGGCGTTATCTAAGCTTGCTTGTTTTCTTCTCACTGATAAATGTGAATTGGTAGGATAAAAGGATAAAGATGCTAAGGGAAATGGGTGGCTATAGGATAGGGTGCTCGCCAAGGATTAGGGACCTTGTGCCTACGTATGCTCATTCAGACGAGAATGAGATATCAGAGCTTCGTAGTTTGACTATGAGAGAGGATGAGGGGAAACAGAAGATGGAGGGAATTATGGACGGAATGGCGAGAAAAATAGAAGTGTGCTCTTCAAGATCATCACAATCTTGTGCCTACGTATTTTATATTCAGACGAGAATGAAGAATCAGAGCGTCCGTAGTTCGTGGTAACGACCACGAAAAGATGAAGGGTTAAATTGAGTTTGAAGTTTGTTTTGGGAATGAAAGATTGAGTGACTAACAATCCAAGGGGCGTGCCTCGAGAGCTGTCACTCAAGAATCCAAGGAATGCGAGATTCCAATAACTCAGTTCTTTCAGAAGTTGATTAGAAACAGTCTCGAGAATAGGTTGAATAATAATTGTTGAATGTTTTGAATTCGAAAGAGTGAACTAATAACAACTCAAGGGGCGTGCCTCGAGAGCTAATCATTTGAAGATTCAAGGAATACTAGACTCCAACAATATCCTTCTTTCGTAAGTTTGATTATAAAATATGTTTAAATAATATTACATGTTTTAGGGCGAAAGGGTGAACGAACGACAACCTAAAGCGTGCGCCTCAAGAGCCATTCGTTCGAAGATTCAAGGAATGTTAGACTCCACGAATCTCCTTCTTTTGTTAATTGTTTGAGAAATGCGTTTTGAATAAATATTGAATCGAGAATGTTGTGAAAAGAGATGAACTGTGAGGTAAAAGGAAGTTGGTTTGAAAATGGCTCGACGACGAGTCGAGGATTTGATTGAAAACGGAACCGGCTTGATGACGAGTCAAATGTTAGGTTGTGAGAAACGATATTAGTCCCTAAGGGTGCTCGTAACCACGATGAAATATGAAAGTATGTGTAATGGGTTAATGGCGAATGCGTATGAGCATTCTGTAATACCCCAAATTTTGCCCTAAGATTTGTCGTCGCATTTCATTGCATTTTTATTGCATTTAATCAATTACTAACAAATTTGTGTAGTCGTTTGACTTTTTGCAGGTAAATATCATATGGCATGCATTTTTTTTCTAAAAAGTAAAAATGGTACAATTGGCAAGAGGACATGTGTAAGGAGTTGGGGTCAGAAGGTTTTCTTCAGAAAAGAGGAGAGAGAAAGGGAGAAACAAAGGAGATCCCCAGAGAAAAAAGGCGGTCGTTCCCACAACTCGTCAGAAGGATTGGAGCTCTCCAGTGTTCCCTTATTCAAACCTTTTTCACATTTATCGAAGCAAACCTCCGTTTCGTAGGTTAAATTACTAAATCTTTTGCCTTTTCATGTTTATGTGCATATTTTGCCATGTTAATGTGTTTAGGTCCGTTAAATTACTAAACCTTTTGTTTTTTCATGTTTATGTGCATATTTTGCCATGTTAATCTCCATGTGTGTTTAGGTCCGTAGATTTTAATATCAAAACCCTTTTTTATCAAAACCTTTTTTTAAAATCAAAACCCTTTTTTTATTTATTATTAAAACATTTTTTTAGTAAGACCTTTTTTAAAAACTGAAAAGCCTTTTTGTTCCGAAGAAAAAAAAACTTTTTTGTTCCCAAAAACCTTTTCCCAAAAAAAACTGAAAAAACCTTTTCCCAAAAAAACTGAAAAACCTTTTCTCAAAAAAACTGAAAAACCTTTTCCCAAAAAACTGAAAAGTCTTTTCCAAAAAAACTGAAAAGCCCTTTTTTGGGATGAAAAACCTTTTTGTTCTAAAAAAAACTGAAAAGACTTTTCCCCCCAAAACTTTTTTTTTATAATTTAAACTTAATTTTTTTTATAATTTAAACTTAAATATTTTTTATTAAAAAAATTAAAACCTTTTTTTTATAATTAAAATATTAAAAAATTAAAACCTTTTCGTAAGGAACTCCTGATGTTTGATGTTTGTCGTGTCATTTTATGTACCCTTTTATTACTTTTCTTTCTTTTGGCATTTCATGTGCATGCTCGAGGTTGAGATGTGCTTGTGGTGGCCACAACCCCACACTATTTTCCTCCCTCACTTCATTCTAAGTGTCATTACATATTTTCATATTCTTCATGTTTTCAGAAATGTTTCTTTGTTTCTTTATACCCTCTGCCTTTATTACTTTTCTTATTTCTGTACCTTAATTATTCCTCCATATAATGATTTGTCATATTTTCACATTTTTTTACAGTTTTATCCTTCCGAAGGATTAGGTCCAGCCTTTTGGCCGCTGAGTCAATAGCCTTACCCCTTTAATGAATCAAACCCTGTTAGTCTAGGTGTTCCGCCGTGGGCAAAATTGCTTTTATCCTAGTCTTAGGCCAAAAGAGTCGCCGTACTCTGTTTTAAGGTTTTCCGCCGTGGAATCCCTAATTTAACCCTATTTTAATTTTAATTAACATTTTTTAACATAGAGATTGGAGTCTCCGAGCAAACCTTGGCCACAGTCAAGAAGTCTCTAACCTCCCTTTTGAGGGGAACTACAATTACTCTGATTCCATTCCCGTAAGGATATGTAGGCACAAGATGCGATGTCTTGCCGAGTAAACTTAGAATTAACCCCTAGGTCTTTTTTAATTTTCAATCCTTTGTATATACCCTAAAGCAAAATAATTAATGAAATAAATAAAAAAAAATAAACAAAAGGTTCCCGTAGAGTACTACGGAAGTTTAGGGTGCTAATACCTTCCCTAAATTTAACCAACCCCCGAACCTTAGATCTCTCCCTTTTAGGTTTTTCCTTTCTTTAACCTTTCCTTCGGATAAATCAAAGACCGGTTGTGAATTGAATTGTGGTTCAAATTAATTAATAGTTTGATATCCTATTTCCACCGCAACACATTCGACTTACGAAGGGTATTTAAAAATGATTTAATTTGTGAAAGTCGAAAGATTAAATGTATAACAACCCAAGGGGCGTGCCTCGAGAATTATTCACTCGAAGATTCAAGGAATGCTAGACTCCAAGAACCTTCTTCTTTCGAAGTTTTGATCAACAAAATGTTTAGTTATGAATTTGAATCGAATTAGGGTGCGAGAATAGTTCGTTTGCATGAGGCGAAAATGTGAGGTTAGATTTGGTACGTATTTTAGGAGAAATGGTGACTATTTGATAAATGAGACGTCGGTCTCACAACCAATTAATCGGGGAATTATCGAGACGTTAGATCTCAACGACACCTTTTTCATTTGATTAATTTATGAAATATTGTTTGAATGGACAACGAAAGTACCACGTGGAGTGCTAGACTCCAACGACATTTCTTTGACTAAATAATTAAAGAGCGTATTTTTAGAAACGAAAAGTCGAACGACACTATCCAAGGCGTACGTTTCAATAGTGGTCATTCAAAAAATCTAAAAAGTGCTAGACTTTAAGGATTTAATTTTTCGTAACTAATTGAAAAGTATTTTGGTGTTTGAAAGTTACATTGAACTTTAGCAATTAATCAGAGTTAAAAGGACTTATAACATTAAAATCAAAACTATCCAAGATTGGTTATTAATCATTTTAAAAAATAGAAAATAAAATCCATAATTTAGAGATATTATAATTAATCCTTAAATTAATTGACTTAATCAAAATCTAAAACAAAACATTTTCCTCCTCAAATTAATTGAATTAAAACTAATGGCCTTAGCAAGAAACGGGTAGGAAAAAACATGGGATTGGGTTACATAGATGAACCACCCTCATGACCCACACACATGGAGGCTTATCTCTCCCCATTCCTTCGGTCAAACTAGCACAGGAAAATAACACTTAAATGCTGTACAAGGCTCCAAAAGGAAGATAACCGGTGCAGACATTGGGCAGTGAAATGCTTTGAGAAAATCAATTGGCATTAAAAACAATTAATAATTTAACGGCATTAATGATATTGAAAATAAGAAATAGAAACGAGAATCAATTTCTGCTTCCATAAAACAACTTAACCCAATTCTATTCCCCACAATCCCTATTTCGTTTAAATCAATTTCTCTCTCTCCCTGACCATCCTTTTCTCTCACACTCTCTTTGTTCTTTACCCCCATGGCTAACCCTTACAACTCTCATCTTCTCTATCATTTAGCTCGAACCCACATAAAACTCATACAAAATATCATCAACCCTCTTACATTCAGATCTGAAAACCCCAAATTCTAAACCAATCTCGTGGATTGGTGCGATAGAAACGAAGAGAAATACTATATAAAAAAATTCTGAAGCACAACATTGTAAGCATCAAGTATAATCATGGCAGAAAAATGGAGAAGTATCATAACAACACGACTGAAAAAAAAACACGCAAAAGTCAAGAAGGTGTGGGTCAGAATTTGAAACTCCAATGAATTTACCAATGGAGGTTTCGAGGATGCAATTCAGGTACAAACGTTTCCCCTTTGCTTCTACTCTCTTTTCGTCTCGCTCTTCTTCTACCTTTCTCAGTGTGTTGTTGCTGCTCTTTTTCGATTGGTTCGTTTGCAGGGAGAGATTCAAGCTCTAATGATTTAGAGTTTTTAGTGGGAGACTCTTAGTTTGTTCTATTGCTCTGTGACTATTTTGAAGGTTTAGGCTTTCTTAGCTTGAGGTTGAAATTTTGACCAAACTTTTCTTAGAGTTTTTTTTTTTATGTTTTTGTGTGGATTTTTTTGCAGAGTAATACTGGGTTTTTTCCTCCCCTTTCAAGTCCTTTACGTGTGCATTTGTATGAAGGATTTAAGGAGTGAAGGCCTTGAGGGAATCTGAGATATTGCTGGACGAATAAAATCCATTAGGATTTCTCTACCCTCAATCCCTGATTTCGTGCGATTGAGTGGGATTCGAGGGGTAACAAAAATACTCAGGTATTTTGCTATTTTGTCGTATCCTAATGGTATGAATCCAGCGTTTTTGATATTTCCGTATGTTGAATGGCGTGGGGTCCTCAATGCGTGTACTAACTTTTCACAACTTAACATTATCTTTATTTCTCACAGATTTTTCTCTTTGTCTTACGTATGAATTATGGCTTGACTGCAGGATATGGTGCTTACGTGGCTCGTGAAAGTCTTGCATGATGGTTACGACATCACTCCTAATGAAATTGAGATAAGCATTCGGCGATATTGTTGAATTTCCGGCTTTCTGCTGAGGCAAGCTATGATGATATCCAAGTGTTCCAAGCGATTTCTCCTTAAAAGACCAAGCAAGGGTGACCTCTTTTTCCACAATGGTAACTTCATCAATTATAAGTCTTAACATGGTGATTAATAGATCTTTGTGAACTGATTAACCTTTCCATTTTTCTTTTCCATGTTCATTTAAGCCACAAGCTTGCAAACTTGTCGTTTTTGCACAAGATTTTATTATATAACTTGAATTTGGAACTAGAACTGTTGGACCATGAAGATGATTACTATTTGAGGTACAATATGTTGCAGTGTCTAGTAACTATGTTTTGTGAAAGACAATACTCTTATATGTTGGTCTAGGTTTTCTCTCTTGAGATACCAACTATAATTATGCCATTTTTCCAATTGCTTGGGAGTTGTTCTTATATTTAGCTCAGTCTGCTGCAGGTTTGTAACTTGAACCCTATTTACAAGTTTGGATTAGGGCCCCTTGTGAAAGACAATACTCTTATATGTTGGTGTAGGTTTTCTCTCTTGAGATACCAACTATAATATTGCCATTTTTCCATTTTCTTGGGAGTTGTTCTTATATTGAGCTCTGTTCCCCCATCCTCTCCCGTAGTCGAACTACGGAGCTCTGATTTCTCATTCTAGTCCAAATGAGCATACGTCAGGCACAAGGGCCCTAATCCTTGGCGAGCACCCTACTCCTATAGCCACTCATTTCCCTTAGCATCTTTCTCCTTTTATCCTACTAATTCGCATTTATCAGTGAGAAGAAAACAAGCAACTTAGATAACGCCCATCGCCAAATACCCTAAGAGGTTCCCGTTGAGTACAACGGACGTGAGGGTGCTAATACCTTCCTCTTGCATAACCGATTCCTGAACCCGAAACATGGTTGCGACAACCCTGTTCCTGTCTTTTCGTTTTAAGAGGTTTTCTCGATATTTTCCTTTCCCCGTTTATTCGGGATAATAAAGTTCGGTGGCGACTCTGTCGAACCGCATTTCCGCGCCTTTCGCGCGAGGGTCGTACGCTCTTGATTTATGATTTTTCAAGGTGCGACAGCTGGCGACTCTGCTGGGGACAATTTGCTCCATGCAAGAGAGAGTCGAGCCTATCTTAGGGTTTTGTGAGGAACGTTATTTTTATTTGTTTTTCTTCTCGTTTATGTATTTGTTCTCTTGTGGATTTTATTTGTGCTTGTTATCTTGCTTTCCTGTTGGTTCCTGGGATGACATCATGAGTAAGGCTCTGCGCCCAAGCTTTGGTAAAAGCAGAAAGAACACATAGTTTAGAATTGGTAGTCGAGTGGTGTTAGTCCCCAAGGACTTGCTCCTTGTGTGCCTAGCATGAAAGCTCCCCTAGAGGAGACCTGTTTGTAGATCTTGTTGTAACACAGCTGGCCTGTAGCACGACTTGGTTAATGAAGGGTCTATGATTCTGGGAACCCTTTTAGCACCAGTTCTATATTGGTGGTCGTGTAATGTTAGTATCCGAGGACTCGCTCCTTGTGCGTCTAACATGAGGACTCCACTCAAGAGAGACCTTGTCATCATTATCGTCGTAATACAGCTAACCTGTTGCGTGATGCTAATGTGATTAGTGTCCGTGATCCTGAGAACCACAAACGTAGAAACCATCCAGAGAGTGGGTTTATGGGTAAAGAATTTAGATCTTCCTGTATAGGGCTTACCTGTAAGGTTTCTTTGATCAGAAACTGTGGTTACTTACCTGTTACAGTAACCAACTTCGGAATGTTTGAACTGTGATCCTGTGATCCTGGATCTTGCATCTTGCATTGAATTTCGCATATAATTTGCATTGCATCTATTGTGCATCTTGCATTTTCTTTTCTTTAGCAGGATCTCATTTCTACTCCCTTCCTCTCCAGTAAATCAAGTTGATTCCCTGACACCAGTACACAACTAGAGCCAATACAAGATGAATGATAGAGCATATTCAGCAAGATCAAGTTGCCTTCAGAAAGGAGTTGGACTCCATCAAAGGAAAGATTGACCAGATTCTTGAAGCTCTCCTTACGGCCAGAAAGGAAGAAGAACAACGTGAAGCTGTTGCTGTCATCAACAACAATGGTCAAGTACAAGGGTCTACCTCAAGACTCTTAGTTATTGTTCCCAACCCCTATCGGATGCCAATGAAATTCACTACCATAGTTGAAGGAACCCACTTCTCAACCAATCCCAATACCTGGAGTTACTGTTGGAGCTATCCTGCAAGCGCAACCTACTGTGGTTCAGATCCCCGCCGAAGATAATCTGATGGACCAATATGATGATGTTCAAAACTATCACGCTGCTATCCCCATTACCAGTCCTGTTGCTGCTCAGGATTCAGAAGCCATCAAAATATACCGTGATCTAGCTGAGAAACTCCGAGTCATGGAGGAGCACAACTCAAATTCTTTCAGTGCTCTGGAATTGTGCTTGGTGCCTGATGTTGTCATTCCTCCCAAGTTCAAAGTGCCTGAATTCTCAAAGTACAAAGGCCTTAGCTACCTGAATATTCATCTAAAGATGTATTGTCGCAAGATGTCCGCATATGCCTGAGACAAAAAACTAATGATCCATTGCTTCCAAGACAGTTTTTATGGGGCATCACTCGAATGGTATATGCAGCTGGAGCGTAACAGTGTACGCACTTGGGCTGAGCTAGCTGATGCATTTGTCAAGCAGTAAAAATACAACACCGACCTCGCTCTTAATCGTACTCAACTTCAGAGTATGACCCAGAAGGACAGTGAATCCTTCAAGAAGTACACACAACGATGGAGAGAGCTAGCTGCAAGGGTGCATCCACCTTTGGTAGACCGTGAACTAATTGACATCTTCATGGGTACCTTGTAAGGCCAATACTACGAGAAACTGATCGGTAGTGTTTCGGCTGGATTATCTGACTTGGTGATTGTTGGTGAGATAATTGAAGAAGGGTTGAAGAGTGGAAAGATCCAAGGAGGTTCTAGCGGCCAGGCCAATTCCAAGAATCCTTTCAACGGATACAAGAAAAAAGAGGGAGAAACAAATGTCGTCTCTGTGCAGAAAGGGCAAGCTCCTGCTCCTATGCCTTATCAAATCCCCTACTACTCGTATTCGTATGTTGCTACTGCATAATATGCTCCAACACCTTATCCTCCAGCTGTTCAAGCAGCTCAAGCTCAAATGCCCCAGCAACAAGCCTACAACAAGCAAGGATATCAGTATCCTCCTCAGCAACAACAACTGCAAGCTGCTCAACAAAAGCAAGGTGCTCGTCAACAGCGTCAACAGAGAACATGAAGGCCAGATAGAGTCTTTGATCGCCTGCCAATGACATATGCTAAAATTTTTGCTCAGTTGATGGAGAAAAAGACTATCGTTTTGAGAGATTTAGCTCCCCCAACTGTCATTCCTGCCGATTATGATGCAAATTCTTATTGTGAGTTTCATAAGGGTGCTCCAAGTCACACCATTGAGAACTACAGGGCTTTCAAGCATAAAATTCAAGACATGATTGACAGGGATGCTATCAATTTCAATGGGAAGTCTCCGAATGTCATCAACAATCCAATGCCACCGGCCAACTAGTGCCAGTATCAGATCAAAACAAGTCAAGTCAATTTCATCCCCCGAAGAATGCAGTCCTGTTTCCATTCCATTATTTCCATTCTTGTATTTTGTCTTTGTTTGTTTAAGTATTGTATGCTTTGAACATTGCCATTCGTATTTGGTTTTCATTAATGTGTTACTTATGCATTGTTTTGAATTAGTTATGTCGTATTCACTCATTTTTATCACGAGCACTGACACATTTATTCACTTCACTCTATCAACTGTTGTTTAGCATGATTTGAGGGAGGATGATAAAAACGAAATACTCATAATTGAAAAAACGTATGCTTTCAGACAGAATCTCGTCAATGATGTAGGTACATTATTTCAATCCCCAAACATTGGAGATATAAGGAGTTAATCCCTAGTAAACCACTTCGAGCCTAGAGGTAGTAGTTTCCTTCGGATATTCAAACCTTTACACTCAACCTGGGGCAGGGCAGTGCTCAGTTAATCCAATAACGCAAAGTAAATCCAAAAGACATGACGGTTGTTCATCAAAGACGGTTGTTCATGTGGCAGTCCCAATCCTCCAACAAAATCTAAAAAAATCAAAAGTCTGCTAAGTCAAGCACCTCAAAGGGGACTTAGGCAAAAAATCAAGGCAATCCCGATGGATCTGACAAGAAAAATCAGTCCATGCAAAAGTTAGGGATAAAAAACAAAAACAAAAGAGGCCCTCGAAACCCCCAACCAAAAACAAAATAAGATTCAGTGGCCACCCAAATCAAAAGGGTCACTAATATCTATCAAAATCAAAAAAGTAGCTGCCATTTTAGGAAAACTTTGAACCTTCAAGCTTACACCGTCAACCCTTTTGGAAGACAAACATGTATAGAATTAATTGAACGTAGGACTGGAGATCATTAAGAAGAAGGGGTGGGTACAAATCATACTTTGAGCCTAATATTCTTCGTTTCATAAACCGTGAACCAGACCACGTTACAAACCTCGAAAGACCTAATTGAGGCGAGGTTTATTCTGAAAGCATACTATTACAAGGTTGCGTAAACTGACTCCTCACGTATATGCTAATCATCAGCATTGGTGTCATTATTCTTGTTGTATCTTTCACACTAATCAAATGAGCACAACGTTTGGACTAGCGGTTCATTCGCTTCACACTATCACGACACTATCAATAAACGACACTTTTTCAACACTTGCATGAACTTTGCATTAAGATTACCATTTGTGAATGAACAATTTTAATTGCAAATTAGTGTTAGACGTCCAAGACACCCCAACAGGGGGAAATCAATGAGAAACTTGACTTCCAGTGGCTGACACGAAGCGAAGTTACTTCAAAACCCACAGGATAGGGGCAAATCTTTCAACAGCTCAAGCAGGGGCATGTCATCAAAATTCAGCTTCAACTTCAGAAAACCAGTTAATCAGGGGCAGGCTATTGCCATGTTCATACTGGGGCAAGTTTACATTAAGATACAAGACTGATTCAATTGGAATTTGAGGTGACCTATTTCTCATTCTCGTCCGAACGAGCATACGTAGGCACAAGGGCTCTAATCCTTGGTGAGCACCCTATCCTATAACCACCCATTTCCCTTAGCATCTTTATCCTTTTATCCTTTACGAGTTTGGCCGCAAGGTGACGCTCAACCTGTATTAAAATCATGGTTGAACTACGTAGCGGCTTGAGGTAATACACGTGAACCTTGATCTTTTGGCTATTAGTTTTGGTGTGAAAATCTTGCCCCGACAGAAGTGTTCTAGCATGTATACTTGAACATTCCTGTTGCTGTTTATTCTGAAGATACTTCTTAAATCAGTATTTCCACTCTACTAACCTTGTTTTCCATTTCTTCTTTTTTTCTCATGTGTATTATAATTGGAAATGAAAGGATGGGGGAAGCTTTTGATGATAGGCATTAGCATGAAAGGATACTTAGGCATGGAGTAGTAAACCTAGCACAAAAGGAATCTAGGACTACCTTGAAACTAGGTGTGAAGATTTGGTGCCAGTGAAGAACAAACTCAAACTACTGTTTCAGATTTTCTTTTAAAAACTAATATCTTAGACATTACGCTTTTATTCTTATAGCTTACAAATTAGGGTGGCGATTGGTATATGAAGAATTTTGGTTTAGTCAAGGGATTTACTCTTGTGACATGTACTTGTATGTTATGTAAAACACAACTCAAGATGATGAAATACTTGGCTTTTCATGGCTTGTAATGCATTGATATATTAAACCCAAACAACCTCCTCAAGTGAATATCTTTCTTTCCATGAAATAGTCTTCACCTTATTTAGAATGACGTGATACTTTGATTTAGATTTTTCGATAATCAACATGGATCCTCATAAAGCCATATGACCACAAGGCATCTTGAAGCTTGAGACATAAATGACATGTTCATGCATATATCAATGTCTTGACTCAAATTCAATAACTTAAGATCAATCATGACCATTTCATGGCTTGCACCTTATTTATTCTTTGAAACACCCCTATATGATGACTTGGAGTAACCCCTTGAAATAAATAACTTTAGAATTCATAGACCAGAACTTTCCTTAACATAATCCTAATACACGAGAAGGATGAAGGTGAGAAAATACTTAGAAGGGGGGTTGAATAAGTATTTTTAAAAACTTATAGCAATAAAAACACAAAGATTTTTATCTTGGTTCGTTAAAGTTAACTACTCCAGTCCATCCTATCAAGAGTGATTTGCCTTTCTCAAACAAGGACTTAATCCACTATTAATCAACTAATTACAATAGCAATCACTAAAAGCAACTGTTCTTAGTATTCTCAAGAACTACTGATCCCAACTGGATATTCTCAAGGAACTATTACAATGAAATGTAAGATAAATACAAGTGTTTGAATACTTCTAACAAGCTTTATCACAAGAGTGATTTTTCACTTAATGTTAAGAACAAAAGAATAAACTCAGCAAAGAGAATAAGAATATTTTATGAGAGCTTGTAAGAGTTTCTATCGAAGATTCGTCTGTTGAAGAAGATGAGGAAGACTTGCTTTTATATGCACAGTAGTCCACAAAGTCTTGACGTTGGAGGCTGTGTACTGAAAAGGCCTGAACCTTTTTGTCTTCACATTACATGACCTTTCCTGGAAGTAGAATGCCCAGAGAAATGCTTTTGGTCTGTGTTCTAGTGTCAAGCATGAAGGAGGAAGGAGCTGTTGAGCCAAATCAACGGATATGACTTTGAATTCTTCTTCAACAAGTATTTCACTTCAGAAAAGTAAACATCAGAGTCTGCGTGATCAGAGTCTTGGATGCCCATCAGATTTTGCTGAATCAGAGTAAGGTAGCAAGTGTGCTTCAGCGTGTAGTTTTATCAGAGCAGAGTTTTATGAATCAGATCCTCAGTACATGCAGCGTGTAGTACTCTCAGAGTCTTCTGAAAAACTGTGCTTCTTAACTCTCATACAAAGATCTTCAATGCTTCAGAGTCTTCAGATCTTTCAGAGTCTTCTGCTTCAGATCCTTCTGCAGCTTCTACTTCAGATTCTTCTGTAGCGTCTGCTTCAGATCCTTCTGCAGACAGCATTCAGATTCTTCTATAAGATGATTCTGACTTTTCAGAACCTTCCATAGTTCCATGTTCAGATTAATTTGCTCTTAGATATATATATATATATATATATACTTTAACATCTGCAACAAATATTCATGAACAAATTTTAGAGTATATAATTCTTTAATACAAAATTTCATAAGAGTTACCATCAAAACATAGAGATATTACTAAGAAACAATTTGTGTTCTTACAAAGGATGCACATACGGCTAAAAACCTATAACCTGGGTCATGGCCCATCAAATCTCTAATATTCTTCAAGGAGAATTTCCATCCGTGCCCAGACGAGTTCCTTTCAAATAAAGCTCAAACTTCTAATGATAGCACAAAACTTTAACCATGAGGCTTTAATCAAATCTGAAACTTTTCTTCGACGAGTTCTTAGACCAATAAAATATTTTTAAACCTCTTCTCTTTTAATAAAATCTCTTAAAACCATTCCGAGCACGCACTTAATTAGTTGGAAGCTTGGTTAATCAATTAAGAAGGTATTTTACACTAGTTAATAAATTAAGGGCTTTCTGTAATCGATTAAACCTTGTAACAACACTTGACAGATTAAATAAACTGTTAATCAATTAGGCGACTTTAAAACTAAAACTTTTCTAATTTGGGTTTGTTAACCGATTATTAGATATATTTATTAAATCATTAAAAATACTCATGGATCATTTTATTTTTTAGCCATATTTGCTCCTACACAAAAGAGTCTTCTCCTCATTTGATACCACACCATATTTTCTTAATAGAAATATTTCTAATATTCTTTCTACTATCTTTCATTCTAAAGACATTTTTTTATTAGAGTTTCCTTCATGTCAAAAGAGTGAAAAAAAATCCTTTTGACAATGGTGTTGTATTAGTATTGTTCTAAAATTTGTTGTATTCAAGAGTGTGACTCTCTTGTGTAATATCTTTGTATAAAATCTTAAGTTTGCAAGCTATACATTAAAGAAACTTGGGTGAAAGTTCTTGAGGTAAGTATGTGTAAAAGTTTAGTTTGTTGTTAGAAGCTTTATGGGTTGATCATGTGCAAAAGTTTGAGTTATAGTTGAAGGTTGTTTGGGCTAATCATGTAAAATATCAAAGTTAAGTTTAGTGGAAATATCAAGAGGAAACTCTTGAGAACTAGAGTAGGCCAAGTATTTAGAACGAACAAAGATAAATCTCCAATGGAATATTTCTAATCCTTATCTTCTTTCCTTTTAGTTTTTTTATTTATTTTAACTCCGATGTGTTTCTCTTTTCTTTCCATTTTCCATTGTTATTTCTCTGTTTTTTTTTGTTTATACTAACTTGAAAATTTTCAATATCAAAGTTTTTATTAATCGTTTTTGAATTTCAAATATCATAATTCACCCTCTCTTTTTATGTTTGGAGCCACTTTGTCAACAAAAGAATGACATTTAAAGTTAATACATCTGATCATGAAGATCATGTATCCAATGTCACTGATGAACATATTACTGCATCTATTTTTATCCTTGCAAATTTTATTGAGGTTATGAGAAGAACTAATCAAATATTTGGGAGCAATATCTCTTTAAATGTAAAAGATAATCAACAACAAACTCTAAGAGGTGGAAACTTTCAGCGTCGAGGAAAAGATGGGGAAATATAAAACTCTAGCTATACTAACAAATCCAAAGGAACTCAAAGTCGTGAATGTGAAAGATTTTGACATATTCAAGTAGAATGTCCTAATTTTCAGAGAAAACAAGGAAAGAGCTACAATGTCATCTTTTCAGATGATAAGCCTCACGAAGGAAATGAATCTGATGAAACAAGTAGTGTTGTGACATTTACTACTCATATCAAAGAGATTTCCAATACTGAGTTATTAAGTGCTAATGTGTTCCTTAATAATAATAGGCCTATAAGTGATGAATATGTGCTATCTGATAATGTTGTTGTTAAAGTGGTCTAAAGAAACTCAAGTGATTGAGAAGAAGAATGAAACAATTGAAAGTCTTCTTCAAGACAAAACCATACTCACCTCGCTATTACTGAGTTGAAGCACGAAGTTGGACTTCTCAATTTCGAACATGAAGGAATGAACAAAATTTTGCACGTGCTGAATTTTGGAGTTGATAATCTTGATGTTATTTTAAGTGTTGGTAACCAAGATGTATTAACAAAATGAAACTAAACTGAAAGAGTTCATATGAGATCGTCGTGTACTATTGATTACTTTTAATTAGTAAATTTCTTCCTATTAGGCTACTGTCCTTCAAACGTAGGTGGCTATTGCATTGAACTGGACTACCAATTACTTGTGCATTTTATTTATTATTTAGTTAATTATTTATAGATTAATATATATCATCTTTTTTCACACACTGATTTCTTTTCTAATAAAAAAATTTTAAATATAAAATATTAATTTTGTAAGAGCTTCCATAAACCATCAAAGTAGACTCATTATCACATTTTATGTTGTCTAAAATTTAGTTACCATACCATATACTCAACCTGAATTGAATCATAAAAAATTTGAACTATTTAAATGGTTAATGAACTAAATTTTTTGTTTAAATCAAATCAATTAATTTAATTGAATTTAAAAACTGGTTTAAGTTGTTATAAACTCTTTTCACAATTTTATAAAAAATATAAAATACTTTTTTTTTAACAAATTCAATAAATTTAATAAAACCTTATATAAAAAAGATAAATATATTTATTATAATTTTCTAATATTTTTCAATTATATTTGCGTTACATACATTTTCATATATTATTAATATTTTTACATTACTTTATTAAATGAGATTACAAAATATTAAATATGAACGTTTATTTCCAAACCATTATTGTGAATTCTAAAATTTCAAATTGATTTCATAAAACACGTTTTTCGCAAACACACATTCGACTTCAATCTCGATTTCGATTTTACTTTGATTTTAACTTTCTCGATTTCATTTTAAGCATCAATCTCATACTTCAACAACAAACAACTTTAACAAGAGTCAATTAGATAATTGAATTTAAATAATTAACAAATTTTATTTAACGATAATTATTGCACATATCCTATAAATTATTAGTGTGTTGAAAATAAATTATATAGTATTAAACTATAAAAAATTAATATTTCAAATTTTTAGTTTAAAATTGTGAAATTCTAGCCTAACCTCAATTTTTGTTCATACTTGTTCAAACTAATTAAACATTTCAATAATTACAAATTGTGATTACAGAAACCACATCTAGAGATAAAAGATATACTATCTTCTTCATATAAAATCTCTTGTAAAAAATAAAATAAAATATTCAAAAAAAATTCATAAAATCAACAACAGAATCAAATAAAAGTTGTTACAGAAAATCAGAATCATGATGCACGAGCATAATCAAAACTTGTAAAATGATAATTTTGTAAACTTTAAAAAATGATATCATGTTAGATATGTAACGTTTTGAAGAATCTAGTTCTGTATTAGTTTAAGCCCAAAACCCAAATTGATTAACAAAAATGAATAACAAAAAAATATTGTTAAGATAGCATTTGCATTTGCATTATGTGTCGAATAAACAACAAAAAAGAATATGGTGACAAATTTGTTAACTTAGTAAGGATTTGTACTTTAGCACTAAAAAGTGTCTTAATATAATCTCTAGATACAGTATTTAACAGCTAGCAGATCTTTCACATCCAAGTGAGGAACTTATTTACTTTAATAAGTGTGCTTTATAGAATTTTAGTGCAATTTATAGTTTTGATTTAATTTTAGACAAATGTATGGGCAAAAGCAAACATGCTGGAATCATTTTAAGATTCTGTTATAGGGAATAATCCAATTTTTCCTTAATGCTTGTTATCTATAAACTATTAAAAAAATGTATATCAAGATTTTGCTATATATTATGGTTTGGAATTGTTATTAAAAAATATTATCTCTCTTAAAATAGTGTCATTTTAATAAAATAGTTTTTTTAAAAATAAATATTTTCATTTTTTAATATAAAGAGGCAAGAATCAAGAGGTCACATGAGAGCATGGAAAGGTGAATATATAAAAGTTTTCAATTCAAGATCTTAGAAGAAGGGTTTGAACAACTATAAAGAAGTGTAAACGATGTGTAGAATAAGATGGTCAAAGGATTAGAAAAATAACTAAAGTGACGTTGAGAGAATCAAGAGGTTTTGAACCAAGGAGTAAAGAATAGTGATGGTGGAATGAAAGTGTTCGGAGTAAAGTTAGAGTAGAAAAAAGATTATTTTAAAAAATGGTCTCGATGTAAAAATGTCCAAACTTGAAAAAAGTATAAGAAAGTTAAGAACAAGACTAAGAAGACGATAAATGAAGCAAGAACTCAAATTTTTGACGGATTATACCAATTTTTAGAAACTAAAGAGAGAGAAAAATCTATATATAAGCTTGTTAAGGGAAGAGAAATAAAGACAAGAGATTTGAATCAAATGAAGTGTGTTAAAGACGAAGACGAAATTTTGGTTCAGGAAAATGATATTAAGAATAGGTGGAAGACATATTTCTGTAATTTATTTAACAAATGTTATGATATGTCGTCAGACTTTAGTAGGCTCGACATTAGAGAATAGGATCGAAACTACAGTTACTACCGTCAGATTCAGAAACAAGAGGTAAACTAAGCATTAAAAAGGATTAGCAATAGTAAGGCAGTTAGAACAAACAACATACTTATTAAAGTGTGGGAAATTCTTGAAGATAGAGGCATTGAGTGGCTCATCAAACTCTTTAACAAAATTATGAGCTCAAAGAAAATGTCGAGTGAATGGAAAATATGCACTTTAGTTCCGATCTTTAAGAACAAGAGCGATATACAAATTTGTGCAAATTATATAGATATTAAACTTATGAGTAATACCATATAAGTTATGGGAACATGTGATTGAACGAAGATTAAGAAAAGAAACTCAAGTCACTGAGAACTAATTTGATTTTATGTTTAAGAGGTCGATAATTGAAGTCATTTATCTACTACGGCGTGTGATGGAGCATTATCAGATGGACAAACAAGACTTGTAATTAATTTTTATTGACTTGGAAAAGACGTATGATAGAGTGCCTCAGGAGATTTTATGGAAAACTCTAGAAAAGAAATTGGTTAGAATTGCATATATTTGAGCTATCCAAAATATGTATGAAAATGTATCAACTTGTGTGCGGACACAAGGTAGAAAGACGAACAATTTCCCAATTACAATAGGTTTGCATCAAGGTTTTTAACTCTGGCTTTTTACTTTAATTTTATATACACTCACGAAACACATCCAAGAGGTAGCACCAAGGTGTATGATTTTTACAAATTATATAGTGCTACTTGGAGAATCAGAGGAGAAGTTAAATGAGAGGTTGAATGCGAGCTTTAGAAACACATGGTTTTCTCCTAAGCAGAAGTAAGACAGGGTATATGGAATGCAAGTTCAGTAAACGGAGAAGCGTTTCTAACATAGAGGTGAAAGTTGGAGACCATATTATCCCACAAGGCACGCGATTTAAATATCTTGAGTCCATAATACAAAATGATGGAGAAATAGAAGGGAGTGTAAACCATTAAGTTCAAGTTGGGTGGTTGAAATAGAGGAAGACTTCAGGGATTTTATCGAACTATGGTAAGACCTAAGATATTGAACGAGGCTGAATGTTGGACGGTTAAAAATTAACACAAGAATAATAAGTATAATAGAGACGAAGATGTTGCGTTGGATGTGTGGTAAGACTGATAAGATTAGAAATTACAATATTATAGATAATATTATGAGTAACACCTATGGTAGAAAAGAAAATAACAAATATACTTAGGTTAAGAGTTGTAGATTATTTAAAAAGAAGAATAGTTGAAATGGAAATGAGTCAAATAATTAGAAGTAGAGAAACAATCGAGAAAAATTATAAGAAATATTATTAAAAGAATATATCAAAATTAACTGTTTGAATAAAAGTATGATTCTAAATATAATCAACATTATGACATAGATTGTTTTATGAAACCTATTTCACTTAACGAGATAAGACTTGATTGTTATAATAATATTATTTAATTATTAAGATGTAACACTATTTCCAACGCGAATAAAATTAATTTAATAAAAATATTTTTATACAACTTTATTATACTATTTAATTAGTGTACAAACATCTTAAAAAAACAAATATTTTGAAACAGAAAAGAATATTAAAAAGATTTAAGAAGTATTAACATGAAGATTTATAATTCATTTTGTTGTGCATATATATTTTACAACCTTTCTAACAAATTAAAAATTATTTTTTCTATCAAAATAATAATACTCTTTCACTCCTATAACAAAGTCCAATTTGCAACAATAAAATTATCTATAGAGAAAGTGATAATTTAAATTTTTAACATTTTTGATGATGTTTTAATGCCACTCTAATAAAAGCACTCCGTTCTTAAATTAATATTCATTATTTTATATGTATAATAATAAAAAATCTCAATACTTAATAAATATGATTTATTAACTATGAATTACGTATGCCTTAACACGACATCGACACCGACTCGATAACATCAATAATAATTTAAAAAATAAATAAATTAAAAGACTCGTCATTTTTTAGAAATATCGGTGTTATATAATTTACTGAAATTATTATTATTATTTTCTTTCATTTATTGTTATTATATTTTAATTAATATAAAAATGTCTAATAAATAATAAATAATATATAATTAAAAAAGAAAAGAAAAACTCAAAAGTTTTAGAAGCAAAACTGGGACACTTTATTGACAACTAACTCAACTACACACCTTATGCAACAAATCCAAAGCTCATGGTTTTTGGAGCCTTATATCAAACTATAACTTTAACTAAAACTAAAAGCACTTAATTATAAATTTCCTCAACCAAATAACACTAACAATAAGGAGCAACTAAATTATATAAACCAGTTTTGTTACTGAAATTTCCATGAACTTCATCCAAATTCCACAGACCATCCCACAAATTATCATCTGCTGAAGAATCTGGAACACAATAGTTTCCATTGACCATAAAGTTTCCTTGTTGTTCTTCTGTTGTGTTTTGACACATATTGTTGAACATTTCTTGTCTATGGTTATTACTATTATTATTATTATTTTCCTCAAACAAGGACATGAGACCTTTCATGTCCATGTTGAATTGCAGTTGTTGCTGCTGCTGATAATTTAATTGTTGTTGCTGCTGATGAAATAACTGCTTCCTAAGGATTCGGTTTTTCGCCTTTTCGGCTGCATCGGATGGATTTTTTGCCTTTTTCTTGAAATGAGTCCTCCAGTAATTCTTTATCTCGTTGTCTGTTCTTCCCGGTAAGCTTCTTGCAATTGTTGACCACCTGAAAATTTTTCTCAAAAACTTGTTGTCCATTTATTTCATACTGATACAGACGAGACAACCGACACTAACACGTTAACATTGATATATGATAACTTAATTATATAAAGAAATTGAAGTTATAATTTATTCACATATATCATAGTTGTGTCAGTGTCTGATACAACCCGACGAGTTAGCCGTCATCTGACATGTCTCTGGTCGGAAGGATAGAAAGGAATAAACTATTTTTTTTACCTGTTTCCCCACCTAGCATGCAGCTCTAGAATTATGTTCTCTTCTTGTGGTGTTATTTGACCCCTTTTGAGATCTGGTCTAAGATAATTCACCCATCTCAATCTGCAACTCTTTCCATTCCTTTTCAATCCTATTAACAACAACAAGAAGAAAGGAATAAAATTAAGATTCAAGAAATAAGTTGATCATAATTGAATAATCCAAAATAATTGAGAGCAAATAGACTAATTACAAACATTGGAAATAAAACACTGAGATACTGAAATATTAACACCGATAATAATTTAAAAAGAAAATGAATAAACATAATCACAAATATTAACGTCGGTTTCAGAAACTAACACGGACACAGACACATTTTTTCAAAGGTGTATTATTAGTTACCTGTAAGTCTAGCAACGCAGTTCCATCTACCTTCGCCATGCAGCCTAACATACTCAATAAGCAACCTATCTTCTTCAGAAGTCCATGGTCCTTTTCTCCAAACATCTTCCTCCATGATACCATGACCAATTTGGCCAGCCATAACTCCACGCCAATACATGCAGAATTTGTTAATGGTTTCAAACTTTGTATGTGCTTGGATAAAGTTTTTGTAGTGTTCCAATTTATGTGGCAATGCTTTTTGGTTCAGTGATTGTTGCATATTTATACTTGTAGGTTTGGTCTCAACTTGATTCTATCACTCAATCAAATGTCACTTATTATGATCCTTTTCTCTACCTTTTTACTGTTTAAGGTAACATTGTTTATTGAAATTAATATTAATTAACAAAAAGGTCTGCAAGTGAAACTCAAATTATTAGGGATATCAAAACGAGTTTTGAGTTGTTGGACATGTCTGTTTTGTCTCTATTTTAGTGTGTTTTGTCCGTATTTTAGTGTGAGAAGAATCAAGAGTTTAGTATCTTATTTTTTAATGTGTTTGTTCAACTTCATCTTTTTTTTCTGCGGATTTTTGTAGACACAAGTATTTATATAAATTTTGGCATTTTTAATTTTAAAAGATTCATTGTCTGTAGACTTTCTTCACTCTCACTTTTTTACGGAACGAACCTAAATTTTAAATTTGCATTTTCAATTATATCTGTCAGTCCGCCTTATTTATTTGTGAATTTTTGAAGAATAGACTTAAACAGGACCGACATGATGTTTGTCACCCTTAAAAAATAATATTTTTTTATTGATTGTTAATTGACCAGAATATCTTTACCTCTTTATATACATAAAAATCCTTAATTTTGAAATATTAAAAAAAAAAACTCATTGATTTTGGAAATATCTTAAATATAAAAGTAGATGTTAAATAATATATAAATGGAGGGAAATATTAGAAATTGAAAAATGTTAAACTATTAGGTGACATGTTAAGCTGAGGAAAAAAATAAAATTGATGCTAAAGTGAGACAAGGAAAAAGGAGAATTTGATATGTGTGAGGACACCTGTCATTAGGGCTTTGCATCTGGACATAATGGGCTATATATTTTATAGATATTTATTTGTACGGATCCATTAATCACATTATTTTTAATCTAATGTATGTTCTAATACACAAAACTTATTGCTTGTATTGAAAATAACAAAATTATTGCTTTAAGACTTAATTACTCCCTCTGTAGAATTAGAAACATTATTAAATAGAAGTAAAGAAATAGTATATTAAATAAAAGGTTTTTTTTTTTTTTGATAAAACATCATTATAAAGTTTATTTTTCTTATATTTTAATATAAAATATAAGTAAACGAATCAAATTCTTTAAAATTTGTTATAAAAAATGTTTTGCGTCTCAAAAGATAAAGATGTTCAATCGCAAAGAAGATTCAATTCAAGACGCATTTATTTAATTGTTAAAGATCACGTGTCCACTCGATTAAGAAGCTAACATTCAATTCTTACAATCTGAGGGTCATCCACAATTAAATTTAATCGAACAATCCATCTTATCTCATGTTGGAAAGCAAATGGTGGTTCTAACCACCTCCCATCACATGTACTAATCATATGTATATTCTTACCATAACTTAAATTATATTTTTCTTACATCTCACTAACTTGGAACCTTGCAGGTTTTCCCCTCTTATCTTTATCGGAAGGTACTCATTATCTCGTCAGTCAATGTAACTACTTTGTATCTATCATTTTTGGTTTCAATACGAAACATTGGTGTCTTCTATAGGAATTGACTTTCGATTCTCGTGAATTTCTATGATCAAATCCTTTTGATTCCAAAGCCATGAATCAACTATCGTAATATTGATCAAAAGAAGATGATGCTTTTTTATCCAACTATTGGAATTACTGTGGTTTTATCAACCTTAAAATCATCATTTTACCTCATTGTTTCTCTTGTCGATGGTGGATCATCAACAAGGAGTAAGCAAAAAACATCTGACATAAGACAACAAAATTAGTCTGTGTGGGATTCTTGGTATGTGGCCCTAATGTAGTTTGTCACCAATTAAACATTGAACCTTTCTCCCTCTATGTGGTATAGAGAAAGAGAGAAAAATCCCCTAAATTTTTTGAAGCGGCCATGAATACAGTAGAGGGCCTACTTGACGCCAAATTCATTTTCGAAGAAAGGTATACCTAATGGATATTAAGTGTTGTACTAGAATATAAGGTATTTGGTAAATGGAGAATTTGCATTGACTACATCGACCTCAATCGAGTCTTCACGAAAGAATCGTATACACTCTTAAACATTTATAAACTAGTAGAAAACTCAATTGGCTATAAAGTGTTATCATTCATGGATGCATATTCATACTACAATCAGACACACATGTATTGCGGACACGGACACAATTTTTTTTTATGACAGATCAAACCAACTATTGATACAATGTCATTACTTTTAGCTTGAAGAATACATGAGATACATATCAGATGATAATGAACAAAATCATCGAAGAAGAAACATGGAAATATTATACGTCTACATGGATGACATGATCTTCAAATTAGGCAAAGAAGAGTGTCATGATGAGCACCTAACCATCATGTTATGGCGGGTTCAACAACACAATATTTGGCTCAATCTTAAGAAATTCACCTTCGGAGTTAAAGTCAGAAAGTTCTTGGGATTCTATCTGACAGAGAAAGGCATAGAAGCAAACCTGGACGAGTGTAAAACAAATTTCAAGATGGAAGCACTAACCATGAAGAAAGAGGTAATGAAGTTAAATGGGATGTTCACGGTCTTAAATAAATTCATCTCGTGGTGAGGTTAACACGCGTTACCATTTTACAAATTGTTAAAGAAATAAACACGCTTTGATTGGACCCTAGAATGCGAACATGCATACGTATCACTAAAAAGGAACCTATATACCCATATAGGTTCTATCCAGGCCAATTACAATGGAAATTATGTTTCCACTACCTGGCCATCTCCACTGAAGCAATCAGTGTGGCCCTCATACGAGAAGCTTATGCTAATCAAAGCCTAGTGTACATTATATTTAAAGCATTGGTCAGACCAAAAATATGCTAACAGAAGATAAATAATGTATCATTGTCATTGGTGATTGCCTCTAGGAATTTATGAAGTTACTTTCTAGCACACATCATCGTCATTCAGACATACCCATATCTTAAATAAGTCCTTCACAAGCTAGATTTAGTCGGATGGCTAACTAAATTGCCTATCGAGATGGATGAATTCAATATCTCCTTTAAGCCTAAGGAAGCCCTAAAATCTCAAGTGTTCACAGATTTCTTGGCAAAAATGACTTTAATATCGTTAGAACTAGCTAGTACCTAATTCGTGTTCATAGACATAACATCTAATAGTAACAGAAGCAATGTCGGTGTCATGTTGGTAAATAAAGCCAAAATGGTAATTGAGATATCCCTACGTTTAGAGTTCCTCACTATTAATAACCAGTCTAAGTATAAAGCTTTCATCGTTAGTCTCACACTAGAAGCAGGAATGGGGGAAGAGCATATTAAGTTACAGATGGACACACAGCTAGTGGTATCCCAAGTCAAAAGAAAAGCACGAACTAAAGATCCATTATTACAATGGTATGTCAACAAAATAAGTGATAAGAATACCAAGGAAAATATCCTAACTAAGCTCAGGAACATAGGAACCTCGGGCATAAACCAATACTTTATACAAAAAAAAACTCTAGGGATTCCAATAATAAAAGCTTCTAAGGTGGCAATTGTGATTACAAAAGGCGCCTCACATTCCTCTTGGATATCATCCATTACTACATGTATTGAACATAGGGTACATCCTGTTGATTTGATTGAAGCAAGTATTGTTAAGAGAATAACAAGTTTGTATTATGCATTAATATGGTTTTTATACAAAAGAGGCTTATCAAACCCCCTGCAGAAATGCCTTGAAGGGAAGAATTCGCGTACATCCTTTCCAAGGTGCACAAGAGGATATCTGGGAAACACCTTGGATCCATGGATTCTTTGGCCAAGAAAGTCCTCAAGACATGGTATTGTTAGTTATCTATGATCCAAGACGCCTGAGACTACATGAAGAAGTAAAAATAGTGTCAGAAGCACATGGATGCCCATAACACTCCTCTATCCAAGTTAAATATGTTAACATTTCTCTGGCCTTTCTCATATCGGGGTATGGAAATTCTTGGCCATTTCCCCAGGTCAGTTGAAATTCTTGATCGTGGTGGTCTATTATTGTACAAAATCAATAGAAGCATAAGCCTTGGCAAAAATTACTACAACTAACATATAAAAGTTATTAAAGAGAAATATTTTAGTTAGGTATGAAATACCTCAATCCATAATCATTGATAATGGGACACAATTTACAAATAAAAAATTGAAGAAATTGTTACAAGATCTGGAAGTCAAGCATCATTTCATATCAGTGGAGCACCCTCAAACGAATGGGCAAGCATAATTAGTGAATTAGGGTCGTTAAAGGGAATGAAAAGGATACTTGAAGGAGACAATGGAAAATGAGAAAACAAACTCATGCATTTCCTATGGGCATAAAAGACCACGCCTTATTCGACGACGGGTGAAATCCCCTTCAAACTTACTTATGGGACTAAAGTCATCATTTTGGTTTAGATAAGAGAACTTAGTTGGAGGATAGCACACCACTTGCAAGAATAAGAAGCAAGCAATTAGGGAAGAAATTGACCCCCTAGAAGAAAAAAAGTCATCATCGCCCTCATGAGTGATGTCATAAAGAAATAAACCACAACTTAATACAACAAGTGAATCAAACCTCAAAGATCTCATCCTAGAAAGCTTTATTAAGATGGGCCGGTGTCGGGGGAAAGAACGGAGGAGATGGTAAATTCGATGCCAACTAGGATGGAACTTATAGAATCAAAACTAGCATAGGAACCAAAGATTACACTATGGAAACCTTATATGGGAAAACCATCCCAAGAACATGGAATACTACAAAGCACAACCATTATTTTAGGTAAGCCCCCTCCCCCCATTTTATATGAATGGAAATCGGAGAAGGCTTTACAAAGTAACTGTGAATTAAGTTATATAATAAATTTTGATGGATTGTGTGATTGTCTTTTCCAATGTAGATTAGGGCACATGTTTAACCCAGAGAGACCTTAAAACGAGGAAAATAAAGCTGCATTTGGCCCACACTTTCTTGGTAACTAGTCACTCCAGAGCTTAGGATTATAGCCCATAATATGTCAGCCTTGAACCAAGTGCTCATCTGGGGGCAAGGATGGGGAACACAAATTTGGCCGGACGCGGTCCCCAAAGATGTCAAAGTAAAGTTTGGCGTCCAACTTAGCCTACGTGATCCCGGGATTGGACCGACCATGCCAAAGCAATGATGAAAAAAATCATTCAAGATTAAATGATAAAATAAAATCATTCGAGACTAAATAATGAAATAAAATAATTCAAGACCAAATGATGAAATAAAATCATTCAGTTGGTGTAGCATGATGAAAGCAAATTGCTTATGAAGATAAATAATAAATTAAAATAACACATATAAAAAAAACATGAATCAGAAAAACAAAGTCTAGAAAACATTCATAAGAGCATATGATTATAAACACTGGAGGGAAGCACCACTAATGATTACAAGAATAACAATTATCATTCAATACCATGGAGGTTAACCCTTAGAGGCGACCAACTTCCTCTCCACCACTTCTTTCTCCGCATCCAGCTTTTCTCAGGGAATCTTCATATCGAACATTGTCGCCTCTCTGGATCGGTTACCATTCTCATTCTCTACGAATTTTCTTACCTCTATTAACTTGGTTGACGAAGATGTAAGGGTTCCTCGGGTATCCACCAAATATTTTTCCATCTTAGTTAGAGACAACCAGACACCCACAAGGGTTTTATCCATTTCTTTCAACGACCATTCCAAAAAAATGGCCTTAGCAAAAAGATTGAAGGGGGAGCCATGTTTCTCTATGTCCTTTTACAAGGCGTCAAGTTGCTATTAAAGTTTGTTATGCTCTAGGAGAAAGAAGTCATATTGATTCTTCAAGAGCTCTTTCTCCTTCCTCAGGTTACCAATAACCAAGACGCCCTCTAACCAACATCCCTAATGATCACTAAAGCATCAGTGAAATGCGTGTGATGAGCCATTTCCGGCATTGATTTCTACTTGGCAGTATCATACAAATTCCAAAATTAAGTGTAATATCCTTCAGGAAAGCAAGATTGCACTTCACATAATGGGGCCCCTTGTTTGTAAAAAAAGGTTGCATAGAATAAGTAGGAGGCACACTCTGGTTTCAACCCGTTATCATTTTTTTCCGAGGAGGTTGCATTAGCTTAGACCTCTTTGCATAATGTTCCTCGTGAGTTGTATCATTTGTCATCCTCTTGGAGGACTAATTATTTGTGTGTTTTGATTGATCCACAACATTTTTATGCTGACAATCATGATATTAATTTCTACATCTCTCTGAGATCAAACATTCTTGGTCCGACTTATCTTATTTTCCAGCTTGTGTTTTATCAAGGTTTAAGGTGTCACTTATTTCCAAGAATACCCTCGGCATTGCTCCAACAACGTCTTAAGTAGAATTCATTGAAGGAGGCAGATGATTATTCTTCGTCGCCAACGCCTTCTTCCTCTTCATCACATCATGGATCAATCCTATGTTATCTGCAAAACAAAACAAAAGCATTGATTTTGCCAAAAAATTAAAACAACAGTTGAGGCAAGTAAAAAGATGGTTCCCTTTTCTCACCAAAGAGTTCTTTAATCTCCTGTGTGTTGGATGCATCCACCACCGATTATGTATCAATATATTGCCTCTTATGTTATTTCAGTGACACCTCTGAGGGGTCAGCCCCATCTTTGAAGCCCATACTCTCCCAGATAGAAATTAAGTTAACCTTCAACTCCTCTTCCTCCAGAGTCAAATCTTCCGAAGGGAATGTGTACTTGCTCAAATCCCTCAAGAAGTGATTTCAATTCCAATACTTATGGAATATGTCTTTACATCTTGCTGACCCCAAGCTAGGGAAAAGAAGGGTTATCCTTCAAGATAACAGACAAGGTTGAGTTGGCTTCAAGACTCTTGGGGACAACTAGGAAATATTAGTCTTTTCTACTTCCAACAAACTAAGAGCCCATCAAGAAGACTGCAACAACCCAGTAATCTCAGGTCTTCACATTGCTTTGTAATGGTAAATTTTTAGGCAACTGTTTCGAGTTGGCCATTGGTCCAAAAGACAAAAAAACCCAATCACACGAGTGCCAAATCCAAGATGCATTCAATTGGTTGCAAAATATTAAGTGTGCCTTTGACTAAGAAGTAAACATTCAATCTTTACCATATAAAGATTGTCTATCATTAAATTTGATCAAACAGTTTGTCGTGTCTCACGTAGAGTAACTTGGGACAGTTTTAAACCCTCACCCATACCCCACCCCATATAAAGAGTGTCACGCAATGATCACAAGTATGTTCTTACCATAACTCATATTAAAAAGTTTCTTATATTTTACTAACTTGAGTGTTTGAGTGTTAATCTTGCAGATTTTTCCCTCTCAGCTATATCAACAAGCATTTGTTGTCCCAATAACTAGGTTCGTGTAGACAATTTTTGTCGATATTCAATTTATGTGATATTTATGTGATGCTCATGTAAATCGCATATTTATGTGATGCTCATGTTCCCTCTATGTGTGGGAGTACTGCTCAATTCATGTGATTCTACCTTCTATGAGTGATGATATCGTTCTCTGTGTGTGGTGAGATTATATGTTGCTTGTGCCTTCTTTGTAAATCGTGTGAATGTTTTCATTGATGTATGTGATTTTTCTTCAATGCTTTTTCTGCCTATTTTTGATACTCTCTGCACTCCCCTCTTCAATCGTGTGAATGTCTTCTTATATAGGCTAGGCATGATTTGATAGACGATAACGACTTGTCTAGGGGGGGGGGGTGAATAGACCACCAATTCAAAAAATCACCAAATAAAATTTGGGTTTTAAAGTTGTTTGAAAAAGAGTGCACGCGAAAGGCTTTGTTGTGGATCGACAAAAATTGTCTACACGAACCTAGTTATTGGAACTCGGATATGAAAATCCAATTATGGAATTAAAAACACAATAACCGAATTCAAACTTGAATCGAATATCACATTTATTCGTCGTCTTCTTTTTCGCATATTTATGTGATGCTCATGTTCCCTCTATGTGTGGGAGTACTGCTCAATTCATGTGATTCTACCTTCTATGAGTGATGATATCGTTCTCTGTGTGTGGTGAGATTATATGTTGCTTGTGCCTTCTTTGTAAATCGTGTGAATGTTGTCACTGATGTATGTGATTTTTCTTCAATGCTTTTTCTGCCTATTTTTGATACTCTCTGCACTCCCCTCTTCAATCGTGTGAATGTCTTCTTATATAGGCCAGACATGATTTGATAGACGACGACGACGACTTGTCTAGGGGGGTGAATAGACCACCAATTCAAAAAATCACCAAATAAAATTTGGGTTTTAAAGTTGTTTGAAAAAGATTGCACGCGAAAGGCTTTGTTGTGGGTCAACAAAAATTGTCTACACGAACCTAGTTATTGGAACTCGGATATGAAAATCCAATTATGGAATTAAAAACACAATAGCCGAATTCAAGCTTTAATCGAATATCCTTCATTTCTGATGCTGATACGGAAAAAAGGTATGAAATTACATTATATTCAGCATAAAAACACTAGTACTATACAAAATCATAAGTTGTTATATTATGATTGCCCCACTTCCCGCATTAAGGGTGACATGTGGTCTTTTGTGATCATGTTTAAAAAAGATAGTAGGATACTCGTGCTTTCGCACGGGTACCAATCGGGAATGAAATTGTTGCTGAGAAAGAAAAGATTTAAAATTAAATATATTGAAGATAAAAAGTGCACTAAAAAGTCAATATTTGTATATTCATTAAAAACAATTGGAAAAAATAGTGTATTTAAATAAATTGAAATGAATTGAAACGTTATTGTAACAAAAATAAAATAAATGTCAAATAAACAAAAATTAAATATTCATTTTAATAGTGTAAGTTTGGAATTTGGAAAAGAATGTGTAACATGTGAAAGTGTAGAATGTGGAAAGGTTATTGATAGGCATTGGAAAAGTAATCTAATGTGGCTATTTAGTAGGAGAATGAGAACGTCTAGGGAAGATAGTGAGTATCTACCCAATAATACATTTTTAGAGAGTGAGAAAGCTGCGATTTCAACTCTAGCCTTGTGCAACCATGGGAAATGAGAAAGGCTCTTAAAGTGTGTTATGGTAATAAAGAAAAAATGTTTGCATGTTGGTTTATCTGAGCCATGCATGAATATATTAATAACCCGATTTAATTTTTTTGTAGGGCGTGGGAAGCATGGTTGAAAGAAAGGGAGATGATTGATGAGAAGATCTAATTGTGGTATGCTGAAAAGGCAGAGGCGAATAAAAAAACATAAGGGAAAAGGTATTGCAACAGTGCCAAAGGATGTTGAGTTGGTGAATTTGACTAGTGAAAAACCAACTATTGGTGTGCTGGTTGGTGATGACGGAGACAAAAAAGCAAGGTAAACAAAATTCTTGTGTTTTAGCATATTGTATGTAATGAAGAATATCTGAAAGCATACGTTAAAAACTAAGATATGAAGAACCTATTAGGCAAAAAAAGATAGGTTAATAAGAGATGATTCAGTTTAAAGAGAATACTTTTGTAACATGAAAAGGATATATAAGTCTGTGAAATAGAAATATAAGCTTATAAGGCATTGTAGTTCATTGTTGTATTCATGGTAAGAAGGTTTAATGTAACCAAAGAGAAATATGTATTTGAAAATATGAATAACTTGTAAGAGCAAGAATTGTCTCTGCATGTTATCTCTATGTTTTGATGATAACAATTAAGTATTTATGAAAGAACCATTTTATGTTCTAATGTTTGTTGTGTGCAGATCGTTAAATAAAGATATCAGATCAAACAAACAATATCAAGAAGTGCATTAACTACAATATGGAGTTACTTTGTGTGACATGACATAAAGCGCTTATTAAAGAAGCAAGTTTGCCTCTATATCGGTTTACAATCAAAAAGATCCAAAGATGCTGTATATTGCAGTTGTAATGCTCTTGTGAATTCTACTCTGAGAAGTGTATCTGATTTGGAAGCTATCAACGCATCTGAGATATAGTCCTTTGAAGAACCAAGCTCTGAAGACATTGATGACTTGAATTTCTGAAGGCTGAAGGCTCTGAAGACCAAGTGCAGAAAGACTCTGAAGACTTAAGGGTTCTGAAGATCAAGACTCTGAAGATATAATCCTCTAAAGAATTACGTGCTGAAGACTCTAATGACTTGAAACTCTGAAGGCTGAAGGCTCTGAAGACCAAGTGCAGAAAAACTCTGAAGACTAGATTCTGAAGATAAAGATTATGTAGCTTCACCCAGACAAAGACGTGTTAATCAGATAAGCTATTGCTATCAACTAGGTGCTGAAGTCAGACTCTGATGTTATTACGCTATCATACCAAAGTAGTTTCTGAACTACTAACCAGATACATCATCAGAAGAACCAAAGCCAGAAGCTAATCTATCATAACTGATAAATGAAGATCACATCATTTGTGGATAAGAGTTGTCTCCCACAATGATATATTAACGTTGCAAGAAAAGGAAAAGAAATTGATGTCAGTACTATACAACACGTGAGTATTCTATCCGTTGGGAAATGACCGTTGGAATATTTGAATGGACATCTTTACCCTCACAACGTGTCTTTTGAATGCACTATAAAAGAAGAACATTTGATTCATTCAAATGTTAGCTCATTACAAAGCAAGCCAGCTTATCACAAAGTAATGATGCTGACGAGTGAAGTTAGCAACATAGTTGATTAACAAGAAAAGCTTTATGTTAAGAAGTCGCAATGCTCACATAAGAAAGCTTTTAAGCAATATGGAAACTATTGTTCTAATAATCTCATAGAGATTTATCTTTAGATTAGTTTCTGTATTAGGAAGCAAAGGAGTTGTTGCTCAATACTTGCTATGTACTTAATTAGGAGTAATTTGCTTGATAGGAAGCACTCTTGTAATCTCCGGCAACACAAATTCATTTAAGAATTAGTGGTTCCTCAAGTGATCTTGTGAAGATCAAAATACTTAAGGTGACAAGTGACAGTTGTCATTTGTGGTATCCTAATAGGAGATCTTTTGTGATCGGATTCTATTAGGTGTCAATGAACGTTATATCCTAAGGGATCCCTGAACGTGTCATTGTCTATTTGTTAGTCACCTGCAGTTAGCTTGTGCAACTGTAATCATTTTGGTTATAGTGGATTAAGTCCTTGCTTGAGTGAGGCGAAATCACTTTGGAATGGTGGACTGGAGTAGCTTGGGAGTTGCTCAAGTGAACCAGGATATATCTATCCTAGCTGATAAATGAAGATCACATCATTTGTGGATAAGAGCTGTCTCCAACAATGATATATTAACATTACAAGAAAAGGAAAAGAAACTGATGTCAGTACTATACAACACATGAGTATTCTATCCGTTGGGAAATGACCGTTGGAATTTTTGAATGGACATCTCTACCCTAACAACGTCTCTTTTGAATGCACTATAAAAGAAGAACATTTGATTCATTCAAATGTTAGCTCATTACAAAGCAAACCAGCTTGTTACAAAGCAATGATGCTGACGAGTGAAGTTAGCAACATAGTTGATTAACAAGAAAATCTTTTTGCTAAGAAGTCGCAATGCTCACATAAGAAAGCTTTTAAGAAATATGGAAACTATTGTTCTAATAATCTCATAGAGATTTATCTTTAGATTAGTTTCTATATTAAGAAGCAAGGAGCTGTTGCTCAATACTTGTTATGTACTTAATTAGGAGTAATCTGTTTGATAGGAAGCACTCTTGTAATCTCCGGCAACACAAATTCATTTTAGAATTAGTGGTTCCTCAAGTGATCTTGTGAATATCAGAATACTTGAGATGACAAGTGACAATTGTCATTTGTGGTATCCTAATAGGAGATATTTTGTGATCGGATTCTATTAGGTGTCAATGAACGTTATATCCTAAGGGATCCCTGAACGTGTCATTGTCTATTTGTTAGTCACTGTAGTTAGCTTGTGCAACTGTAATCAGTTTAGTTATAGTGGATTAAGTCCTTGCTTGAGTGAGGCAAAATCACCTTGGAAGGGTGGACTGAAGTAGCTTGGGAGTTGCTCAAGTGAACCAGGATATATCATGTGTTCTTTACTTGTGTCATGCTTTATTATTTATGCTTCCGCAATGCATCTTATAGAACTCTATAGAAAGCAACAAGTGAAGAAAAACAGAAAAAGATTTAAATAGAGTGAATACCCAATTCAAACCCCCCCTTTCTTGTGTATTTATCACACCTTCAATTGGTATCAGAGCTCCGGTTCTGTTATTGATGGATATCAAACACCTAACAGTGTCAGAAAAAATCCAAAAGCTGTGTGAAGAAATACTCTTGGTGTTTTTTCACTTCACTTACAATTTCAGTCTAATATCAGTTTTTGATGAAGATGAGTACTGAAATTGTAATCAAATGGGTTATCTTGAGCAAGTCAGTGATTCATTGAAGTTTGAAGTTTTGAAGTTATCAACAACTAAATCTTCTCCACTAGAGCTTGGAAGAAGATTGAAGTATCAGCTGACAAGAGAGATTCATCAGTTAAGAAGTTCTCTGTTGAATGCTTATCTTAAAATGCATTTGGATATACAACATATTTGCTCAAAAGATCAAATCATCAGAAGCAAGAAATCTTGTTTGCTGAAGATTATTTCTATGTGAGTATGAGATGTTTTCAAGAAACGGATTAGTCCACTCTTGACTTTCTCATGAAAATCTCATTGGGAATTTTCTTTAGTAAATAAAGAAATATTGTTGGCTAATGTTTTTGATTCATAAGTGTTTCAGAATGAAGTCTGCAGAAAAAGGGCTAGATCAGAGCAAGCTCAAATTTTGAAGAAATGATCCCTCTGATTCAAGGCATCTGAAAGCTGTTGTCCTTGAGAAGCTTCAAAGAAATCTGTAGATGTTTCGTGTAAAGAAGTTCACTAACTCATCATGGATATGATGTAAGATGAACTTTGAGATTTTATTAGAAGTAGCATGGACAATTAAGTTCTGTTAACTTGAGATTTTATCTCAGTTGAACAAACTGTAATTGGTCAGATGTTATCAGACATTCTTTCTCTGAAGTTCATAATGAGTGGATCCTGAAGTCAAGTTGTTCAGGAAGATACAATGACAGAAGTCATTCAATTTGTTTTTAAAAGGGATTTAAGTCACGGGTGTTGTTCATAATGAATAATTCATTTGACATTCTTTTCAGAAGCAAATGTACTGTCAACTCTGGTTGAACTAACTCTACACAAGTTAGCTTAGCATTCAAACTAAATCAGAAGATGAAGCCTGATGGAAGTTAGTTGCTCTAAATCATGAAGATCAGAATATTTGTGCTCTGAAGATGTCTCTCAGAAATCAGATGGATGATGTGTTGATGAAGATACTGCAGAACGCAACCAAAGGATATGAGATCAGCTCAGAAGAGAAATTCAGAAGATCCTACTTCAGATGTTATTACTGGCTCCTCTCACAAGAACAAGAAGGTTTTGACTACACAGAGACATATGTTAGAACACAGATTGGTTCTTAATAATTACTCTTTGTTTTGATGATAACTGTTAGGAAATTTATATTTAAGAATTATATACTCTAAAATTTGTTTGAGAGTTTTACTGCAGATTAAAATTATATTAACTCTCTAGAAGCAAATCTGCCATTGAATACAAGAAGCTATCCTGACTCTGAAGCGCCAGATGCACCTCACAGAAGAATCTGCTTGCTCCTTACAGAAGATCCTGAGCGTAGTCTCCAGAAGGATCTGAAGAAAGAAGCTCCAGAACATTCTGAGTCAGAAGCATCTGAAGATAATTAGAAGCATCTGAAGATAATCAGAAGCATCTGAAGCTGAAGCATCAGAAGTATAGAAGAATATTGATTGAAGAGTTTCTCAAAGCACTTAGTCTACAGAAGTTTCTGAAAGTACTTATGCTGCCAAGTACTGAAGTTCGGTGTCAAGATGCTCTGATGATCAACACGCTAGAAGCACACACGCTGCAGAAGACTCTGATACAGCTTAGTTCTGAATCTCATCAGAAGACTCTGATCCATTCAAACTCTGAAGAACTTGCTGAAACTGAAGAAGTGTTTTCAAGAATGTATCCGTTGGAACCATTCAACGTCTCTTTCCTTATTTGTGCTAGACACACTTACACAGACAAAAAGGATTTATCTGTGCCATCTATTTCAAGGAAAGGTCAGTGTATGTGAAGACAAAAAGGCTCAGACCTTTTGGACTCTCTTTTCAACGTGCATGAGTCAGCTGCCTATAAAAGGAGTTTCTCACTTCATTCTTCAGTGTTACACATTTGCTGAAAAGAAATCACAATATTCTATAAGCTCTCATTCTTATTCTTCATAGAATCTCATTGTACTTAAAACTTAAGAGAAAAATCACTGTTGTGATTATAGCTTTATAGAAGCATTAAAAACTCTTGTATTAAATTTACATTGTTTGTAAAGGATATTCCTTAAGAGGATTCAGTGTGAATCAGTAGCTCTTGAGAAGACTAAGAACTGTAGTTCTTAGGTGATACTATTGTAATCAGTTTGATTTAATAGTGGATTAAGTCTTTGTTGAGAAAGGCAAATCACTCTGGAAGGGTGGACTGGAGTAGTTGTTTAACGAACCAGGATAAAAATAATTGTGTGATTATTTTCAAGTATTAATTTTCCATACTTATTCAACCCCCCCTTCTAAGTAATATCTCACCTTCAGTTGGCATCAGTGCTCCGGTTCTGAGTGTGCTATCACTTAACAGTGTCAGTAAAGTTCCAGAGGAGATATACTTTGATCTATATATTTATTTGTTATCATGACTGATAATTCAATGTCAAATATCAACAATAAATATGAAGAGAGGGATAGGATCAGTACCAAACCTCCAATGTTTGATGGAGAAAATTTTGACTATTGGAAAGATAGAATAGAAAGTTTTTTTCTTGGGTATGATGTTGATCTTTGGGATTTGGTCATTGATGGATATGAACATCCTACTGGAGAGGATGGCAAAAAGATTGATAGAAAATCAATGACTGAAGTGCAGAAAAGAGACTTCAAGAATCACCACAAAGCCAGAACTATATTGCTTAATGCAATCTCTCATACTGAGTATGAGAAGATTACTAACAGAGATACTGCTCATGACATGTTTGAATCACTCAAAATGACTCATGAGGGAAACTCTCAGGTTAAAGAGACAAAGGCTCTGGCGCTCATACAGAAGTATGAGGCATTTAAAATGGAAGATTCTGAAAATGTAGAAACTATGTTTTCTAGATTTCAGATTCTTACAGCTGGTCTGAAAGTTCTGGACAAGGGCTACTCAATGTCAGATCATGTCAAGAAAATCATCAGAAGTCTTCCCACCAGATGGAGACCAATGGTGACTGCATTGAAGATGGCAAAAGATCTGAACAAGATCTCCTTAGAAGAACTTATCAGTTCTTTGAGAAGCCATGAAATTGAGCTGGAGGAAGATGAACCCCAGAAGAAAGATAAAGGTAAATCCATAGCTTCAAAATCTAACAAAACTGCTAAAGCTTTGCAGGTCATTCAAGAAAGCTCTGAAGAATCTTCTTCTGAAGAAGAAGATGAGTTGTCCATGCTGTCCAGAAGGATTAACAAACTCTGGAAGCACAAGGGAAAGAATTTTAACAACTTCAGAAGATCTGACAACAGAAAGGAATCTTCTAGTCACAGAAGATCTGCCAAGAAAGAAGTGGTGTGCTATGAGTGCAAAGAACCTGGGCACTACAAGAATGACTGCCCTAAACTTCTGAAAGAAAAACCTAAGAAGAAGTTCAACAAGAAGAAGAAGGTTCTGATGGCAACATGGGATGACTCAGATGAGTGTGAGTCATCTTCTGAATCAGAAGAAGAATGTGCAAACGTTGCACTGATGGCCAGGACAGAGGATCAAGAAGAAGGTACCTCTGGATATGAATCAGAATCTGAATCTGATGATGATGCAGAAGAGGTAATGGCTAAACTTACCAAAGAAGAACTCATTAAAGTTTTAACAGAAGTTCTTAAAAGTTACAACAACATCAAACTCAAATACAAGAAACTGAAAAGCAATCTTGAATCTGAGATTGATCTTCTGCAAACAGAACTTGTTGAGCAGAAAGAAATAAATTTAAAAATCAAAAATGACTTTGATAGAACTCAACAAGAATTTGATTCTGAAACTAAGTCTTGTGAAAATATTTTAGAAAAATATGACTCTAGTTTTAAGAGGTTTCTCACTAAGAGCATAGACAGAAGCAAGATGGCTTCCATGATCTATGGTGTTAGTGGAAACAACAGAAGAGGCATTGGATATGAGTCTTCATCTAGAAGCAATCCAAAACCTGTTGACAAACTTTTCATCAGAAAGACACCTCTGTACTCTCAATTCAAATTTGGTCATCTGAATGACATTAAACACACAAGCTCTGAGAAGAGTACTTATGTGTTTAAACCAAAGGCAAGTCAGAATAAACATTATGTTGCAAAACAGAAGTTTAGACAAACTTGCAAACCAACTAATCCCAAAGGACCCAAGAAGATCTGGGTACCTAAAGACAAAATAATTCCTGTTGCAGATGTTCTTAGCAGCAAAGTCAGGACACCAATCATGGTACCTGGACTCTGGATGCTCACGACACATGACAGGAGAAAGGTCTATGTTCCAAAGCCTGGAACTTAGATCTGGAGGGGACGTGAAGTTTGGAGGGAACCAGAAGGGCAAGATCATTGGATCTGGCACTATTGGAAATGGTAAGCTTCCCTCTATTACTAATGTTCTGTTAGTTGAAGGATTGAAACATAATCTATTGTCCATAAGTCAATTGAGTGACAATGGTTATGATATAATCTTTAATCAAATGTTGCAAAGCTGTATGTTAAAAGGATGACTTTATCCTATTCAGTGGAAAGAGGAAACACAATATTTATAAAATTAACCTTTCAGAACTTAAAGTTCAAAATGTAAAATGCCTCTTATCTGTGAATGATGAGCAATGGGTCTGGCATAGAAGATTGGGGCATATTAATATGAGACGTATATCTCAGATTAATAAACTCAATCTGGTCAGAGGACTTCCTAAGCTGAAGTTCAACTCAGATGCTCTGTGTGAAGCATGTCAAAGAGGTAAATTTTCAAAATCTCATTTTAAATCAAAAAATATTGTGTCTACCTCCAGACCATTGGAATTACTTCACATTGATCTGTTTGGACCAGTGAAAACTGCATCCATCAGAGGCAAGAAGTATGGGTTAGTCATTGTAGATGACTACAGCAGATGGACATGGGTAAAGTTTCTAAAACACAAGGATGAGTCTCATTCTGTGTTCTTTGACTTCTGCAATCAAGTTCAGATTGAAAAAGATTCCAAAATTATTAAAGTCAGAAGTGATCATGGTGGGGAATTTGAAAATAAACATTTTGAAAAATATTTTTCTGAAAAAGGCATTGCACATGATTTCTCCTGTCCTAGAACTCCACAATAAAATGGAGTTGTAGAGAGGAAAAATAGAACATTGCAAGAGATGGCCAGAACCATGATCAATGAGACAAATCTGGCAAAACATTTTTGGGCAGAAGCAATTAACACAGCTTGTTATATTCAGAACAGAGTGTCTGTAAGACCTCTTCTGGAAAAGACTCCCTATGAATTATGGAGAAACAGAAAGCCTAACATTTCTTATTTTCATCCCTTTGGATGTATTTGTTATATGCTTAATACTAAAGATAATCTGAACAAGTTTGATTCCAAAGCACAGAAGTGTTTCATGCTTGGTTATTCTGAACGCTCTAAAGGCTACAGAGTATTCAATACTGAAACACAGATTGTTGAAGAATCTATTCATGTTAGATTTGATGATAAGCTTGGCTCTGAAAAGCCAAAGCAGTTTGAAAGTTCTGCAGATAGAGAAGTGATTCTCACAGACTCTGAAGGATCAGAGGCAGAAAAGGCAAAAATCAAAGAATCTGAAGCAAACCCAGATGCTACACCTTTGACTTCCCAACTAAACAACTTGCATATTTCTGATAGACCAACTGTCAGAGGATCTTCTTCCAGAATCAAATCTTCTCATCCAGAAGATGTGATAATTGGAAAGAAAGATGATCCAATAAGGACAAGATCATTTCTCAGAACTTCTGAATCTTCTTTATTTGGATTAGTGTCAATAATAGAACCAACATCTGTAGATGAGGCTCTGGAAGATAATGAATGGATTATAGCTATGCAAGAAGAGCTGAATCAATTCACCAGAAATGAAGTGTGGGATCTGGTTCCTAGACCTAAAGGATTCAATATTATTGGAACAAAATGGGTCTTCAGAAATAAGCTGAATGAAAAGGGAGAAGTAGAAAGGAATAAGGCAAGGCTGGTTGCTCAAGGATACAGTCAGCAAGAAGGTATTGATTACACTGAGACATATGCTCCAGTGGCAAGGTTAGAATCTATACGTCTTCTTATTTCTTTTGCTGCACAGAATAACATCACTCTGTATCAGATGGATGTTAAAAGTGCTTTTCTTAATGGAATTATAGAAGAAGAAGTATATGTCCACCAACCTCCTGGTTTTGAAAGTGAAAACTTTCCAGATCATGTTTTCAAATTAAAGAAATCTCTTTATGGATTAAAACAAGCTCCCAGAGCTTGGTATGAGAGGTTGAGCAACTTCCTTCTGAAGAAAAATTTTATCAGAGGAAAAGTGGATACAACTTTATTCTGTAAAACTGTTAAGAAAGATTTGTTGATTTGTCAAATTTATGTAGATGACATTATTTTTGGATCAACAAATATTACGCCTGGAAAGGAGTTTGCTAAATGTATGCAGGAAGAATTTGAAATGAGCATGATGGGAGAATTGAGATTCTTCTTGGGAATCCAAGTAAATCAGACTCCAGAATGCACCTACATACATCAAACCAAGTATGTTAAAGAGCTTCTGAAGAAGTTTAACATGGTTGATAGAAAAATGGCAAAGACTCCAATGCATCCTACAAGCACTCTAGGTAAGGAAGAGGTAAGTAAGAAGGTAGATCAAAAACTCTACAGAGGTATGATAGGATCTCTTCTATACTTGACTGCTTCTAGACCAGATATTCTGTTCAGTGTCTGCTTATGTGCTAGATTCCAATCAGATCCTAGAGAATCACACTTAACAGCTGTTAAGAGGATTCTAAGGTATCTGAAAGGTATTGCTAACATGGGTTTGTGTTACAGAAGATCTGATGAATTTTCATTAGTTGGATTCTGTGATGCTGACTATGCTGGAGACAGAGTTGAACGTAAAAGCACCTCTGGAAGCTGTCAGTTTCTTGGAAGTCATCTGATCTCATGGTACAGCAAGAAGCAACCTACCATAGCACTATCAACTACAGAGGCAGAATACATTGTTGCTGCTGGATGTTGTACTCAGATGCTCTGGATGAAGAGTCAATTAGAAGATTATCAAATCTATGAGAGTAATCTTTCTATCTTTTGTGATAATACTTCTGCTATATGTTTGTCAAAAAATCCAATCTTGCATTCTAAGGCAAAACATATAGAGATTAAACATCATTTCATCAGAGACTATGTTCAGAAGGGAATCATAAATTTAGCCTTTGTTGATACAGATCATCAATGGGCAAATATTTTTACAAAACCCCTTGCTGAAGATAGATTTAAGTTCATTCTGAAAAATATTTGTATGGATTTTTGTCTAGAGTAATATTTATCAGAAGCAACCTCTCAGATGCAAAATGTTTAATGATCTGAAGTATTTCTTCTGTTCATTTATTCTATTATGATTATTATTTCTGATGTGAAAATCTGAACTGACCATCTTTAGAAGATCTGAACGTGGCTAACGTTTCATTTCTTGAGAGAATTCAGAACAGCATGCAAGCAAACACGTGTCCCACAAAACCTGAAGAGGTGGCGTGTGGACAACTGAAAAGACATTTGAGGTGAAATTTGAATAGTAAAATTCTTGGTTTTCCCCCCAAATCTGTCAGAAGCATTTATTATTTGAAATGATTTTATTCTCTTCATTTAATGCTGCTCAAACGTGCTTTATTTCTGACTCTTGGTGTGCCTATGTGTTTAGTATAAATACTTGAAGTGTATTCACTTTCACACTTTTCACTCTCAGAATTTATATGCATTTTCATCTCTTGTTCTCTCTTCACAAAAACTCAAAACCTAAGTGTTCTAAAAGGCATTCTTCAATGGCGTCTTCTTCATCAACAACTGCTCAGTTTCAATCAACAATGGCTGCTGTGACTTCAGATAATCTAGGTGCTAATCCATACATTCCTCCACAAAGAACTCTTCTCACACCTGTTGAAAAGTTAGAAGTGTTGTGTGAATCCATGGTTGAATTTGATTCTTTGGCTGAAAATGGGTTTGATTTTCGCTCCATTGTTAGAGCTCAAGGTTGGGTGAAATACTTTGATAGACTATTTGGACCAGTTTACCCTCTGCTTGTGAAGGAATTCTGGATTCATGCATCTGTATATCCAAAGTTTATTTTATCATCTGTGCTGGGAAAGGAGATCATCATCACAGAGGATCTAATTAGAAGACTGATTGGTTATGAAGAAACAAATGGTGTTTCACATCTGCCAGCTGGGCGTGTTGATATGGATGAAGTCTATGAAGAGGTTATGACTGTTGGACAAGCCTCTAACAGATTCAAAGATCTGAAGCCAGATTACAAGATCTGGGCCAAGATATTCATGGGATGCATTCATCACAGAAAGTCAACAAATTCCCCAGATTATGTCAACAATGAACAGATCTATTTTATGTACTGCCTTAGTCAGAGTAATAAGGTAGATCTTCCTTACTTATTGTTCATGCATCTGTGGAATCACATAAATGCATCCAGAGAATCTGTGAAAGAAAAGAACCAGAAGATCAGGAATTGGATATCTTTTGGAAGGTTGCTCTCAGATCTTCTCACTGAAAATGGTTTAGTGGCTGCTCTGTATGATGCTGGTGTAACAGAGGAACTAGAGTTCATTATGGGAAAGCCTCTGAACGCTAAGAGCCTTCTGAGACTCAAGATTGTAGATGAACTTACCACTGCTCCAAAGAAGTTAAACATGTCTGATCTGAATAAAAGGATTCCAGTATCAGATTTTCCTCTATTCTTTGCTGAAGAACCTAGACACATTGTTCTGATGTATATAGAGGAATGTAAAAGGGAAGGAGTGCCTGTTCTAGCAAATGTGTTTCAACTTGTCAAGCAACCCCTGCCAGATGCAGGAGAAGAAGAAGAAGAAGCAGAAGTTCCACTTCAGAGGAAAAGACCTCAACCTGCAGCAGAATCTGAACCTGTCCAGAAGAAGGTTAAGATTGCTGAGAAACCAAAGGATCTTCTGAAGAGAAAGGACTCTGGAGAAGCTGCCTCTGCATCTGCTAAGAGGATTAAACTCAAAGGTACTAAAGCTTCTGTCTCTTCTAAAAATGTTGTTATTAATGATTCATCTATTAAGTCTGTACCCAAACCCCCTGTCACTCAAACAACATCTGTTGCTGCCCCCAGTTCTGTCTCACCTCAGAAACAACCCACTGCTTCTGTATCAAAACCACCTCAACCTAAATTACACATCAAACACTTCACTCCAAAATCCCCAGCAGTTCCACAACCATCAGAACCACAACCTAAAGAAAAACAACCAACAGAATCACAACAAACAGAACCACAACCATCAGAACTACCACAAAATTCTGATAAACAAAACTCTGCTCAACCACAAACAGAAAATCAACCAAAATATTCTGATCATCCAGAAAAACAAACCACAGAAGTTCAACCAGAAACAGATTCAGTCATTCCACCATCACCTATTCAATCTTCTGAACCTGTAGCAACTGTTACTTCTGAACCCTCTAAAGTAACTTCTGCTCCTGTTTCATCTGAACCACCTACTCAACAACCTGATATTCCTTCAGAACCATCTCATATCCCTGAGACAGAAGTTCTTGATATCACTCCATTAAAAACAGTGTTTCAAGTTTCTTCTACCTCTTGTACACCTGAAACATCTTCAAATTCATCTGAATTAGAAATTCATCCTGATTTTCTGATTAATCCATCTGACAAATACCCTGTTCATGACCCTGAACCTGAATCAACCTTATCTACCAAAACTACCATTCCAGAACCTATGCCTCCACCTGCACCTTCATCTGAGATGATTGTTCCTACTTCTAATCCATCATCATCTGGAATCTCTTGTGCTCAAGTGTCTTCTCTATATCATAACTTATCTTATGGTTTCAAACTGAAAGATTTTTATGATAGAGTTGAGCCTTCTGAACCCTTGACACCTCTGAAACCTAAACTCAAACCAACCCTTCCATCTGTAATCCTTTCATATATTCAATCTATGGAAAATGAAGGATCCTTAGCCCCCATCTCTGCTACATCTGGTAAAGCTGCTGTTTCAGCTCTGCATTCTGCATCTGATAACACAGTTGCATCTGATAAACCATCAAACTCTGCTTTCGTACCATACTCCAATGCATTCTTTGATGATGTTTACCCATGCACAAGACCTCAACCAAATCTGCTTAATGCTTTAAACAGATCCCTTCCTCCGAAACCAGAAATTCCATTCTTTCCATATGTTCCCCCTCCTCTGATTTCCATTCCAAAATCATTGATACCACCAACTCCAAAACCTAAACAGATGACTCTGGAAACCTTGCTCAAACCTCCACCCAGACTTAATATTGAACATTTATTTCAAACGTTTTTGCAAGAAATACAGATGTCTTTAGGTACTGTTCATAAAAGATGTTCTGAAACTATGGATGCAAATGAGACTGAAATCATCTGGAAAGGATTTCAGAATAGATTCAACACTGTAGCTTCTAATCTGAAGAACATCTGTTCTGATGATGCAAAGCTCAGAGCTGAAAGAAATCAATTCTGGATTGTCAACAAGACTGAACCTCTGCTGTGTTTGGATGCTCCTCCACCTCCTCCTCCACCAGAACCAACTGCCACTGCATTAACTATGACTCTGGTAGAACCCTCTTCAGGATCTCCAGAACAGATGGCAATTGACTCTGTTCAGGATACAGAACCTCCATCATCAGAGATCAAGACAGAAAATCCATATTTGGCAAACAAGATTGTTGCTCTGGAAGCTGGTCAATCTGAAATAAGATCTTGGATGGCGAAGCAAGACAAGAAATCTGAGGACATGTCAGAGTGGATGTCTAAACAAGATGAGAAGAATGAGACAATAACTAAGTTCATGTCAAAGCAATAGCAATCACAATCTGAGATCACAGACCTATTGAAGATGCTTTTGTCAAAACACACTTAGATTTTTTTTCCTCATGTTTGTGCATCTGTTGTTATTGCATCTGAATGTTTTGTTATATCTTCTGATGTACTTTTTGCTCTGTTATGATTAAATGAAACAATTTGTTATTCTCCATTGAATTATCTGCTATTATTCTTTTTAATTATCTTTATTAAAAGTTTTTACTTTTTGCTTATGACAAAAAAGGGGGGAGAAAATAAAGATCTGAACTATTTAATATAATTTCACTAGAATGAATCTTCAGACATATCTATTCTTTCTAATATCTAAATTGACTCTTTCAGAACATTTGATAAGAATACTCTATAAAAGAATCTCTGAGTTTCTCAGATCATTTATCTTTTATCAAACTCTGATTCTTATATCTGCAAGATAGTCTGACCCTTGATTATTACAAAGACAAACAAGATCTGACTCTGAAAATTACTCAAGATAAAAAGGGAAGTTTCTATTCCTTTTTCATATTCAACTCAGGGGGAGATTCATCATCTCAGGGGGAGTTATAATTCTTTATGTTCAATTAAATAAAATTTCTGATACTTTTTGTCATCATCAAAAAGGGGGAGATTGTTAGAACACAGATTGGTTCTTAATAATTACTCTTTGTTTTGATGATAACTGTTAGGAAATTTATATTTAAGAATTATATACTCTAAAATTTGTTTGAGAGTTTTACTGCAGATTAAAATTATATTAACTCTCTAGAAGCAAATCTGCCATTGAATACAAGAAGCTATCCTGACTCTGAAGCGCCAGATGCACCTCACAGAAGAATCTGCTTGCTCCTTACAGAAGATCCTGAGCGTAGTCTCCAGAAGGATCTGAAGAAAGAAGCTCCAGAACATTCTGAGTCAGAAGCATCTGAAGATAATTAGAAGCATCTGAAGATAATCAGAAGCATCTGAAGCTGAAGCATCAGAAGTATAGAAGAATATTGATTGAAGAGTTTCTCAAAGCACTTAGTCTACAGAAGTTTCTGAAAGTACTTATGCTGCCAAGTACTGAAGTTCTGTGTCAAGATGCTCTGATGATCAACACGCTAGAAGCACACACGCTGCAGAAGACTCTGATACAGCTTAATTCTGAATCTCATCAGAAGACTCTGATCCATTCAAACTCTGAAGAACTTGCTGAAACTGAAGAAGTGTTTTCAAGAATGTATCCGTTGGAACCATTCAACGTCTCTTTCCTTATTTGTGCTAGACACACTTACACAGACAAAAAGGATTTATCTGTGCCATCTATTTCAAGGAAAGGTCAGTGCATGTGAAGACAAAAAGGCTCAGACCTTTTGGACTCTCTTTTCAACGTGCATGAGTCAGCTGCCTATAAAAGGAGTTTCTCACTTCATTCTTCAGTGTTACACATTTGCTGAAAAGAAATCACAATATTCTATAAGCTCTCATTCTTATTCTTCATAGAATCTCATTGTACTTAAAACTTAAGAGAAAAATCACTGTTGTGATTATAGCTTTATAGAAGCATTAAAAACTCTTGTATTAAATTTACATTGTTTGTAAAGGATATTCCTTAAGAGGATTCAGTGTGAATCAGTAGCTCTTGAGAAGACTAAGAACTGTAGTTCTTAGGTGATACTATTGTAATCAGTTTGATTTAATAGTGGATTAAGTATTTGTTGAGAAAGACAAATCACTCTGGAAGGGTGGACTGGAGTAGTTGTTTAACGAACCAGGATAAAAATAATTGTGTGATTATTTTCAAGTATTAATTTTCCATACTTATTCAACCCCCCCCTTCTAAGTAATATCTCACCTTCAACATATGCTTCTGTGGCAAGGTTAGAATCCATACTCTTGTTAATTTCCTTTGTTGCTCAGAATAACATCAATCTAAATCAGATGAATATTAAAAATACTTTTTAAATGGTTTAATTGAAGAAGAAGTATGTGTTCATCAAACTCCTGGTCTTTGAAAATTAAAGATTTCCAGAACACGTTCTATAAATTAAAGAAATCATTCTATAGCCTAAAACAAGCTCTCAGAGCTTGGTGTGAAAGGCTGAGTAATTTTCTTCTGGAAAATAATTTTATCAGAGGAAGGTTTGATAACACTCTTTTTTATAAATCAATTAAGAAAGATATTTTAATCTTTCAGATTTAAGTTGATGATATTTTTGTTTAGAACAAAATATTTCACTTGGAAAGGAGTTTGCTAAGTGTATGCAGGCAGAAGCTGAAATAAGCATGATGTTAAAATTAAGCTACAGAATGATCTGAACATTAAGCCACAACACTTTAGAAGATTCTGAGTGTTTTACAAGAAGCGAAGCTACAGAGGACTCTGAGGAAGCAAAGCTACAAAAGACTTTGAGGAAGCAACTCTACAGAAGACTCTGAGCGGTTAGTTGAAAGCAAAGTTTCAGAAAACTCTGAGCGAAGAGTTTAAAGCAATGTTTCAGAAGACTCTGAGCGCACTTATCTCAAAGGATGCAACTGCAGAGGCTCTGAGAATCAGATTATGCATGGCTCTTAAACTTCAACAACAAAGCTTACATCTGGATAACAAGGACATCTGAAGAACGAAGATCTGCTCGGATCTGAAGCGTTCCTCTGGATGAACAGTTTACTGAAACATTCGCTAGAGCTAAGCTGTATAGATCTGAAGCTTACTCTGGAACTTCATCAGAAGATCTGAAGATTACTCTGATAAGGGGAGAAATAGAACTTCATCAGAAGATCTGAAGCTTACTCTGATAAGAAGAAGACGGAACTTCATCAAAGGATCTGATGCAAGGAAACATTTCCATATTTGTTCACTCAATAGATGCTGATCAAGATAAGTAGAATTGCAACTTCACAGTCTGAAGAATCTATTGTGGAAATTAATGAAATCTAGTATCTGAACCATATCAGTATCAAACCCTCTGAAGAATCACTTCTGGGCTTGATGTCATTGATTGAGCTATCATCTGTTGATGAAGATCTTCTGGGTAAAGACTGAATGTCAATGACAAGAAAGACTAACTAACATAACTCTAATAGTTATGGTTAGAAAGTCTGGTACAGAGAATCTCTCTAGAAGATAAAGCGAAGCTTTGATAATCTCTGAAGATATATCAGAAAGGAAAGTTGTTCAGTGAAGCTGTTGATACATGATTGTATTTGTTGATGTTCACCTTCTTCTGAACTCTTGGGATTGATTTGAAGTATGAACTTGAGATTGATTTGGTTGCAATATTGGAATCAGAAACCAAAGGCGGGTTAGCAGAAGAAGTCACCATCAGATGATCTGATGTTGATTGATAAGAACAAGATTGTCAGTCAAATTGATGCTAGATATACATCTTGGTTTGATGATAAGTTTGTGATGAACAATTGTGTCTATTCAAGGGATAAATTCTTATGATGCAAGAAGTCAGCAAGTTTCCTCAGCTCATAACGTTTTTGAAGCTTATGCTTATTCTGAGAAACTAGCGTTCATCTGAAAACAAGTTGTCTGGAAGAAGATAAAGAGGCGTGATCATTGACATCAGAAGATGAAGAGCAAAGGAAGAATATGGATTTCGCAACTATTGTTCAAGATGATACAAACATTAGAGGAGATTTGTTTCTATTCAAAAGAAAGGAAGCTGAAGAAGTCATTATGATTCAGATGAAGACTGTAGCAGAAAGAAGATTAATCTGTCAGAGAGTAGCCAGCTAAGACTCTCATACTTTTAACGTACACTCTGGGAAAAGAAGAGGTTAGTAAAAAGGTAGATCAGAAGCTGTACAGAGGTATGAGTTGTTCTCTTCTATATTTTAATGCTTCTATACCTGACATTCTTTTCAGTGTATGCTTATGTGCTTGATTCTAATCAGATCCTAGAGAATCTCACTTAACAGCTGTTAAGAGATTTCTGAGGTATCTTAAAGGTACTACTAACGTGGCTCTGTGTTATAGAAAATCAGATGAATATAATTTAGTAGGTTTCTGTAATGATGATTTTGTTGGAGACAGAGTTAAACGCAAGAGCACCTCTAGAAGCTGTCAGACAATATGATCATGTGTTATAGCAAGAAGCAACTCAAAATAGCACTCTCTACTGCAGAAGCAGAATATGTTGCTGCTGCTTGTTGAAGTATCAGATGCTCTGGATAAAGAATCAGCTGGAGAACTATCATATGCATAAGACTGAAGAATCAGAACACATTCTTCGCATATTACCGTCTATTAGTGTCAAAGATGCTCTTCTAAAGTCCTGAGCAAATCTAATGTCGTAGATCATCTGAAGATTTGGATTATCCGGAAGATTTGGACAAAAAGATTCAATAAGAAGAAGTTCTGTCAAGTCAAACTCTGATACTTCTGAAGTATAATGTTTTGATGTTGAAGAAACAAGATGAAGAAAGATAAAAGTCAGAATGGAAAGCTCTCAGAAAAAGAATAACTCTGAAGATCTCAGAATCTCAAAGGAATATGAGCTCTCTGAAAAATGAAAGTTTTGACTCTGAGAACTCTGTTCATCATCTGCATCTGCTCCGTTAAAAGAGAATATGTTTTCAACAATTCCTACACCTCCTTCAATTGGTATTCCTCAGGAAACCAATTCTGATGATGTCCCCTCATCACCTTACCATTCAAACCTCTGAGCACTATTCATTTCTCTGAGTATGTTCATGTTTTTGAAACCTCTCCTCACACTCAATAAACCTTCATCCTCTGTTGAACATTCATCCTCTGGAGTTTGAGACTTTCTGGAACGTCTTTCAGAAATAGTTAAACTTTGAATCTGGACGTTTTTCAAAGTCACTAGAAGCTGAAGTTCAACTGGTTAAGGAAAGAGAAGACAAGCTAGAAAGGATAAGAAACTTCAGACTTTTTAATGAGAAGCAAAAAGAAGTTGAAGAAAGAGCTGCTGAAGAAGTGAGAATTCTAGCAGAGGAAGATTCGAGAAAAAAATTTGTCAGATTGACACAAGAAGCTGAAGATGCTGAGAAGGCTAAGCAAGTTGCTGTAGTTGGCTCTTCTTCTGAAACTACTCTTGTACGTTAAGAACATGATGATAGTGAGATTCAAGAAGATCAACAAGCTATGAAGAAAGAACAATAAGTTTTCAGAGAAAGCTTTGCTGAACAGAAAATTGTCAACAACTCTCTTTTGTGCATGCTTCAACAAATTCTAGAAAAGATGTCAACCTATAAGAATTAGGTACTCGGGTATTATTTCTTGACTCTAATATTTTAAATGTTTGAAATTCTGTTATTAAAGAGGAAGAAATAAAATATATTGTTAAATCGTGTTTTTAATGAAAATTCACCTTTTTTATGATGTCAAAAAGCGGGAGAAATAGAAAATGATTTTGATATAACCTGGAGAAATAGAATATGCAAAACATCAACTCTGATATAAACTGCGTTTACTACTAACTTTATGTTTGATGTTTTACCGAGGAACTCTAAACAAGTTCACTAGGCATTCTAAAGACAGGTCAAATGAAAGAACTATGAGCTCAAATAAACTGGTTGTTCATATAATCGAAGTTATACACTTCATGAACATATGTTCAGAATCAGATCGACCCAATACTGTTCAAGAGAAAGTTAAAGTCATCTTGATTTTGGTATCATAATGTTCAGAAGATGTAAACTGTCTGTGAATATGATAATCAGAGCATAAGAATCAGAAATCTTCATAAAAGCAAGAATTGGTCTCAGACTCAGAATCAAGAACTAGTATCAGATTCAGGGGGAGTTCTGAAGATCTAAATATATGACCTATTGTAGCCAGGGGGAGTTCACCCAGAAAGGTTCACAAGTCAGAATATTTGATTTTCACCCAGTCTGAAACTCAGAGGGAGCTTCTCATTTGAAGAAAAGCTAGTTCTGCTTCTGATAAACAACGTGGCTAAGTTATTAGAGAAGAACTGTTTTTATATCTGTGCTACAGATGTGCAAATGCTTTAGAAGGCTCTGAAGTTATACGGCTCTGATACAATGTTTAGAGAAAACAAGTTCTAAGGATCTGAAGATGGAAGTTCTGCTGAACTAGTCCAGATGCTGAAGACTTATGCTCTCTTATATCATAGGGAAGTATTCCTTATCTTCTATTTGTTGTTGTTTTTTTAAATATTTCTATTTTGTGAGTCTTGAGATCAGAGAAAGTCTCTGAACAAGCATAAAAAGAATTTTTAAGGTTAACACATTCAGGGGGGTTGTTGCTTGAAACTCTGAATATGTTAATGCTTGGTGATTACCCTATATAAAATGTTCTATCAAAATACATGTTTTTGTCATCATCAAAAAGGGGGAGATTGTAAGAGCAAGAATTGTCTCTGCATGTTATTTATATGTTTTGATGATAACAATTAAGTATTTGTGAAAGAACCATTTTATGTTCTAATGTTTGTTGTGTGCAGATCTTTAAATAAAGATATCAGATCAAACAAACAATATCAAGAAGTGCATTAAATACAATATGGAGTTACTTTGTGTGACGTGACATAAAGCGCTTATTAAAGAAGCAAGTTTGCCTCTGTATCAGTTTACAATCAGAAAGATCCAAGGATGCTGGATATTGTTGTTGCAATGCTCTTGTGGATTATGTTCTATGAAGTGCATCTGATTTGAAAGCAAACAAAGCTTATTAAAGAAGCAAGTTTGCCTTTGTATCAGTTTACAATCAGAAAGATCCAAAGATGGTGTATATTGCAGTTGCAATGCTCTTGTGGATTCTACTCTGAGAAGTGTATCTGATTTGGAAGCTATCAACGCATCTGAGATATAGTCCTCTGAAGAACCAAGCTCTGAAGACTCTGATGACTTGAAGTTCTGAAGGCTGAAGGCTCTGAAGACCAAGTGCAAAAAGACTCTGAAGACTTAAGGGTTCTGAAGATCAAGACTCTGAAGATATAATCCTCTGAAGAATTACGTGCTGAAGACTCTGATGACTTGAAGCTCTGAAGGCTGAAGGCTCTGAAGACCAAGTGCAGAAAAACTCTGAAGACTAGATTCTGAAGATAAAGATTATGTAGCTTCACCCAGACAAAGACGTGTTAATCATATAATCTGTTGCTATCAACTCTGATAAACAAGGTGCTGAAGTCAGAATCTGATGTTATTACGTTATCATACCAAAGTAGTTTCTGAACTACTAATCAGATACATCATCAGAAGAACCAAAGCCAGAAGCTAATCTATCCTAGCTGATAAATGAAGATCACATCATTTGTGAATAAGAGCTGTCTCCCACAATGATATATTAACATTGCAAGAAAAGGAAAAGAAACTGATGTCAGTACTATACAACACGTGAGTATTCTATCCGTTGGGAAATGACCGTTGGAATATTTGAATGGACATCTCTACCCTCACAACATCTCTTTAGAATGCACTATAAAAGAAGAACATTTGATTCATTCAAATGTTAGCTCATTACAAAGCAATGATGCTGACGAGTGAAGTTAGCAACATAGTTGATTAACAAGAAAAGCTTTATGCTAAGAAGTCGCAATGCTCACATAAGAAAGCTTTTAAGCAATATGGAAACTATTGTTCTAATAATCTCATAGAGATTTATCTTTAGATTAGTTTCTGTATTAGGAAGCAAGGAGTTGTTGCTCAATACTTGTTATGTACTTAATTAGGAGTAATCTGCTTGATAGGAAGCACTCTTGTAATCTCCGGCAACACAAATTCATTTTAGAATTAATGGTTCCTCAAGTGATCTTGTGAAGATCAGAATACTTGAGATGACAAGTGACAGTTGTCATTTGTGGTATCCTAATAGGAGATCTTTTGTGATTGGATTCTATTAGGTGTCAATGAACGTTATATCCTAAGGGATCCCTGAACGTGTCATTGTCTATTTGTTAGTCACCTGCTGTTAGCTTGTGCAATTGTAATCAGTTTGGTTATAGTGGATTAAGTCCTTGCTTGAGTGAGGCGAAATCACCTTGGAAGGGTGGACTGGAGTAGTTTGGGAGTTGCTCAAGTGAACCAGGATATATCATGTGTTCTTTACTTGTTTATGCTTTATTATTTATACTTCTGCAATGCATCTTATAGAACTCTATAGAAAGCAACAAGTGAAGAAAAACAGAAAAAGATTTAAATAGAGTGAATACTCAATTCAAACCCCCCTTTCTTGTGTATTTCTCACACCTTCATAACTTACGTGCTAAGATATGTGATGGTTTCTATGATTCCACACAGAAAAATATACTTATAATATAATGAACTAATGGTTATAGGATATGCATGAAACATTAATTGTTGTATTTACATATTGCGTGAAAATGAAAATGTTAGTAGTATTGTTATAAAGTTGAAATGTTTGAATGTTTTCAATTTAGGGTTGATCCTCTAACAAGGGTTATTGATGAAACAACGAAGAAAACTCATGAAAAAACCGACCACAGATGTTACAGATGGTAACATGAACATGCACATATGTGGTTCTTCTTCTGAGGAAGATGATGAGTCTGATAAGGAGTCCGATGAGGAGTCGGATGATGATGATTTTTATTAGGAAAAAGTTATAAGCTATGGATACAAAGCCAAAAAAATGTCATGGCATGTTGGGTAATTAGTGGCATATAATTTGGATTTCTAGATTTAAATAATTATACTGATTTCATGTTGTTTCTTGTATGTAACAAAGGTCCATTGACCCAAAGGTCCATTGACCTTATTGATTCGGACACAGGGAAAACCTATGATGCAGAGGTTCATAGTGCAAGGTGTAATAAAAAGATTGTACATAAGGAGAAGTTCATTGATAAAGCTTGGTACGATTACACGAAGACTAAGAAACTAAAGAGGGGAGATAAACTTGGGTTTACCATAGGCTATCCTCTGGATCGGGTTTATGTTTCACTATTAAACAGATGAATATGGTGTGCTTGAGTGATGTTTTGGAAGATGGGTGTTAGGATGTTCTCATACCATGGATGTTGTTTGTAGTTGTTTAAGTATATAATATGTAGTATAATATGCAAGCAAATGATATAATATGTTTGGATGAATGGATGATGTTTTAGTTATTTTGATGAAGTGAAGTTATTTTGATGTTGAACAATGTGAAATAGATGAAAAATATTGTATTGATGCATTATAAGTTGTTGGGTTGAATGTTAAATTATTATGTTATGCGTAAAGGTTATGAAGTGAAAATAGAAGTTGTTATACATAATATGACGGAAACTAGAAATTTTTTCATCCATGAACATGGTTTGAAAAAGATATTGAAATGTAAAAGTAGTTAAGGAACATGTAGAACAGAATGGATAACATTTGAATTGTTTGAAAAAGGTCGATAACTGCGTAGCTATTTTAGTTGTTTAAGTTAAAAGTGTATTTAGATAAAAGTATTCTTTAGATGAAAAACAATACACATATAAAAGAAAAGAACGAAAAAGGTATAAAATAAATGTTGGATTGTAAAACATTGAACAATGGATTGAGTAAGGGCAGATGTAGCTTCATTATTAATATGACAGCAGAGGCAACATTAGCTTAACAAAAAGAGTATGTTGATACAAATTGATTACAAATCCAATGTATGTATTAAAAGTATTTGATCATAAGACAAAAAAAGAAGCTACAATAGTTTGTAATGAAATGGAAGACATATCCTGCAAAAGAAATAAAACATTTATTAATGGGTGTAAAAAAACAGTCCACATATAGCATCATTGAAATATAAAGCAATATATATGTGTTTATCCATTCACGTAACACACTTATATGTACTATAACAAAGCAAAATTATAGTAACCAATAAGAAGAAATTAAGACAATTTAATTTACAATGTGGAAGCATAATAAAATTTCAGAATCCGTTAAAATGTGAAAACGTAGAGATAATTATCGGCTATTCATTGTTGAAAATCTCCTTGTATACGACGTTAGAAGTGGTAGATTTTTGAGTTGTTGATCGTCGTGTATTAATATTTTGATCCCCTTTTTTCTTGTTACCCTTGAAATTACAACATAAAGTTGTCCATGACTGAAAAGTTCTTTTGGGATATACAATCCAACCCAATTCAATTATTGGCCTTGAGATTTATTAATCATCATCGAATACGAAACAATGATAGAAAATTTTCTCATGTTTAGTTTGAAAGGCCAAGGTGATTGGGATGAGGACATATCCATTCTTGGTATGTAAATGACTTCGCCATGTCCCTTGCCTCCCATAATATCTGCTTCAAGAACATGGTTTATTCATTTTTGTAACAATAAGCCTAGTCCTATTGCACAAAAATTTCGGATTGATCAATTTTTCGCATAAGCATAATAGGGTTCCATATCTTTAATCTAATGTGGTGGTTGGACAACCCAGAAGTCCTTAGAGAGTTGAGGAATTTTGGACTAAGGACCTTAATAATGGTGTTATCATGAATTTCTGATCTATCAACTGAATTTGAGCTATAGCAATCTCTAGTATCTCCTATAAGAAGAAATGGTATGAATAAATGAATAAGAAATATCTAAGAAGTGAATAAGTGTGTAACATAAAAATGAGAAAAGAGTAAATGTCATCGAAAAATATCAGGCATCATTTCAAGAATATGATTATTTATTTGATCAACTACTTCAATCATGATGCTAAAATTGTGCTACTTTTCAAGTAGTCGTAACATTTATAATTTTCCATGAAAGAAAAATATGTGCTATCCACAATGGCAACAATAGGTTCATCAAAATCCATGATTAAGATTTCGGGAGATATTTCAATATAAGCATAACTATCATTAGGTTCTGAAAGCTTAGTTTCGCCTAATTTTAAAAGTCATTTGAAAAATTCATCAATATCATGTTTTTCTTGAATACTCTGACCTCCTTGTAGTCGCATGTTTCGTGCCAGAGTCAAAATCTCACAAGAATCCCAAATATACGATGCGTTGATGGCTGAGTAACAATATCGAATCGACTTTCTCTAAAGATAATATGCAAAATATATCTGAAATCTCCACCAAAAACCACAACCTTTCCTTCAAAAACTTGATCGGAATTGCTATAATTACTCATGACATCCCACAATGTTTTTATCAAGTGCTTCAAAACAAAATTTGCTAGCCGTAGGTGCCTCATTCCAAATAATCAACTTTGTTTGGCGAAGTAGTTTAGCATGGTCATCACCGAAGTCAATGTTACAAGTTGAATTTTCTATGGTTGGCACATGAATTTTAAACTTTGAATGAGCAGTTCTACCGCCAGGTAATAATAGATATGCAATCCCACTTGATGTCACAATTAAAACAATTTCATGTTTAGCTCTCAATGAAGTTGCAAGTGTTCTCCACATATAAGTATTATCAGTGCCGCTGTAGCCATGCAGAAAAAACACTCATTCTTTTGGATTGTTAATCGCAAACATGATTTTGTCAATCAATGTTAGCCTCAAGTAATGTTTCTATTTCAATCAATGTTAAATTTTGCAAATCATCATCTATCAATTGTAAATCTCTGCAATTCAATAAGAATGTCACGCGGCAATAACATACATGTTTTGACCATAGCTCATTAAAAAATTTCTTATATTTTACTAACTTTAGTGTTTGAGCGTTAATCTTGCAGATTTTTTTCTCTCAACTATATCAACAAGCATTTGTCGTCCCGTCAATGGATTCCTCATCTTCATATCCTTCATTTTTGATGTTGATATTGAAAAAAATTATGAAATTACAGTATATTCAGCATAAAAACACTAGTACTATACAAAACCATGAGTTGTTATATTATGACTGTCCCACTTCCCGCATTAAACGTCATCTAAGGGTGACATGTGTTCTTTTGAGATCATGTTTGAAAAAATGTTGCTTTGTGGATGATGTTGGCACCAACTCTTTCACATCAATTAATTAATTATTATAGTATAAATCTAAGATCTTTCATGCAGTGACAAGAGAATGTTGAGGCAAGTTCTTATCTTTTGTGATTAAAAATATTATAGTGTATTTGGTGCGTAAACTATTTGATATCTTTATATATTCTCTTGTATATTTTATTAGGTCTTATTAACCTTAAAACTATCTTTAATTAGTTTTAAGTTTATGTAAGTGTGTACTAATAGAAGAATTATTATGGACTTAAACTGAAATGTGTGAGTGAAAGTTTCAACAATATGTGTCAACAATTTATATATATAATTAATTATATTGTACAAAGAACTTATCTTCTAATTTAAGACTAACATATAGCAGATACAGTTTCGTGATTTTTAAGAATAAATAAACATCGTTTGTGACATAAAAGGTTACAGTATTAAAATTTGTCTTTTCTTTTTCTTGTTTCTTTGGCTTCTTATGTCTTTTTCACTTATTTTTTGTCCCATTCAAAAAGCAAGTATAACATATATGAAAGAAATCCAAGTATCTACATTGCTACTTTCTCTACCTTAAGGAGATAAAGTGATTTCTCTAAAGTGGATTTCTCTAAAGCTTAATAATTGTGTTCTTGAGTTTTATATTTAGCTTAAAAAAAATGAGATTTGAGATTTTTTCAATACATCACCAAAAGATTTTTTAATATAATGTTTTGTTCTTTTTGGGTGTCTTTTCAATTTAGATTATGATCAAGGTTTTAGGATTGTCGTGGGGTCACACTAATGTTATTTAAATTCATCTAATTGTCTTTCGGTTTCCATAAATTATTTAATATAAAAAGGGTTATGTTGTGGCATGCCTAAAGTTTCTAGAAAACCATTCTCATTGAACTTTACTGCGTAAAAATCTAAATTTATGTTTTTCTTAGATTGAATTTTGAAGAGTAGTGTATGAATTTTCCTGTCATCAATCCAATTACAACTAGATTGAGTTAAATCCACGACATAATCCACTAAGTATAAACATGATATTTATATAAGTTGAGTTGGATTCTCACTAAATGCATGAAGCTAATAATTAAATGTACTTGACAATCTTTAGTTGATTACATCAATGAGAGTAGAAATGACGCATGATCTTAGTTATATGATTGTATCCATATAGAAGATTTTCTTGAATGGAAAATAAGCAAGCTTTCAATTTTAAAAGAAATTTGAAGGATATGGTGATTTTGTGAGTTTGATCTTTTGCTTATTTATATTTTTTTATCTAGAAGATTTGTATATTTCGAATCGTGTTTGATTTTGATTTTAGTGAATTTGAGATTTGGAGATCCATGGAATTTTTCAAATGTAAATTTAAACCAAAGTATTAAAATACTAGTATTATTTTTCTTAAAAATAAAATTGTAAATAAGTGAGCACAAAAAGGAGAGGGGGACAAACAAAAATCTTTTGAAGGAAAATTTTATAGAATGATAATCTAAGTTTATTTTTTACATAGTCATTTCTAATGTGCAAAGTAATAGAGTGAATTAGTTAGAAAGAATAGAGTGAATTAGTTAGAAAGAATTAGACGTGAGACCTAAATTTGCGAAGGAATCTACATAAATAAATAAATAAAATATATATATATATATATGGGATAACAAAAAAGAGATGAAAAAGTATAAAATTTATAAGTCTCCCATCTATATTTGAGCTACCAAGGGACAAGCGTAACGTTACAAAAAACATTGATCACCAAAAGTGAATCTGATTCAATACAAAGGTGATACCAATTGAAATGAGAGGCTATTTCAATGGGTTTTAGCAACAGAGAATTTTGCTACGAAGGATGATTTCCAAGGAAAAGGCTCAAAGAAACCAATAATGAAGTCACCTTTATTAGTTACATGCTAAGAACAGCTGAAACTCTTCCTCCCACTCAATCACAGAGTTCTTACAAGTTTGAACCAAGTTTCAAACACCTTCAAAATTTGCCTTGCATATTCCTTTCAAAAACCATTTTCAAACATTCTCAAACTCAAACAAAGCTTCAAACACATCACAAATGATGTGTTAGAGCTGTCCAAACCCTCACCTTGGCCAGAAACGCATCCAATCAAAAAGTCAATGGTTGAAATCTCTTTTGTTGACTTTTCTGCACTTTAGAGGGCAGCCACTGACCCCTTACACTTCCACACTCTCTAAGACCTCTAACACTTCATAAATAACATATATAAAATGTCCATGATGTTTCCACACTTCTGTAACAAGGATTGAGTGAGTTGGCTTTGGAAATCTTTGAATTTTGGAGGTTTTTCTTCACTTACAAGGCATTCTGCCCATTGTCGCATACTGCGAAAAAGGGCCGGCTGACTGACAGAAGAGTCGCCACCGGTCGTTATTTATCCCAAAGAGAGAGAAAGGAAACGATCGAAGAAAACCTGACGAAAAGCGAAAAGACAAGGTCATCAAAACCAAATCTTGGGTTCGGGAGTTGGTTACGCAAGGGGAAGGTACGAGCACCCCTCACATCCGTTGTACTCAACAGGATCCATGTAACACCCTTCTAATCCCCATGAAAAAATACATAATTAATCAGAGTAAATTAACATGCTTTCACAAAGGGCGTCACACATAATTTCAAAATCTCAACATTTACCTGTCATACTCATGTAACATTGAAATAAATAGTCATGCTATTAAATTTTCATCTTGCATGTAGCAGCGGATTCAATTTATTTACATAAATCCCTTCACAGAATATTCATGTTGTAGCGGTAAAAATCGTGAGTGTAAGTTATTGATTAACTTAACTCAAAGAAAACAAGAGTCGCCACCGCACTTTTATTTTATCCAAATAAAGGAAAGGAAAAAGAGCGAACAAAACCAAAGAGTTCTAAAATAAGAACACGAGACAGAGATCGGGGTAAGGGGGTTGGTTACGCAATGGGAAGGTGTTAGCACCCAAAACGTCTATAGTACTCTATAGGAGCCCTTTGAAATATTTATGCTTTTTGGTTTGAAAATGGTTTGTTTGAAAAGAGATTGGGGAGATGATAAGAGAATTATTTTTTAGATTTTTGTGTTTGGAGAGACTTATCGTCTCATGCCTACGTACCCATAAAGTGCAATATGGAATCAAAACCCCGTAGTTCGTGGTACAAATGACAAAATTTTGTTGGTTTTGATTGATTTTAGATGTAAAGACAAGTCGTCATTTCAAGGAGAAAACTGCGACTATCCACCCACGAGTATTAAGACAACATTTGCGTCACATAAAGATGGAGGATTCGCCTGGATTATCAACAAGACTATCACTCAACATCAACGTGGAAAATGTCAAAGTCTTAATAATATAGGGAATAGGAGATTTACATCTCAACTATAGAAATGAATCATGTCTAAACTTTATGAAAAGTTTTAAAGTGAAAAGTGCATAAAGGCACAAAAAGAGTTGATGAGTTTTTGTATTTTTTATGTCTTTTGAAATTGGTCAAAGCATGATTAACATTGATTGACTTTTATTAAGAAAGAAAACAAAGTTTAAAAATCACTTGACAAAAGTCAAGGTTTTATTGCGAAAGCGGTTTTGAAGTTTGAAACCAAGAAGGTTTTGAAAAAAAAGAGAGAAAGTTTTGAAAATTTAAGAAGGGGAGGAAATGAAGTGACTATCCTAAAAAACAAAATAAGAGTTAGAGGTAAGAAAGATCTAACCGACTTGTAGCACACTCCAAAGCAAGCAAAAAGAATTCCATCCGATTTAAAGCATAAGCCAATGATCGAGCCAAATAAAGGCTAAGATTCACAATACTCCAAGCATAGGGAAGAAAGTCCTAATCCTAAGTCCAAAATGTCCATGAAGTCCAAGGTCTAAGAATGGTCCAAGAGTATAACCACAAAGTTAATAGCACCAAAATTTTTTAGATGTTTCATCCTTTATTAGTGTTTTGAACAAAGTATGGTCCAAGTGGACAAAAGAGAAATGACATAAACATAAACAAAGATATGATATGAAATGATAAAATGGAAGCATAAAAATAAGAAATAAGGAGTAAGAAGAGAATATAAACAAAATTAAACAAGGATATTGTTAGTGAATTAGTAGTTAGTGGTTAGAACATATGATCAATGATGATATGTAAATACATGTTAGAGAAATGATATGTAAATCACTCTCCTAAAACATGCCACACAAAAAGAAAAGAGGTAGTGATCTCATCATAATCAAGATTTTTAATCAATTAATCAAAGGTAATCTATCACTATTCCAAAGTACGGAGAATTATCTCAATGATTATTCATCCATAGATTTGAAATAATGAAGATTAAACAACCTTGATAATCAACAATCTATGATCCATAGATTTCATCGATCAAAAATAAAAAGAAGAAGAAAGAAAATGAAATCACAATTTGAATCTCGAATCGATTAAATTATCATCAATATCAATCACCTCTCTTGGTGGATAAAAATCAACACCCAAAGTCCATTGATATTGATGAAATCCTATCAAAATTCAAGATCCCAAAACCACCAACAATTGATCAAAATGTTTTCAAATAATTTTTTAATGCTTTCTTTTTTCAAGAATATTATTATTATTTTATAAAAAATAAACTAATAACAATATAAAAAAAGAAAAGATAAAAAAAGAATAAATAAATGAAAAAAAACAATTTAAAAGGAGAAAGAGAACAGAAACTTCATCTTCTCCTTTCTTCTTCACGGTAACTCTTCACACCATTTTTGCGAGCTCAAAGCTTGCTCAGATCAAAGCGACGGGATGCGAAAATCACACCGAACAGATCGAAATCAAAAATTCTTCACAACAGTACCAACAGTTTAAAGAATCATAACAAAAGGTAACAGATCGAAAATGACGGTGAAGCTCAATCTACCTTCAAACTCAGGTAAGAAATCAATCCAAACTTCTTCTTGCTTCTCTTCTTCTTCTGAACGAATCTCTGGTTGAATTGATCTGTGTTTGAGGTTGATTTGAAGTTAATTTGGTGGAAGGAAGTATGAATGTGAGCAAAAGGTTTTGTATTGAGGAATTGAGGAAGAAAATCAGCAGAGATTTTTTGGCTTCCAAAAGCTTGAGAAAATGAGTGAGAGATGAATTGTATTTATAGATGAGAGTGAGTGAAAAATGATTTGCCGTTTGTGAGATTTTTTTCTGCGTTTTGGGATGCAAGTTATGTGTGACCTGTTGTGATATTTTTTCATGTCGTTTTTGCTTTCTCATTTTTAGCTCATCACATGTTATTCTTTCTTTTCACTTTTTCAGCTCACTTGGGTGACGTGGATTATTTTTCAACTGGCTCATATGCTATTTATTTTTTGTTTCAGCTTGTGAATATGGCTTGGTTAATGGCTCATATTGATTGATGGCTGAAGTAGTCAAATAACAACCCTGGTTAATTTAATGAAATGGGTTCAAATGAGCTAGATGCATTTTGTAAATCTTTGCTGCCAGAAATACTAGAACCAAATGAATGATCAAACTGCTGGTTTCCACCGTAAGTTGCACTATTCCCACTTTCAGTAGCAGTTCCAGATTCAGCTAAACTTCCAGTAACAGGCTGAGCAGCTTGATGCATGTAAGAGACCTCTGCTTTAGTATCAGAAGCAGCATTCCAACCCACCGCCTGCTCCTTAGAATATGTATTATCAGTAACATAACAGAACTCTTCCACCTTGGGGGAACATATCTCCTCGTATTTAGCGGCAATCATCATGCAGGAAACACCAAGTAGTTGTAACCGCTGTCTGTTCATTGCTTTTCCCGAGAGATAGCGATCAAGGCAGTAAACTGCCAAAATAGTGTATCAGGTAGAAGTCGGTACTCTTCGGCAACCTGCACAAGCCAATCAATAAGCATTGCCCGCATGTCGGCATTGATGTCTGTCTGTATCTTCTCCATTCAGTGTTACTCTGATGCCAGCCATTTCCTTCAGTTTCAACAATATCTTCCAGTGGCTCTTCTAGAGCATTGGATCCATAGTTAACATTATCAACAACCATGCCCTCTGGATAACCAGTGCATTGAATTTTGATTGAAGTAATCGCCAGAGACGTCTGAGGACTCGGATCTCACACATCTGTAAACAATGTAATGCCCTCCTCTAGTTTCTCCAAAGTGTTCCACAACAGAAACAAGTTGATACACATGTGTTTTGAGAAATTGAATTATAAGAAATATTGACCGTGTCAATGGATCGCAACTGTGTGTTTGAGCGAATGCTTTCTGAAGATCCAGAACACGGAAGTTCATCCAGTTCATGTCTGCCACTGGATGCAATCATTCTTGTCTCAGACTGCAGATTGCTATGGTTAGGCAAAGAATTTTTTTCGTTATACTGCATATTCAACGGCGGACTTTGTACATCTTCCTGTATATTTACTCCTAGTCTAGTTATCATGAATGACACATCCAAAATCAAGGGAAAAGAAATATGGCCCTGGAGTTTGAATGACTCTCCAACACCATTCATGTGAGCTCTTTTCAGCTGGATGCATAAAATCCTTGGACACCGAGCAATATTTAGCTGCTTCAAAGCATGTGAAAACCTGTTTGACCACGGTAAATTTTCAAGATCATATGTTTTTCGGCAATCGCAGAACTCTTGGTCAGAACAACTCCTGAGTTTTTCAAGTTCTACCTTGTCTCCTTCTATCAAGGAAAGATACTCGATTGCAGTGTTGTGCCAACAGTGGCTGCAGTGGTAGTTCTCAATATGTTCAACTAGAATGAACTGCTTCAGGCAATCCACCAGCGTACAACCAACTCTTACAGTGTAACTATTACTAAGCACGAGCGAAAGAGGCAAACAATCAAAATTTTCAAACTTATTTGAGATCTGGGAAGAACAGCTTTGACAAGTTAAGCTGCTACAAAGAATCCCGTCAAAGAGTCCAAGGAAGAGGCTGTAAGTAGTATTAACATGTGACATCCCAAGAAGCAATATTTCTGGACAGTGCTTAAGGGGATAATCCAGGATTGACCAAACAACACTGGCATGACCCTTCTCAGCTAGCTGGCAGAGGACATCCAAAAGGTCAATACACAGCCACGCATGATTTGCATGTCCGTTTTGAAGCTTGTGGCCATGAATTGCATCAGCATATGCCAGTTGCCTCGCAGAGTGTGCAAATGTAAACATTTCCGGCGGTGCAATTACGGCATATTTAAGGAAAGACAGCTGACCCTCGGTATTCTTCCAGACAGACCCGCAGACGGCGCGGAGCGGAAATGGTTCCTTACAGGCATGTTTATAAACAGACATAAGAAAAGAGAATGCTTCTTCACTGGGAAGGTAAAATCCTTCATGATCGAGATTTTCAATAACACGGACCCAATTGGTTTGTGGTGCAAGACTCTTGACCGTATCTATCAACACATCAATATTCCAAGAGTTAAGTGGTGGTAACTCGGACAAGTTATTGTATCCAAGGGCAGCGCCAAAAGTTAAGAATGTGCTCTGGTTATCCTCCAGCCCAGCATGTGAATGTGCAATAGCACCAAGTAATTTAGAAAGCATATTATCCGTTAAAGGTAAGAAGAGTGACAATAATTCCTTGCACTGTGAGACATCAACTGTGCATCCATAACCTAGTTCCTTCACAAGATCCCCCATGTTCATTTCCTTCTGTATGCCTGCCAAAATAGCATCAAAATCATTTTCTTCACTCTCATGGCTGAACTCCATATTCCACCTCAAAAACTCAGCACCATGCATCTCGTCAGGTAGCATTGGGGTCAAAACAAATGGTGGTGTGTCATTGAAATGCACCAGTGATATTATCTGCATAAAGGAATCTACATGCTCAGAGAGACCCTCAGACTGCTTGAGGAACATGATAACACTATGAATTTGCTCATGGAAACTCAGAGAAACCGGGATTGGTAAACAACTCTTCAATCTGAGCCATGCAAAAATTCTTTCCACATAGCCTGGCATGTGCATACTGCAAATAAACAGCAGTATTTCCCTTATCATTAAGCATCTGATCAAAGTTGAAAGTGTAGTTTGTTAATCTATTGATCTTCAAGTCAGCATACTTAACAGCTCCATATCCTATTGCCTCTGATGTTTTCTCAATCTCTTCCTCTATCCAATCTTTAGCATTGTCACGTTCAAGAAGGGAAGCTTTACAGCGCCTTTTAGCTTCATCAAGTAAATCAACCAATCGAACTGTCTCGCTGCTGGAAGAGGCGCACTAGCTGGTTGAGCCACTGGAGACATTGGAGCTACTTGCGTTGGTGGTACATGGGATGCTAGAGGGATACTCACTAATTGTTCCTTGATGAACTCCTTCAGCTCAAATGTTAGTGTTGGGTCCCCTGAAGCAACTGGATTTCACACAAAGTTCAGCAAGGATACTGTAGTTTGCTTTTTTGACTTCCAGTATATGAGGGAGGAGCCCAAAAGAATGGATAAACTAGTCTTGGACATCTGGGTTCAGCGCATGTGGCTCGGTCTGAATCAGTGATGGCAGATAGCTTGAGGTCTGACTTAGAAAGAAAAAGTAGTCATTTTCCTTGACAGATTGAATACATGATAGGTTAGTGCTGTACCGATTGAAAAATCAAGACAACTAACCAATAACTGTGATCATGTGTTGAAGAAGAGTTATACTAGTATAGCTATTTACTAGAGGGAGAAGTTAATCGATTTTCTTATGAATCGAACTTCGTTGAAGAATCCCCACCCATCAATTCCTGGAAGCCTTCCACTTTCACAGGTGGTGCTCTAATCATGCTGATGTTGTTCTGTGACTGCATTCGGGGAGTCTGTAAGGAGCTCATCTGTCTAAACTGAGTGTTAGATTGAGGATGGAAATTTGACATTGCAGCCAACCGCTACTGCCTAAACTGCATTTGAGGATGTCTGGAATTGAAGGCATTACCATCACTTGGTAAATCTGATGCGCTTTCAATCTTCACTTGAACCAATGGTCTTTCCTTGTTTACATCCATAGCAGGGCGGGGATTAGATTGTTGGTTTCTCATTCTCTCTAACTGCAGCTGCTGCTGTTGCTGAAAAGTCAGACTGTGGGAAATAATCATCTGCTGCATCTGTGTATTTATTCCTTTGAATTAGAGAACAAGCAGTATTATATGCCAATTCAAAGCTGCTTGTTGCTTTGACCCGAAATGAATCCATCCATCCTTGTACTTCAGATGATCTCCCAGCCATAACCAAGGCAGCAACAGAATTTATTTCCAACATATCAATCTTGGACTTTTGAAGCTTCTAGTAGATATCTAAGCAAGCATCCATTTTTCCAAGACGATACAAAATTTGAGACTCCAAGAGCATAGTTTCGCCATTTCTTTCATGTTTTTGCAAAGACTGCAGAGCTTCATTCAACTTGTTTTGTTTGTATAAACAGTATGCCTTAAGGAAATGAAAATCCTCAGGAGGAGTCTTGGAAGATTGAATAGCGGAGATAGCGTCATCGAATCGATCGTCTTTGATTAACGCGACGACCTTGCATCGCAGAGCGTCTTCGTCACCAGGTGCAATTGCGAGAATCTGATCTGTGAGTTTGACGGCATTGGTGAAGGCGGAAGCTTGGATGTGTTTGTTGAGCATGGTGAACAGGAGGCTGCGACGGCGCCGGTTTGGGCTTCGGAGCCATTAGGTTTTAGCAGCGTATTGAGCCTCATAGGCTGCACAGCATACTTTTCTGCATTATCTGAGGCAAAGATAAATGTAGGATCAAGCAGCTCACTTGCTGCCCAACTTTTGTAATACGTAAAAAATGGCTTCACACAATCTAGAAACAAATATGTCAAAACAATGATCCACCTCAGCCTCAATTCCATATGAAGATTTGCAAGCTCATTCTCATGGAAAGAACTCAAATTCTTATAGTTTTGAACAAATTCATCCTTGCTATCATTTTCGAATTCTGTAAGCAAAGCATTCATCCTTTGACTGTCTTTTGAAGCAGCAATAAAGAGAAGGAACTCAAACAGAAAAAGTGAAGAAAAAGTGTTGTTTTTCAGCTGTCATCCTTGTTTTCACAAGCAAAACAATCCAGTATATCCAATTTATTCTCACCCAGCATGAAAAGTATGGAGCACATCTTTTGGGCAATCTTGAACAATTGATCTTTAAATGAAGATTTTGCATACTCTATCAATGCTGTTCGGCACAAAGTGATCACCAACTCTTTATCAGAGAAAGATGCCTTCTCGAGGAAATTTAAAGCACATTTACCCAAGTGATATGCTAAGGCCTTGTGAAATTTCTCATATGAATTGGAATCCAATCCCGTAAGCCATGGCCTTACTTCATCCATCAAACCTGACTTGTACAGACAAAATTTTGAATCTTTGATTAAAACTGGGCCAAACTTCTCATAGAACACTGCTTGAAAACTTGATGAATTGTGATACAGGACAACTTGACCTTGAACAAACACATTGCCTGAGAAAATAGCCCACTGCCACAACCAATTTACACTTAAAGAAATCTCTTGATAGTTTGACCAAGATGAGGTCAAACGTCCATCTGATTTAAACTTGAATGAATGTCTTTGCCATCGATCTCCCTGCAAAACCCTAAACACACAGAGAAGAAGAAACAAAAAATATTTTTGGTATTTTGATTAGATGTTAGTAAACAGAAACAAACAAAAAGAAAGTAAGAAACCCATAAGGGTGCGAAAGCTAAAAATATGACCTTGTTTGTGGAATGATATGCCAATGAAATGTGGGATCTTAGGGGTAAAAATTAGGGTATTACAGCTGCCCCTATTTAAGATTCTTCTATCCGGAGATATGAAGATTGACATCTTTGTCTCGACTAGATAGAAGAGACTTAAATATAACAATTAACCCAATTTTTAGCCCTAAGAGACCACAAAATGATATGATTATGCTAATGATATGCGAACATAAGACTTCTGTGGGGAACTAATGCCACAGGAGACAAACAAAAGCTTGGGAGAAAAAGAGAGACTCCACATGAGAAAACAAAAGAGCAAGATCCTATTCCGATAAGGGAAAGGAAACGACTCAATGGGGAAAGAGATACCAACTGCCAGTTACTGGGCGAAGATATTCGAACCGAAGAGAATAGGTAAAATACTTTCTACCGGTTACTGAGTAGAAAATAAGTGCAAAAAGCACAAGAGAATTGTTATTTACCAGTTACTGGGTAGAAAACAAAGAAATGTATTACTTATTACCAGTTACTGGGTAAAAAGTAATCCACTCGTTGAAATATAATCAACTACCTGCTACTGGGTAGGAAAAGAAGCAACGCCAACTACTGGTTACTGAGTAGTTTAGCGAGAATAATAAACTTGAATGAAAGGGGCTACCAACTATCGGTTACTGGATAGGGTAAACAACATGTCAACTACCTGTTACTGGGTAGGATGGACTCGACTACCTGTTACTGGGTAGGAGAAAAAGATAAAAGGTCAACTACCTGACACTGGGTAGGACAAACATACTTGACTACCTGTCACCGGGTAGGAGAAAGAAATATATCATCAGCTACTTGTTACTGAGCAGCTACACACAACAAACTTCTCAAATAAAGAGACAACCATTTGTTGGAAAAAGATATTAACAACTCTGTCGGGGATCTTTAAAAGAGATACGAGCAGGTTGAACCATGCAATAGAATTCTCATCGGGAGTTATTCCACAGAAATTCCAATTGACAGAAAAGCTGGTCGGATAAAGATCCATCATTTCACAATAAACTTCTCTGTTGAGGATGAACTAGAGAAATGTTATTTATTGCGAAGGTAAATTTCTGGAGATTACACAAGCTGCTCAAATAAAGAGGCTTCCACATGAAGTTGCATAGGTAATTACCAAGAGAGTGTTATCAAAACACTACTGGGAAAATCAAATCTTCACCTTCTATTGGGGATCAATAACAGATTCCTGCTGAGGAAAATAAATCCTCAAAAATACCTTCTCGTCATCCCGGTTCCACAGCCCAGGGAAAACTAAAGTAACTGGTGCAAGAGACCAAAGTTCAATCCAGGAACAAACTGGAAAGAAACGGTCAAACAAGACTCGACCCAATGAGGAAATAACTCAACTGGGGAACAATTCCATCCAGATAAAAGCTGGGGAGGAAAGCTAAACAAAACATCTTCCACGAGGCATAAACTCAGCGGGGAACTAAAAATGATAGGTATTTACTGCTTAGGGGTCGACACTCTAATGAAGAGAGGACACACACATTCTGCGAGATAACAACATTGGGAAAAGGGAAATACCAACAAAAAAATGCAGGATGCACAATGCAACCAAGACATGCTATGCTCAACCAAAATGAATGTGCATGCAATGAGTATGAATATGCTGATAAATCAGACAAAAAAAAGCAAACAGAGGGTGAACAAAACACCACAACACCACTTGAAATACTCGGCTAATCTCTGCGAGTTAGAGATATCATTGGAGATCGTGCTGGGGATCAGCAACAAAAAATCTGCAAGAGATACACAAGAGCCATCAAAGGAAAATAAATCCTACTACAAGACTTAAATCTCGCTGAATAAATGGAGATATTGCTTGGGGAAAAGACCCCAAAGATCAATCTTCAACCATTAATAATTCAACAAGAGGGAACAACAATATGAACTCCGCTTTGAGAAAAAAAACTGTTGGAGAAAAACATAGCAACACAAATCTTCCAACCCTGCCAGGGGAATAAGAAGTTAACATCATAGCAAAAAGTCAAACTGTGGGGGATTTTAAATCGACACCCACTCACAAGGTGAGAGAAAACCCGACAGGTGACTGCTATGTCAACACTTCTCAACCTGGTTCTCTACTTGGGGAATAATCCAAAGTAAATATACATAACCTCTGCTAGGAATCATCAAAGACAAAACTCCGCCTGGGCAAAATCATCAAGGAGAAGTGGTCTTCTTCAAATTTCTCAATTGTCCGATCATTTGAATCAAGACTTTGCTGTGGAAAACCGTTCTACACTCGTCTGGTTTATCCAAAGAAACAAAACTCTGCTAAGGGAATATCAGCAAACTCCACTGAAGAGACCTCAATATAGCTCAAATGGGGAAACATCAACACAGCTCTACTGGGGAGCTGCTAATAAATTCTATCAGAGAGGCAAGAAAGAACCCTGCTGAAGAGAACACTTACGCTTTTCGCTTCAAGATTCTACCATTCTTGGGATTACTGTTGACATTCTTTCTTTTATTTTCACAAATCAAAGAAAAATGTTTTTATAATTTTCAAAATTTAAATCAATTATTCACATTTGTTTCAAAAATCATCATCAAAAATAAAATGAAATTCTATAAACAGAAACAAAATAAGAATTGCAAACAAAGGGACAAAGGCCCAAATTCTATTGATAGAATGGTAGTCCGCAAATGGCGTAACTCCATGGATCATTACAAAGTTTGAAAAATGGTAAGTACAATGGAAAGTTCTACATTGAAATACAATGACCATTATTCTCCCTAACAACTTTGAATTCCAACTGTGCTTGAGACTTCAGCGGAGAATATCTGAAGTAAAACCTTCGATAGGAAATGTTGCTTCAAACGATCAAGACTGGCCAGGTGCAGTTACTTGCCATGATCCCTAACTTTTGCCTAGATTGCCCTCTCGGGTTTTCAATCTACCGGGATAATTATTTCTGTTTTGTCTCTAATTTTTGCCTGGACCGCCCTTTCGGGTTTTCGAACCACCGAGATGCTCATTTTTGCCTAAGCCGCCCTTTCAGGTTTTCAACTTAGCGAGCTGTTCTTTTATTTTTTTAGGCGAAGTATTTCTTGACTGCATCGGCATTCACAGGACGAGTGAACTCTTCTCCATCCATAGTTGTAAGAATTAATGCACCGCCAGAGAAGGCTCTCTTAACAACATATGGGCCTTCATAATTGGGAGTCCACTTGCCCCTAGAATCAGTAGTAAAAGTCGAGATCTTTTTGAGCACGAGGTCACCTTCTCTGAACACACGGGGTTGAACCTTCTTATCAAATGCTTTCTTCATTCTTTGTTGATATAATTGGCCATGACACAAAGCCGTCATTCTTTGCTCTTCAATTAGATCCAACTGGTCGTATCTACTTTGACACCATTCAGCCTCAGCCAATTCAGTTTCCATCAAAACTCTCATAGAAGGGATTTCAACCTCTATCGGGAGCACTGCTTCCATGCCATAAACAAGAGAAAAGGGGTTGCCCCTGTTGAAGTGCGAACGGATGTACGATACCCATGCAGAGCGAAAGGAAGCATATCATGCCAATCCTTGTATGTAACAACCATCTTTAGAATAATCTTCTTAATGTTCTTATTAGCAGCTTCAACAGCCCCATTCATCTTGGGTCTATAAGGAGAAGAATTATGATGCTCAATCTTAAACTCATCACATAATTCCTTCATCATCTTGTTATTTAAATTCGACCCATTATCAGTGATGATCTTGCTCGGAACACCATACCGACAGATGATTTGATTCTTGATAAACCGGACCACTACTTGCTTAGTCACATTTGCATATGATGCCGCTTCAACCCATTTGGTAAAATAGTCAATAGCCACCAATATGAAACGGTGTCCGTTCGACGCTTTAGGCTCAATCATTCCAATCATATCAATGCCCCACATTGAAAAAGGCCATGGAGAAGAGATAACATTGAGAGGAGTTGGAGGCACATGAATCTTGTCAGCATAAATCTGGCATTTATGGCACTTTTTCACATATTTACAACAGTCAGATTCCATTGTCAGCCAATAGTAACCTGCCCTTAACATCTTCTTAGCCATCGCATGTCCATTGGCATGGGTGCCAAAGGATCCTTCATGGATTTCTTTCATCAACATATCTGCTTCGTGTCTATCCACGCATCTGAGCAAGATCATGTCATAATTTCTCTTATACATCACATCATCATTCAAGAAGAAACTACCAGCCAATCTTCTCAAAGTTTTCCTATACTTCTTGGATGCCCCAAGTGGGTACTCTTGATTCTGAAGAAAGCATTTAATATCATAATACCATGGTTTATCATCAACAACCTCTTCAACTACAAACACATGAGCTGGTCTATCAAGACGCATCACATTAATCTTTGGCACATCATTCCAATGATTTACCACAATCATGGAGGATAAAGTTGCTAAAGCATCTGCCATTTGATTCTCTGCTCTTGGTATATGGTGAAACTCAACTTTATTGAAGAAAGTTGACAATCTTCTTGCATAATCACGATAAGGAATCAAATCAGGTTGACGTGTCTCCCACTTCCCTTTAATCTGATTAATCACTAAAGCTGAATCTCCATATACATCCAGAATCTTGATTCTTAAATCGATAGCTTCTTCCAAGCCCATAATACACGCTTCATACTCAGCCGCATTATTTGTGCAATTGAAAACCAACCTTGCAGTGAAAGGAATATGAGAACCATGAGGAGTAACAATAATTGCACCAATACCTCTGCCATATTCATTAACCGCCCCATCAAAAATCAAACCCCAACGGGATCCAGGCTCAGGTCCTTCTTCATGTAATGGCTCCTCACAATCTTTAACCTTTAGATACATTACATCCTCATCAGGAAAGTCAAACTGAATAGGTTGATAATCATCAATTGGCTGGTGTGCCAAATGATCAGCCAAAACACTTCCTTTTATCGCCTTTTGAGTTCGGTACTCGATATCATATTCTGATAACAACATTTGCCAATGAGCAATCCTCCCAGTTAAAGCAGGCTTTTCAAAGATATACTTGATTGGATCCATTTTAGATATCAACCAAGTTGTACAATTCAACATATACTGACGGAGGCGCTTGGCAGCCCAAGCTAGAGCACAACATGTCTTTTCAAGCATCGTGTACCGAGACTCACAATCAGTGAATTTTTTTCTTAAATAATAAATGGCAAATTCTTTTCTCCCGGATTCATCTTGTTGACCCAGAACACAACCCATAGACTCTTCTAGCACGGTCAAATACATGATCAAAGGTCTTCCTTCTACGGGAGGAGACAAAATAGGAGGTTCAAGCAGATACTCTTTAATTCTTTCGAAAGCTTTCTGACAATCTTCTGTCCAGACACAACCCTGATCTTTGCGGAGAAGTTTGAAAATCGGTGCACATATGGCAGTCATATTGGATATAAATCGAGAGATATAGTTCAAACGTCCCAAGAATCCTCTTACTTGTTTTTCTGTTCTGGGTGCAGGCATCTCCTGGATAGCTTTAACTTTACCAGGATCAACTTCAATGCCTTTTTGACTGACAATAAAGCCTAACAATTTTCCAGAACGAACACCAAAAGTGCATTTATTAGGATTCAGACGGAGCTTAAACTTTCTCAAACGTTGAAACAACTTCAATAAATTTTTAATATGATCTTCTTCAGTCTTCGACTTACAAATCATATCATCCACATAGACCTCAATTTCTTTATGCATCATATCATGGAACAGAGTGGTCATAGCTCTCTGGTACGTTGCACCAGCATTTTTTAAACCGAAGGGCATCACTCTGTAACAGAATGTTCCCTAGGGTGTAATGAATGTTGTTTTTTCCATATCCTCAGGTGCCATCTTTATTTGATTATAACTGGAAAATCCATCCATAAATGAAAAGATATTGAACTTAGCAGTATTATCTACCAACAAATCAATGTGTGGTAGTGGGAAATCATCTTTTGGACTTTCTTTATTCAAATCTCTATAGTCAACGCACATTCGGACTTTTCCGTCTTTCTTTGGAACAGGCACGATATTGGCCACCCATTGAGGATATTCGACGGTCACAAGAAAACCAGCATCAATTTGCTTTTGAACCTCTTCTTTAATCTTCACTGCCATGTCAGGATGAGTTCTTCTCAATTTCTGCTTCACGGGTGAACATTCAGGCTTTAATGGCAAATGGTGCTCCACAATATCAGTATCAAGACCAGGCATGTCTTGATAGGACCAAGCAAACACGTCAACATATTCTCTAAGAAGCTCTACCATCCTCTTCTTAACATCTGACTGAAGCAGTGCCCCAATCTTGACTTCTTTTTTATCATCATCGGAACCTAGATTAACCAATTCCACCGGCTCTTCATGAGGATGAATGGCCTTCTCCTCGTGCTCAAGCAATCAAGAAATCTCATCAGGAATTTCTTCAATATCCTCCTCTTCCGCTTCAAACACAGGGAACTCAAAGTTGGGAGGGGGCATATGGTCATTGTTTCCAATGGGTTTAACAATCAATCTGCACAATGATTTTATGTTTGATTTTAGAATATGAACAAAAAAAATGAAAATATTATGCAGATAAGAGTGATTATAACATTATTATAATTTTTTCGGTTTTTTATGTTACCATTTTTTCAGAAATAAAGCAAAAAAGGAAAGCAGCATATGGATAAACAGAAAAACATTTTATTGATGATGATAAAAGTTGAAACAAAGCCCTCACAAATTCACTTTCACCTTGGGCAGAGTGAAAGGATTTTTGAAAGAAACAAAAACAAATTACTTTGAAACATGAACAACAGTAGGAACATCAACAGCAATCCAATTCTGGCATATCAATCCACGTGTCACAAAGTTGGGCATTTCTTCCTCTTGGTCATCTTCAAGAATTGCAGCTGTAGAATGATCTTTGCAATGGATGAACCCAGCACTTCGAAAGACTTCATGAATACTCTTCAGCTCATTTTGGGTTGAACCAGATGTAAAACCCAAACCAGCTCTATCTTTTTTCTCAGCAACTTCAATGATTCGGCCCCATCCATGAGCTTGGCCATTATCCACTACATGTTGTGCATCTTTTAGAGAAGACATGGACGCCCCATCCTTCTTAACAGCTTTATCAACCACAGAAAGAGCCTGAAACGAAGTTCCAACATCCTCTTCCGCATCGATATAAGAAAAAGACGACAAACTGCTTACCAACATAGCCTGTTCTCCACCAACAACGACAAGTTTACCATTCTGCACGAATTTTAACTTTTGATGCAGTGTCGAAGTAACAGCTCCAACTTCATGGATCCATGGGCGTCCTAGAAGACAACTGTAAGCAGGACGAATATCCATGACTTGAAAAGTAATCTGGAAAAAAACACGGACCAATCTTGATAGGGAGATCAACCTCTCCAATCACGGTTTTCCTCGATCCATCAAAGGCTTTCACAATGACCCCACTGAACCTCATAGGAGTACCTTGATAAGATAATCTAGACAAAGTAGATTTTGGCATCACATTCAACGATGACCCAGTATCAACCAGCACATTGGATAGAGCGTCTTCCTGGCAATTCATGGAAATATGGAGAGCCAAATTATGATTTCTTCCATGATCGGTCAACTCTTCATCACAAAAACTCAGATTATTACACGCAGTGATATTGGCAACAATGCTATCAAACTGGTTAACAGTCACATCATGATCTACATAAGCTTGTTCCAATACTTTCTGCAACGATTCACGATGAGCCTCAGAGCTCAATAACAGAGATAAAACAGATATTTTTGACGGTGTATGTAACAATTGATCCACCACATTATATTCACTCTTCTTGATCAATTTCAATACCTCATCATTATCTGACTTCTGATTTACATCACTTGATTGACCAGACTCCACAGAAGTCTTCAACTGAATTTGCTTACTCCCAGTATCTTCACTTGTCTTTGAAGGCACATTATCAAATACTCGACCACTTCTGGTTACACGTCCGACATCAGCAATAGTCACAACTAAGGGAAGAGAAGGAATGGGAACCTCTTTTCCATCCTCCAACATAGTAGCATTGTATTTGTAGGGAACAGCTTTATCGGATTCATACGCGTCGGGCCAGGCAAACGGATAACCAAAGGCGTCACAACAGATTTCTGACTGTTGTAAGAAATTGCAACCCGCTCAGGAATATTGAAACGTGGGACTATGACATTCACCTCGTTCTCCACTTCATTTCTGTTTGCAGTAACCTGAATCAAATTCTCATCCATCATCTTTTGTAAGTCCCTTTTTTACAATCACACACCCTCGAGGGTTCACAGAACAAATACAACAGGCGGCATAATCATGCTCAATATCATGGAACTCACTCAAAGTAGCATGCATTTCAACAAGCGATCTCCGAATCCAGCGAATGTCGAAAATACGGTATGTACCAGGACAACCATATACCATATTAACAGTTGCATTACCATGTTTAGGAAACGGATTTGATTGCACATTAGGGTTGGTATCTTCAAAAGACAGAATACCGCTTTTTACGAGCTTTGCAACTTCATGCTTCAGAGGATAGCAATTTTCGATATCGTGTCCAGGGGCACCTTGATGAAATGCGCAATGAGCATCTGGCTTATACCACCATGGAATTTCAGTTGGAACAGCCGGCGGATCACGAGGTTGAACCAAATTATTCTTTATTAAAGCCGGAAAGAGCTCAGTATACGTCATTGGAATGGGATCAAATTGTGTTTTCCTCTGTGTACGACCTTGTTGAGTTGTCTTCTCTTGGAAACGTGGTTGATAACTTACAGTAGCTTGAGCGGTAGGGGTGTTACTGATAACAGGCGTAACAGATGCTACTTGTTGCTGACGACGACTACCATTGTTGTTCACAACTCTGCGTCTTCTAGACCTTTCCTGAGATATAGCATTAGCTTCTCCCTCTTTTTTCTTAGGGAACCCAACACCAGGCTTTTTTGTACTTCCAGAATTTCCTTCTTTTATCAGACGTCCCTCACGGACAGCTTCCTCTAATCTCATCCCCATATTAACCATTTCCGTGAAATCACTAGGAGCGCTCGCAACCATCCTTTCATAGTAAAATGAACCCAGAGTCTTCAGAAAAATCTTGGTCATTTCTTTCTCTTCAAGCGGAGGGCTTATCTGAGCTGCAATCTCACGCCATCTTTGCGCATATTCTTTAAAAGTTTCTTCCTCTTTTTGAGACATTGCGCGAAGCTGATCACGGTCTGGCGCCATATCGAGATTATACTTATACTGACGAACAAAAGCTTCACAAAGATCATTGAATGTCTTGATTTGTGTACTATCGAGTCCCATATACCATTTCAGCGCAGCACCAGTAAGACTATCTTGAAAATAGTGGATCAACAACTGATGGTTGTCAGTATAGGTAGACATCTTTCTAGCATACATGATCAAGTGACTTTGCGGACAAGTGTTCCCTTTGTATTTTTCAAAATCCGGAACTTTGAACTTAGCGGGAATCTTCACATTTGGAACAAGGCAAAGCTCATGAGCATTCTTTCCAAATAACTCCTTTCCCCTTAAAGCCCTGATTTCTCTTTGCATTTCAGCAAACTGATCTTGAAAGTCATCTATTCGATCCATAACATCCAAACTCTCGCTCGGAGCAGTATGGAAAATTTGTTCTTCAGTATAAGGCATAGCGTGAGTTACAAGCGGTGGCACAGGTATGACAGTAGGGACAACCGGAACTTCAGCATTAGGAACAACATTAACCACAGGAGGTGGTACAGCCATGACAGCAGGGAGTCTAGAACCTTCGGGAACAGGAGGTCGATATCCCTCTGGCACATAATTGTTAGGCATGCCCCAAGGGAAACCAACAGGCATTTGATATTGAGAAGTATTAATTGGGGCCACAGAAATGGACGTTGATCCGGTTTCAGAAATCACGGTTCCTTGGACAGGAGAAGGAGGAGGCAGTGGTGGCTGATTCTGAGCAGCCACCAGAGCTTCCATCGCGGCAGTCAGTCTCTCCAAACCATCTTTCAGAGTTGATACCTCTTCACGGAGCTCGCGATTCTCCTGTTGCAACTGATCCATCTTTTTCTTAGAGTTAGCCCGAGTGTTGTAGTGATGCGACAACTTGACTGAAGGAAGGCCAAAAGAAACAAATAAGACATCTGGAAAAGGCAACACACAATGCACGATGATGCGAATGCAAATGCAAAATGCAGGTGTTTCAACCAGTTTTCAAGGATCTTTAAGATATAAAGCAATTACAAACATCATAAAGAAAAATAACACTTCTTGAAATACTGATAAACATCTCATTTCATTGAATATTGGAAAGAGTTACACTTGGAAGTACAAAATACAATAATATCAAAATAAGAAAAAGCTAGGTCCTAAGGAACATCTGATGACGATCCAAGCTGATACTTCCTCCGGAGTCTCTTAATCTCTTTCTCATAGTTGTGCTTCATGGTGATCTTCTCTAGCACAAGCTGATCCACAATACCCTTCCAAGCACCAGAAGTAGGAGGATGTGATGATGGAGTAGTAGAGGAAAATAAATCCTCTGCATGCCTCTTCACAGCACGCCGCTCAAGTAACTCTATCAAGTCATCTTTCTCCTTCATCTGTTTTTGCAATTCCATCTTCTCTTTGTCAGAAGCTTGAAACTTACTTTCCCACATCTCTTTCTCTTCCTTCATCTTAGCCAAAGCATCTTGAAGTGTCTTCACATCATCAGAAGAAACAGGGATTGCCGTAGGGAGTGGCGTAGAGATCACAGTAGTCAGAGGTTTCTCAATAGGGTAAGGCATCTTAAGCTCCATAGCCCTCTTCTTCACCCAAAGCGTGTAAGGTTCTAAAGCAATGAAAACTTGTCTTCCAAGCTCCCCTCTACCCAACCTGTGAATCTTAGTCCAGGCATGAGCCATTTTTCTTCTCAAACCAAGAGAATCATCCCCTCCTTGAAAGAATAAGCCCTCTAATAAAATATTCTTAGGCCTATCCTTCAGCATATAACCCAGCTGACGGCGAGCTAGACTCGGGTTGTAGTTAATTCCGCCTTGTATTCCAAGAAGAGGAACATTGGCGAATTCTCCACAACTATCAATAATCTGGACATTATCGTAAACCGAAGAAGACCAAGTGATATCAATATGCGTAAGAGACATAATCCTTTGAGACCACCTTAAGCAATCCTTGTTTTTCCTAAAAGCAGATGTCTGAGGTAAGTGTGAAACGAACCAATTATACAGCAGAGGTAGACAGCAAACAATGGTACCGTTTCCCTTAGAAGTCCTACTATGGATGGAGAAATAAGTATCACCAAGCAAAGTTGGAACAGGGTTCCCAATCAAGAAAATCCTAATAGCATTAATGTCCACAAAATTATCAATATTAGGAAACAAGACTAGTCCATAGATGAGTAAAGCCAATATAGCCTCAAACGCCAATGTGCGACCAATGTCAGCAAATAAAGTAGCCTTCTCAATCAAGAACTTAGCAGTTAAACCCTTGAGGCCTCCCTTAGTCTTTAGATTTGCATCAATATCCGACTTCGTCAAATGGGTAGCTTCAGCGATATCTTGAGGCTTAAGAGCTTCCTCCAAACCAGTATACGGAACTTTATCAGAAACCGGTACACCCAACAAATAAGCATATTCTTCCAAGGTCGGCATGAGCTGATAATCGGGAAATGTGAAGCATCGGTAAATAGGATCATAGAACTGCATAAGGGTATTCAGAATTCCGTCTTTAATATTGGTAGAAAGAACAAATAAAAGTCTCCCATAACGAGATAAGAAGCCTGAACGATCATCTACCAAGGACACTAGCTTTCTCAACTCTGTAAGATCAGGAGCCCGAAAACTGTACTTCTGAGTGTTTCTCCTTCCAATATCCATAATCAACAATATCTGCGATGTTTGCAAAAGAAAATCTCTGAGATCCTTAAAAACCAGCTGAAACACAATGCTCATGAATGCATGAGTGCAAGATGCAACACCCACAAACAAGTCATACAAAGCACACCGGTTCAAAGGTTCGGCACGAGCATGAAGCCAAAGGTAAGAATCAACCAACCCACAATGGTATGTACTATGGTTATATCATCACCTGTAGAACAAGGTTCTAAAAAGTTCCCAGAATCATAATTCCATCTTTTGGATATTATCGGCTTAAACGACTACTCGTCGGCCAACAATATTCTCAAGAGAAACTCATCTGAGTGTGGTATCGCGTAACGACCAATTCAAGTCTACACCTGAACAGCCACCGCACCACGTCCTAATAAGGCCAAGATGGGTTAAAGGGTTCTAAGGTCCTCAGCTTCTCAGGCTCCCAGTCGGAAAAAAGTAATATCAATTACGACTACTCGTAAGACATCAGTAATTTCCAAAGGGGCCTCCACCGAGCGGGGGATCTCAAGTCAGCTTAGTAAGGACTACTCCACGTAAGCCAACAAGACTATACCACCCTCCTATCATAAGTGCACTCAAGTCCGGGTTAGGACTTATCTCACCACACAGATTACCAGGCACCAAAACAGAACAAACAATAACAAACAAGTCAAACAGAAAGCGATAAATAAATCAAAGTAGGCGAAACCAACTAGGAACCGTTGGAGTCCCCAGCAGAGTCGCCACTTTTCTGTAGCGGTAAAAATCGTGAGTGTAAGTTATTGATTAACTTAACTCAAAGAAAACAAGAGTCGCCACCACACTTTTATTTTATCCAAATAAAGGAAAGGAAAAAGAGCGAACAAAACCAAAGAGTTCTAAAATAAGAACACGAGACAGAGATCGGGGTAAGGGGGTTGGTTACGCAATGGGAAGGTGTTAGCACCCAAAACGTCTATAGTACTCTATAGGAGCCCTTTGAAATATTTATGCTTTTTGGTTTGAAAATGGTTTGTTTGAAAAGAGATTGGGGAGATGAGAAGAGAATTATTTTTTAGATTTTTGTGTTTGGAGAGACTTATCGTCTCATGCCTACGTACCCATAAAGTGCAATATGGAATCAAAACCCCGTAGTTCGTGGTACAAATGACAAAATTTTGTTGGTTTTGATTGATTTTAGATGTAAAGACAAGTCGTCATTTCAAGGAGAAAACTGCGACTATCCACCCACGAGTATTAAGACAACATTTGCGTCACATAAAGATGGAGGATTCGCCTGGATTATCAACAAGACTATCACTCAACATCAACGTGGAAAATGTCAAAGTCTTAATAATATAGGGAATAGGAGATTTACATCTCAACTATAGAAATGAATCATGTCTAAACTTTATGAAAAGTTTTAAAGTGAAAAGTGCATAAAGGCACAAAAAGAGTTGATGAGTTTTTGTATTTTTTATGTCTTTTGAAATTGGTCAAAGCATGATTAACATTGATTGACTTTTATTAAGAAAGAAAACAAAGTTTAAAAATCACTTGACAAAAGTCAAGGTTTTATTGCGAAAGCGGTTTTGAAGTTTGAAACCAAGAAGGTTTTGAAAAAAAAGAGAGAAAGTTTTGAAAATTTAAGAAGGGGAGGAAATGAAGTGACTATCCTAAAAAACAAAATAAGAGTTAGAGGTAAGAAAGATCTAACCGACTTGTAGCACACTCCAAAGCAAGCAAAAAGAATTCCATCCGATTTAAAGCATAAGCCAATGATCGAGCCAAATAAAGGCTAAGATTCACAATACTCCAAGCATAGGGAAGAAAGTCCTAATCCTAAGTCCAAAATGTCCATGAAGTCCAAGGTCTAAGAATGGTCCAAGAGTATAACCACAAAGTTAATAGCACCAAATTTTTTTAGATGTTTCATCCTTTATTAGTGTTTTGAACAAAGTATGGTCCAAGTGGACAAAAGAGAAATGACATAAACATAAACAAAGATATGATATGAAATGATAAAATGGAAGCATAAAAATAAGAAATAAGGAGTAAGAAGAGAATATAAACAAAATTAAACAAGGATATTGTTAGTGAATTAGTAGTTAGTGGTTAGAACATATGATCAATGATGATTAATTCTTGCACTTAGACCAAGATTAATGAAAATTCATTAGAGGATTGATAGAATCAAAGCCTCCTAACAATGATTTTCATAGGTATTGGAGTTAAGACAAGTAACTAATCATACTTGGACTTTTAAACGTAAGTTTGAGCCACGAATGATCATTTTCCGATTAAGGGACACTTTAGCGCTATGTTAAGCAATCGTAATCGGGTTTATGTAGAAACCACGACTATCTGAGGCCGGTCAATAAAATGTTAGTGTTAATACATGTTAGAGAAATGATATGTAAATCACTCTCCTAAAACATGCCACACAAAAAGAAAAGAGGTAGTGATCTCATCATAATCAAGATTTTTAATCAATTAATCAAAGGTAATCTATCACTATTCCAAAGTACGGAGAATTATCTCAATGATTATTCATCCATAGATTTGAAATAATGAAGATTAAACAACCTTGATAATCAACAATCTATGATCCATAGATTTCATCGATCAAAAATAAAAAGAAGAAGAAAGAAAATGAAATCACAATTTGAATCTCGAATCGATTAAATTATCATCAATATCAATCACCTCTCTTGGTGGATAAAAATCAACACCCAAAGTCCATTGATATTGATGAAATCCTATCAAAATTCAAGATCCCAAAACCACCAACAATTGATCAAAATGTTTTCAAATAATTTTTTAATGCTTTCTTTTTTCAAGAATATTATTATTATTTTATAAAAAATAAACTAATAACAATATAAAAAAATAAAAGATAAAAAAAGAATAAATAAATGAAAAAAAACAATTTAAAAGGAGAAAGAGAACAGAAACTTCATCTTCTCCTTTCTTCTTCACGGTAACTCTTCACACCATTTTTGCGAGCTCAAAGCTTGCTCAGATCAAAGCGACGGGATGCGAAAATCACACCGAACAGATCGAAATCAAAAATTCTTCACAACAGTACCAACAGTTTAAAGAATCATAACAAAAGGTAACGGATCGAAAATGACGGTGAAGCTCAATCTACCTTCAAACTCAGGTAAGAAATCAATCCAAACTTCTTCTTGCTTCTCTTCTTCTTCTGAACGAATCTCTGGTTGAATTGATCTGTGTTTGAGGTTGATTTGAAGTTAATTTGGTGGAAGGAAGTATGAATGTGAGCAAAAGGTTTTGTATTGAGGAATTGAGGAAGAAAATCAGCAGAGATTTTTTGGCTTCCAAAAGCTTGAGAAAATGAGTGAGAGATGAATTGTATTTATAGATGAGAGTGAGTGAAAAATGATTTGCCGTTTGTGAGATTTTTTTCTGCGTTTTGGGATGCAAGTTATGTGTGACCTGTTGTGATATTTTTTCATGTCGTTTTTGCTTTCTCATTTTTAGCTCATCACGTGTTATTCTTTCTTTTCACTTTTTCAGCTCACTTGGGTGACGTGGATTATTTTTCAACTGGCTCATATGCTATTTATTTTTTGTTTCAGCTTGTGAATATGGCTTGGTTAATGGCTCATATTGATTGATGGCTGAAGTAGTCAAATAACAACCCTGGTTAATTTAATGAAATGGGTTCAAATGAGCTAGATGCATTTTGTAAATCTTTGCTGCCAGAAATACTAGAACCAAATGAATGATCAAACTGCTGGTTTCCACCGTAAGTTGCACTATTCCCACTTTCAGTAGCAGTGCCAGATTCAGCTAAACTTCCAGTAACAGGCTGAGCAGCTTGATGCATGTAAGAGACCTCTGCTTTAGTATCAGAAGCAGCATTCCAACCCACCGCCTGCTCCTTAGAATATGTATTATCAGTAACATAACAGAACTCTTCCACCTTGGGGGAACATATCTCCTCGTATTTAGCGGCAATCATCATGCAGGAAACACCAAGTAGTTGTAACCGCTGTCTGTTCATTGCTTTTCCCGAGAGATAGAGATCAAGGCAGTTAACTGCCAAAAATAGTGTATCAGGTAGAAGTCAGTACTCTTCGGCAACCTCCACAAGCCAATCAATAAGCATTGCCCGCATGTCGGCATTGATGTCTGTCTGTATCTTCTCCATTCAGTGTTACTTTGATGCCAGCCATTTCCTTCAGTTTCAACAATATCTTCCAGTGGCTCTTCTAGAGCATTGGATCCATAGTTAACATTATCAACAACCATGCCCTCTGGATAACCAGTGCATTGAATTTTGATTGAAGTAATCGCCAGAGACGTCTGAGGACTCGGATCTCACACATCTGTAAACAATGTAATGCCCTCCTCTAGTTTCTCCAAAGTGTTCCACAACAGAAACAAGTTGATACACATGTGTTTTGAGAAATTGAATTATAAGAAATATTGACCGTGTCAATGGATCGCAACTGTGTGTTTGAGCGAATGCTTTCTGAAGATCCAGAACACGGAAGTTCATCCAGTTCATGTCTGCCACTGGATGCAATCATTCTTGTCTCAGACTGCAGATTGCTATGGTTAGGCAAAGAATTTTTTTCGTTATACTGCATATTCAACGGCGGACTTTGTACATCTTCCTGTATATTTACTCCTAGTCTAGTTATCATGAATGCCACATCCAAAATCAAGGGAAAAGAAATATGGCCCTGGAGTTTGAATGACTCTCCAACACCATTCATGTGAGCTCTTTTCAGCTGGATGCATAAAATCCTTGGACACCGAGCAATATTTAGCTGCTTCAAAGCATGTGAAAACCTGTTTGACCACGGTAAATTTTCAAGATCATATGTTTTTCGGCAATCGCAGAACTCTTGGTCAGAACAACTCCTGAGTTTTTCAAGTTCTACCTTGTCTCCTTCTATCAAGGAAAGATACTCGATTGCAGTGTTGTGCCAACAGTGGCTGCAGTGGTAGTTCTCAATGTGTTCAGCTAGAATGAACTGCTTCAGGCAATCCACCAGCGTACAACCAACTCTTACAGTGTAACTATTACTAAGCACGAGCGAAAGAGGCAAACAATCAAAATTTTCAAACTTATTTGAGATCTGGGAAGAACAGCTTTGACAAGTTAAGCTGCTACAAAGAATCCCGTCAAAGAGTCCAAGGAAGAGGCTGTAAGTAGTATTAACATGTGACATCCCAAGAAGCAATATTTCTGGACAGTGCTTAAGGGGATAATCCAGGATTGACCAAACAACACTGGCATGACCCTTCTCAGCTAGCTGGCAGAGGACATCCAAAAGGTCAATACACAGCCACGCATGATTTGCATGTCCGTTTTGAAGCTTGTGGCCATGAATTGCATCAGCATATGCCAGTTGCCTCGCAGAGTGTGCAAATGTAAACATTTCCGGCGGTGCAGTTACGACATATTTAAGGAAAGACAGCTGACCCTCGGTATTCTTCCAGACAGACCCGCAGACGGCGCGGAGCGGAAATGGTTCCTTACAGGCATGTTTATAAACAGACATAAGAAAAGAGAATGCTTCTTCACTGGGAAGGTAAAATCCTTCATGATCGAGATTTTCAATAACACGGACCCAATTGGTTTGTGGTGCAAGACTCTTGACCGTATCTATCAACACATCAATATTCCAAGAGTTAAGTGGTGGTAACTCGGACAAGTTATTGTATCCAAGGGCAGCGCCAAAAGTTAAGAATGTGCTCTGGTTATCCTCCAGCCCAGCATGTGAATGTGCAATAGCACCAAGTAATTTAGAAAGCATATTATTCGTTAAAGGTAAGAAGAGTGACAATAATTCCTTGCACTGTGAGACATCAACTGTGCATCCATAACCTAGTTCCTTCACAAGATCCCCCATGTTCATTTCCTTCTGTATGCCTGCCAAAATAGCATCAAAATCATTTTCTTCACTCTCATGGCTGAACTCCATATTCCACCTCAAAAACTCAGCACCATGCATCTCGTCAGGTAGCATTGGGGTCAAAACAAAAGGTGGTGTGTCATTGAACTGCACCAGTGATATTATCTGCATAAAGGAATCTACATGCTCAGAGAGACCCTCAGACTGCTTGAGGAACATGATAACACTATGAATTTGCTCATGGAAACTCAGAGAAACCGGGATTGGTAAACAACTCTTCAATCTGAGCCATGCAAAAATTCTTGCCACATAGCCTGGCATGTGCATACTGCAAATAAACAGCAGTATTTCCCTTATCATTAAGCATCTGATCAAAGTTGAAAGTGTAGTTTGTTAATCTATTGATCTTCAAGTCAGCATACTTAACAGCTCCATATCCTATTGCCTCTGATGTTTTCTCAATCTCTTCCTCTATCCAATCTTTAGCATTGTCACGTTCAAGAAGGGAAGCTTTACAGCGCCTTTTAGCTTCATCAAGTAAATCAACCAATCGAACTGTCTCGCTGCTGGAAGAGGCGCACTAGCTGGTTGAGCCACTGGAGACATTGGAGCTACTTGCGTTGGTGGTACACGGGATGCTAGAAGGATACTCACTAATTGTTCCTTGATGAACTCCTTCAGCTCAAATGTTAGTGTTGGGTCCCCTGAAGCAACTGGATTTCACACAAAGTTCAGCAAGGATACTGTAGTTTGCTTTTTTGACTTCCAGTATATGAGGGAGGAGCCCAAAAGAATGGATAAACCAGTCTTGGACATCTGGGTTCAGCGCATGTGGCTCGGTCTGAATCAGTGATGGCAGATAGCTTGAGGTCTGACTTAGAAAGAAAAAGTAGTCATTTTCCTTGACAGATTGAATACATGATAGGTTAGTGTTGTACCGATTGAAAAATCAAGACAACTAACCAATAACTGTGATCATGTGTTGAAGAAGAGTTATACTAGTATAGCTATTTACTAGAGGGAGAAGTTAATCGATTTTCTTCTGAATCGAACTTCGTTGAAGAATCCCCACCCATCAATTCCTGGAAGCCTTCCACTTTCACAGGTGGTGCTCTAATCATGCTGATGTTGTTCTGTGACTGCATTCGGGGAGTCTGTAAGGAGCTCATCTGTCTAAACTGAGTGTTAGATTGAGGATGGAAATTTGACATTGCAGCCAACCGCTGCTGCCTAAACTGCATTTGAGGATGTCTGGAATTGAAGGCATTACCATCACTTGGTAAATCTGATGCGCTTTCAATCTTCACTTGAACCAATGGTCTTTCCTTGTTTACATCCATAGCAGGGCGGGGATTAGATTGTTGGTTTCTCATTCTCTCTAACTGCAGCTGCTGCTGTTGCTGAAAAGTCAGACTGTGGGAAATAATCATCTGCTGCATCTGTGTATTTATTCCTTTGAATTAGAGAACAAGCAGTATTATATGCCAATTCAAAGCTGCTTGTTGCTTTGACCCGAAATGAATCCAGCCATCCTTGTACTTCAGATGATCTCCCAGCCATAACCAAGGCAGCAACAGAATTTATTTCCAACATATCAATCTTGGACTTTTGAAGCTTCTAGTAGATATCTAAGCAAGCATCCATTTTTCCAAGACGATACAAAATTTGAGACTCCAAGAGCATAGTTTCGTCATTTCTTTCATGTTTTTGCAAAGACTGCAGAGCTTCATTCAACTTGTTTTGTTTGTATAAACAGTATGCCTTAAGGAAATGAAAATCCTCAGGAGGAGTCTTGGAAGATTGAATAGCGGAGATAGCGTCATCGAATCGATCGTCTTTGATTAACGCGACGACCTTGCATCGCAGAGCGTCTTCGTCACCAGGTGCAATTGCGAGAATCTGATCTGTGAGTTTGACGGCATTGGTGAAGGCGGAAGCTTGGATGTGTTTGTTGAGCGTGGTGAACAGGAGGCTGCGACGGCGCCGGTTTGGGCTTCGGAGCCATTAGGTTTTAGCAGCGTATTGAGCCTCATAGGCTGCACAACATACTTTTCTGCATTATCTGAGGCAAAGATAAATGTAGGATCAAGCAGCTCACTTGCTGCCCAACTTTTGTAATACGTAAAAAATGGCTTCACACAATCTAGAAACAAATATGTCAAAACAATGATCCACCTCAGCCTCAATTCCATATGAAGATTTGCAAGCTCATTCTCATGGAAAGAACTCAAATTCTTATAGTTTTGAACAAATTCATCCTTGCTATCATTTTCGAATTCTGTAAGCAAAGCATTCATCCTTTGACTGTCTTTTGAAGCAGCAATAAAGAGAAGGAACTCAAACAGAAAAAGTGAAGAAAAAGTGTTGTTTTTCAGCTGTCATCCTTGTTTTCACAAGCAAAACAATCCAGTATATCCAATTTATTCTCACCCAGCATGAAAAGTATGGAGCACATCTTTTGGGCAATCTTGAACAATTGATCTTTAAATGAAGATTTTGCATACTCTATCAATGTTGTTCGGCACAAAGTGATCACCAACTCTTTATCAGAGAAAGATGCCTTCTCGAGGAAATTTAAAGCACATTTACCCAAGTGATATGCTAAGGCCTTGTGAAATTTCTCATATGAATTGGAATCCAATCCCGTAAGCCATGGCCTTACTTCATCCATCAAACCTGACTTGTACAGACAAAATTTTGAATCTTTGATTAAAACTGGGCCAAACTTCTCATAGAACACTGCTTGAAAGCTTGATGAATTGTGATACAGGACAACTTGACCTTGAACAAACACATTGCCTGAGAAAATAGCCCACTGCCACAACCAATTTACACTTAAAGAAATCTCTTGATAGTTTGACCAAGATGAGGTCAAACGTCCATCTGATTTAAACTTGAATGAATGTCTTTGCCATCGATCTCCCTGCAAAACCCTAAACACACAGAGAAGAAGAAACAAAAAATACTTTTGGTATTTTGATTAGATGTTAGTAAACAGAAACAAACAAAAAGAAAGTAAGAAACCCATAAGGGTGCGAAAGCTAAAAATATGACCTTGTTTGTGGAATGATATGCCAATGAAATGTGGGATCTTAGGGGTAAAAATTAGGGTATTACACATGTTCATCACATAAATCATCAACACTTAGGCACAGAGGCCATTATCACATATTTCAAATACGCTTAAAACACAACTTAGAATATACAATATCTCTAAGGAATAAACCCCACGATCCCAGTGTTACATAACCAGAGCATGACTCGACCCATAACTAAATTATTAAACAGCTGCACCAATAGCGACCTTGCAACAACGAATAGCTCTACTCTTTTACCTGCACGATGTCATATAGGACATCATTCCAGCAGAAGGGTGAGAAATATTATCATAATAATCAATGCATACAATATATATATATATATATATATATATATATATATATATATATATATATATATATATATATATATATATATATATATATATATATATATATATATATATATATATATATATATATATATATATATATATATACATACACAATTATAGAATACATATAACCCACATTTTCTCACCACAATTCATTTCCATTATCAGATGCATCACAATGTGCATATAAACAAACATAGACATTCATCAAGCATTTTCATCATGCGTACATCCATAAATCTCAACATCCCACATAAACATACACATGTTATGTTTTATCCACCAATTAACTATTACACATTCACATTTCTCAATTACACAAGTAATGCACATACACATATTCCACAATTCTCACTATACTTTATCATAACTCATCATATACTTTACAAAGCATACTTATATAAACAAATATGGACAATCATCAAGCATATTCATCGTGCACATATCCATAGTCCTCATCAATCCACATAACATACACATAAGCATTTTTTGCATACAATAATCTTATATCCACACTCTCAAATCAACAAGTCATGCACACACGCATGCTTCATACAACAATCACCAATATGCCATGTGACTCAATGCAACTCATGTCATATGGTACCAACACTTGTTATCATTTTTCGGTTTTTACATTTAAACCGGGTCCACCCTTCTAGACCGATAACAACAAAGCCCGTCCCCTAGGCTTTCAAACCCACCCTTCTAGGTTTGGGACAAGCCACTAGTCTCCACGAAACTAGCAAACATTGCCTCTTGACTAAATGATGCATATGCAATCAACCAACAAAAATGCACTTAAGACCGTTCCTGCATCTTAATCCCATGCATTCAAATAATTCACCCCTTCAAGAATTACAACATGGTTGCATACACAACATATTCATAACAATTCAAGGCATTCACATTCAATACCATCATCACATTCATCAAAATAATGCACACATATCCAAGATATGTTCCCATGCATTTCTTCACATTTAATCACATGCACACAATATGCATTTATAACATCTATCAAGCAATGCACCTATATTCACAATATAATCTCATGCATTCTCAAGTAATTCATCATACAAGAATTATATCATGCTTACACGCATAACACATTTACCACGCAATGCACATATATTCACAATATATTCTCATGCATTATTCACATATAATCACGTCCAATCAATATACATTCACATACTTATTAGACAATACACACATATTCACTAATATGTTCTCATGTATTCCTAATCAATTCAAACAATACACATATTACAATCTAGGATTCACGCCCAAAGGCTACCCACAGCTCACCACAATAGTACACAAACTATTCATATCACATAGGATTAACATAATTGAACCAAGCAATTAACCATTGGATGGATTAAACAGAAAAGAAACAATGTTGTCCTGCTCGCCACCCTTCGCCTGGCGAAGCCATTGGCGAATGCTCGCTGGGACCTTCGCCTGGCAAACTCGCCAGCGAACAAAAGTCAGTAGCTACTGACTTGATTCGCTACCCTTCGCTGATGTACTCGCCTGGCGAACCTTCGCCACTCACCTTCGCCTGGCGAACTTGCCAGCGAAGAACACTGTGAGTTTTCTTGAATTATTCGCCAGCTATTCGCTGGGCTTCGCCCGGTGAAGCTTCGCCTTCACTCGCCTGGCGAGAGCCAGCGAACCTGCGATATCAGAACCCTCATTCTGTCCCAAAACTTCTACCCTCCAAAAATTGACTGATTCTCACCAAACCAGTTCCAGTAATCTTAACCCCACATCACCCGACTATTCTACGACATTATTTCCAGTTTCTAACCGATTAAACTACGATTCTACTGATTAAATCCATTTTGCCCTAGCTTGAAAAATGGTGAAAACTCACAACAAACCAAACTCACACATACATAATCATACACATGGATTAAATAACAATGTTTCTCACCCTTACCTTGGTTTAATCGAAGCTTGAAGCGGATCCTTGAGCCTTCCGAGCTTTTCCCTCTTCTCTTCTCTTTTCTCCTCTTTCTTTCTTTCTCTTCTCTTTCTCTTTCTTTCCCTTATGTTTTCTTTTCCATCTATTTTCCTTTATATACTTTCCATTTGATTTTTCTTTCTATTATATTTCTTTCCTTCCCATTTCTCTCTTCAATTATCTACCAAATAAGTCCAATTAATCCAAATCATTAAGATTAATTCCAATAAATCAATTAATTAACATAATTAATTAATGAAATTTGGGCTGTTACAACCCTCCCCCACTTTAGGAATTTTAGTCCTCGAAAATGTTACCTGATTCAAATAACTCTGGATACGATCCTCGCATCCCAATCCCCCAAATCTAACTCTCTCTCGAACTACCTCCATCAAAGGAATCCCTTTACCTCGAAGTTACCTTTCATTCATCAACCTGAACTAGAAATGCCTCAGAAATCAAATTGTCTCTCTCTTGCACACCATCCATCTGAATCAATGTACCTCCTTAGTTTAGACACATGAACATATCATGTAATCTCCACAAGTGACAGCGGTAAAACAATCTATCATGCTATTTTCCCCACGCTTCCGCTGCGCCACTCTGATACAGATCCACAAAACATAGGATATACTTCCGAGACCCCAAGCTCGACCAACACTAGTTACCATCGTAACTCTTAAAACACGTCCTTTCTTGGATCCTTTTGATCTATTCAGTCGTCTCTTGCACAATATTCGGCCTGAGTACAACACCCTCGCTGGACACACGTCTATCCAAAGGAGTCCCACACCTCTTACCAAACAAAGTCTCATATGATGCTATTCTGATACTAGAATAATAGCAGTTATTGTAGGTAAACTCAATCAACGACAATTAACCATCTCCTGATCCATCTTGATCCAACACATAAGCTCTCAACAAATTCTCTACATATTGGATAGTCCTCTTTGTCTACCCATCCGTCCACGGATGCTAGACAGAGATTATCTTCAACATGTCGCTCAAAGCGTCTGTAACTCTCTCAAAATCCCATTGAAAAACTCTAATTCCAATCTGAAACAACATTCGACGGCACTTCGCACAACTTCACCACTTCATCGATACACATCTCAACTAGCTTCAACATAGAATGATTAATCCTCATTGGTAAGAAATAAGTTAATCTTGTCAATCTATCCATAACCACTAAAATTGAATCATACCCCTTCAAATTCTTCGGAAAACCCGGTACAAAATCCATGGAAATACTATTCCATCCCACTCAGGAATATTCAACAGTTGCATTCGACCCAACGGTCTCTGACGTTTAGTCTCCGACATTCTAATAAGTCTAATCCAACATATACAAACTCAATCACTTCTCTCTTCATCTGTGGTCATCAAAATAATTCCTCAAATTCGGTCACACCTTCCCAGTACCTGCATGGATACTCCATCTATCTCAATGTCCTTATTCTAGTGTACTCTCATCCAACTCACACTATTCAGAACACATACTCCATCCCGACATCTCATGATACCATTTCCATAAATCCGAAAATCACCTCCTCAGCTCTTATCCCTTAAATTCAATCAATCTATTAACTCGAATTAGAATTCCGACCTCCTCGAATCTCATCGAGAATACCAATAGTCAGTCTCATCATATAAAGCTCAACTCCATGAGAAGTCTCTTCACAGGCCACACTCATATTCCGAATTTACTCCATCAGTCCTAACTTCATTACCATCATCATCGGTACATACAAAGATTTCCAATGCAATAATTCAGTTACCACTTGGTCTCACTCGAATGGTAACTCAACCAAAACCATACTCTTTCAGAAGTCCCGATTATTTCCTCTATATCATATTCAACTTCTCAAATCTCAGCTAAACAATTGAGGCTTCCAAACTCCGGTACAAACACACAACAACAACCAACTCTAAATCACTTGTCTGATAATTCCCTTATGTACTTTAAGTTGCTTCAAAGCATAGCCAAAACTCGTTGATGTTGCACTTAACATATCTCCCAGTCATATTAACAAAGCATTACAACACAACGAATAGTTCTGTCGGATTCGAAAAAACCAACACACGAGCTATTGACAACTTTCCAAAAACTCTCTGAACTTCTTCACAGTGGCATATCACTACTTCTTCTCCAATACTGATAACTCTAATTCTCGATGTGCAACATGATCCTCTATACTCTTCGACGCATCCAAACACCATCGATTACACAACCATTACTCACCAAATTAAGTATGGAGAACCCCATGTCAAACGGACACTAAGTTGTGAACTTATGGAGAAACACGAACCACACTTACCACAACATCCAAACATATTTCATCAAAAAATACTTAATTCCATGTCACTACTTCACCATCACACAGGGCACTATAATAGCTTCCAACGCTTCTAATTTTGCGTTATTCCGAGTTACGGTTCTCCCATTGCAGCGACAATACGAAAACAACGTTTCCACTCTTAGAAGGTCATTCAACACATCTCCAACTCTTTAAATGTTTGAAGGTCTAATTATACCAACCTTGTATTCCACATCTAATTTCCTTTAGTAATCACCAGAAGTCACTATCCACCCTTAACATACTCGACCTCACAATCTGTTGTCGTAGCACATACCATACGCAAGTCTCAAACCACTCAATCAATTTAATTCTTTGACTGTCCAAACAGACATAATTAATCGGCGAACCGCCAACCTCCCACTTTCATTAGCACTCCAAATTCCCGTCAAAATTAACCACTTCATCACTGTCATGCGCCGACTCATCAAAACAATTGTTAAGCACTTGGCTTAACTCCAAACAATTCACTGCACCACGCCATCTAAGCTTGCAAGACACATCTATCCCATCCAACACAATCCCAACTACTATCAACAAGAGATTAAGGGTGATCAGTTCCTCAATTTGCCAATAGAAAGCTGAAATCATAATGGGGCATAAACCATCTTTACCAAACTATAATGGCGTTTAACTACACACTGAGCTACAACTCCACACTTGCAGCATTTTGAGGAATCACAAGCTTCTCCCCCACTTCGATCATTCCCACTTCTGCAGACAAAGGTTAAACAACAAACATGTATCGACAGTGTTTTCACACGCATGTCGCATACAAGGGAACAAATAACATTAGACAACATGGCCGGACGGACCGACCTGCTCTGATACCACTAATGTAACACCCTTCTAATCCTCACGAAAAAATACATAATTAATCAGAGTAAATTAACATGCTTTCACAAAGGGCGTCACACATAATTTCAAAATCTCAACATTTACCTGTCATACTCATGTAACATTGAAATAAGTAGTCATGCTATTAAATTTTCATCTTGCATGTAGCAGCGGATTCAATTTATTTACATAAATCCCTTCACAGAATATTCATGTTCATCACATAAATCATCAACACTTAGGCACATAGGCCATTATCACATATTTCAAATACGCTTAAAACACAACTTAGAATATACAATATCTCTAAGGAATAAACCCCGTGATCCCAATGTTACATAACCAGAGCATGACTCGACCCATAACTAAATTACTAAACAGCTGCACCAATAGCGACCTCGCAACAATGAATAGCTCTACTCTTTTACCTGCATGATGTCATATAGGACATCATTCCAGCAGAAGGGTGAGAAATATTATCATAATAATCAATGCATACAATTATATATATATATATATATATATATATATATATATATATATATATATATATATATATATATATATATATATATATATATATATATATATATATATATATATATATACACACACACACACACAATTATAGAAACATATAACCCACATTTTCTCACCACAATTCATTTCCATTATCAGATGCATCACAATGTGCATATAAACAAACATAGACATTCATCAAGCATTTTCATCATGCATACATCCATAAATCTCAACATCCAACATAAACATACACATGTTATGTTTTATCCACCAATTAACTATTACACACTCACATTTCTCAATTACACAAGTAATGCACATACACATATTCCACAATTCTCACTATACTTTATCATAACTCATCATATACTTTACAAAGCATACTTATATAAACAAATATGGACAATCATCAAGCATATTCATCATGCACATATCCATAGTCCTCATCAATCCACATAACATACACATAAGCATTTTTTGCATACAACAATCTTATATCCACACTCTCAAATCAACAAGTCATGCACACACGCATGCTTCATACAACAATCACCAATATGCCATGTGACTCAATGCAACTCATGCCATGTGGTACCAACACTTGTTATCATTTTTCGGTTTTTACATTTAAACTGGGTCCACCCTTCTAGACCGATAACAACAAAGCCCGTCCCCTAGGCTTTCAAACCCACCCTTCTAGGTTTGGGACAAGCCACTAGTCTCCACGAAACTAGCAAACATTGCCTCTTGACTAAATGCTGCATATGCAATCAACCAACAAAAATGCACTTAAGACCGTTCCTGCATCTTAATCCCATGCATTCAAATAATTCATCCCTTCAAAAATTACAACATGATTCCATACACAACATATTCATAACAATTCAAGGCATTCACATTCAATACCATCATCACATTCATCAAAACAATGCACACATATCCAAGATATGTTCCCATGCATTTCTTCACATTTAATCACATTCACACAATATGCATTTATAACATCTATCAAGCAATGCACCTATATTCACAATATAGTCTCATGCATTCTCAAGTAATTCATCATACAAGAATTACATCATGCTTACACGCATAACACATTTACCATGCAATACACATATATTCACAATATATTCTCATGCATTGTTCACATATAATCGCATCCAATCAATATACATTCACATACTTATTAGACAATACACACATATTCACTAATATGTTCTCATGTATTCCTAATCAATTCAAACAATACACATATTACAATCTAGGATTCACGCCCAAAGGCTACCCACAACTCACCACAATAGTACACAAACTATTCATATCACATAGGATTAACATAATTGAACCAAGCAATTAAACATTGGATGGATTAAACAGATAAGAAACAATGTTGTCCTGCTCGCCACCCTTCGCCTGGCAAAGCCATTGGCGAATGCTCGCTGGGACCTTCGCCTGGCAAACTCGCCAGCGAACAAAAGTCAGTAGCTATTGACTTGATTCGCTACCCTTCGCCGATGTACTCGCCTGGCGAACCTTCGCCACTCACCTTCGCCTGGCGAACTTTCCAGCGAAGACCACTGGGAGTTTTCTTGAATTATTCGCCAGTTATTCGCTGGGCTTCGCCCGGCGAAGCTTCGCCTTCACTCGCTTGGCGAGAGCCAGCGAACCTGCGATATCAAAACCCTCATTCTTTCCCAAAACTTCTACCCTCCAAAAATTGACCGATTCTCACCAAACCAGTTCCAGTAATCTTAACCCCACATCACCCGACTATTCTACGACATTATTTCCAGTTTTTAACCGATTAAACTACGATTCTACCGATTAAATCCATTTTGCCCTAGCTTGAAAAATGGTGAAAACTCACAACAAACCAAACTCACACATACATAATCATACACATGGATTAAATAACAATGTTTCTCACCCTTACCTTGGTTTAATCGAAGCTTGAAGCGGATCCTTGAGCCTTCCAAGCTTTTCCCTCTTTTCTTCTCTTTTCTCCTCTTTCTTTCTTTCTCTTCTCTTTCTCTTTCTTTCCCTTATGTTTTCTTTTCAATCTATTTTCCTTTATATACTTTCCATTTGATTTTTCTTTCTATTATATTTCTTTCCTTCCCATTTCTCTCTTCAATTATCTACCAAATAAGTCCAATTAATCCAAATCATTAAGATTAATTCCAATAAATCAATTAATTAACATAATTAATTAATTAATTAAATTTGGGCTGTTACAATCCACACTTGTTGTCCAATTTACGGGTGTAAAAACTATCTAAAGGCTTCGAAACGGGGGTGACAGAAAAGAAAAGAGACTCGATAGGACATCATCGCCCTATGCCTACGTATTCCCTCGTGCAATGGGAAAGTCAGAGTCAGCGTAGTTCGGAAAACTATAGGTGAGGGGGGAAGGTTGCTCGCCAAGACATCGTCGTCTTGTGCCTATGCATCCTCATCTGGTATGAGAAATCAGAGCAAACGTAGTCCGAGCTGACACGACCACAGGTTGGTTTTAGTGTTTTAACTGAGTAGGGTTAAATAATTGTTCTAGCAGTTAGGGGTGATGCCTGTTTATGGTAGAACAAAGACTTAACACACTCTTTCTGAAAATGATTTGCAATAATCCCGAAGGATAAAAAGGTTTGATGTTTTGTTTTGTGTTTTTTATGAGAAGAAGTGAATTGAGTTAGATTGGAAACTCATGTTGCACTAAATACTATGACTTAAGAGCGAATGTGTCGCATATCGCCCAAAGAGCACACGCTAAACACTCTAGACAAGGTGAGATGAGGCCCCCCACTCATAATTCCTCAAGTACTTAAGGCTCGTAGCGTACAACAATTGTTAACCTCTATTAAGCGTCTTAAGAAGTTATGAGATAAGAAGAGAAGACACAACACTCTAAGGGGAACTGATCAACCCTAATGTTAGCATGCAATGTAGTCCTAAAGTTGGGATCGAGAAGGGGAAAATATATCCTAATGTTATCATGCAAAGGATTGAAATCCTAATGTTTGTTCTACTCCCATCTTAAATAGAGGGACTAGGAATCCTAAGGGATCATGGAAAAAGACCAAGTAAACACATAGCAATTCAATCACAAATGAAATGAAAAATGAAAGATGAAAGTGACTTAAAAAAGTCAATGCAATAAAATATGCAAACACAAATGATGCAACAAGACTCAACAATACAAGAGACTCAACACAAGAGAAAGTCAACTTAAACAAATCAACAAGAGATGAGATGAAATGGGAGAAGCAAGCTCCTACAAACATCAATCATCAATCATCAAAGAAAAAGGTGCTATCCTAAGATGCACACACAAAAAAAAGAGGGAGGAAAAAAGTGTGGGGCGGAAACCACCACGAGCACATCTCAACCAAACAATTCTTGAAACACAAGTAAAACAAATGCAAACAAGCAACGCAAAACAATCAACAATGCTCATGACAAACTCAAAGTGTACATAAAGACACCAAATCATCATGAACAGAGGTAAAACCACAAAGGAGAAGAAGTGAATCATCAAGAGGAGAGGTTCAAATCAACCTTAAAACAAGGGGCAAAGCACAAGTATGATCATATGGAGTGAAAGAACCAAAGTCCTAACACAATCTCAACATTTAGACAAGTGGAGAAACATGATTCAAAGGTAACTTGTGATGCAAGTAACACATGTAGATGACCCAAGACATGTAAAACAACACCTTAAGCATGTTAGAATAATGTAACAAGGCTCACAAGATGCATATGGGATCACGTGAGATCATATCCCAGAGAAACTAGGTCAAATTAGCATGTGTAAAAACCTCTAAAAGTAACCTGACTTGCAAGATTCACAAAAAATAGAAGGGAGGCTCAATAAATGTCAAATAAAATGTCAAGACAAGATGAAACAAGTGAAAAACAGAAACCAAAAGCTCAAGCAAAGATCTTGCTCAAGGCACCACCAAATAAAATCAAAATGCATGGTGTTCCACCTTATCGAGCAAGTGTCGAGGCTTAACAAAAACCAATTTAAAACCATATGAAAAATGAACATAAATGAACCAAACCAACCCTCAAGGATACTTCAATCCATCACCTAAATGATGGAGAAGAATTGGTCATAGGAGATATAGGATCAAGATTCAAATGATCAAGTTTAAAGCTAGGGTAAACCATAAAACACCCCAAATGTTAAATTCCAAATAAAATACGAAAATAAATGGAAATTAAAAATAAAAATATGGAAAAATTAATTAACATATTAAACTAACAGAAAAATATTTTTTAATAATTTTTGTGTAATCAGAACTATTTTTAAAAATATTATATGAAAACTAGATTAAAATGAAATAAAAATAAAGAAATAAACAAGTGGGGTGTAATCAGTAAAACCATTTGAACTGAAAAGCTTTGAATTCGCGTGTGGGCCTCAGAACTAGAGGGTGTCAATAGCAAACTAGGCCCAAAAACACATGGACTCAGAATTTAATGAAACTCTGCATTTCATTAAACTGACTTGGAGTCAAATGTACACGCATGCTTGGTCAAGCGAATGGAAATACAACACATCACCTGGTCAAAATTTCAAACGGATCCAACTTAGCATTGATCAGAGGGATGACTAGACGTCGGAGCTAGGGCTCCAGTCATCTTCTCTGGCCAGCTCACCGGAGACCAGTCATCAAACCTCAATAAAAATGCCAGAACCTTATACCATTCGAAATCCCTCATCACAAGGAAACCAAATCCACTAATCATTTTACAAAAAGCCTCCTAAATAAACAGAAATCAAGGCATGAAAATTGAAATGCATGCACTGAAATAAAAATGTCAGAACCTTATACCATTCAAAATCCCTCATCACAAGGAAACCAAAAACCACTAATCCTTTTACAAAAAGCCTCCTAAATAAACAGAAATCAAGGCATGAAAATTGAAATGCACACACTGAAACTTCATCATACATGCAAACCAATGATTCAAACATGGTCTACCAAGGGTAGGGCTTCAGATGCACCCAGTATGGTCCTATAAATGTGTCTAGAATGGAGGTTTCAAGTTGAGGAATCTTACCAAACAGAGAGGTTACGTTGACCCTTCAAACCTCAAGCAAGCTTCTGTTTTAGCCTTCCAATTTGTTCCTTATGCTTTGGAGAAGAAGAATTGGGAAGAAGCTTGCAAGGAATCTCAAGGATATGGCAAATTAGAAGAAATGAAATTTGGAGAATTTTTGGAGCTCTCTCTTCTCTCTCATGCAGCTGCCACCAGTTCTCATGGTTTAGGGCAAACATTCAGCTTTTATATGAGGGCTTTGTAGTGATTATGCAGGCCCGTGTTGGCTGCATTATATGATTTCAATTCCTTGGCCAAAAATTCCACTTGTACACCACACACGGGTTGAGCACCATACACTCCTCTTTGGTCAGCAAAAATAAAATATGGGATGTGTAGAAAATAATAGAATCATTCTTAGTCATGTAGAATAAGTTTGTACCAATATTCATGTCATGACTTTTATGGTGTAAAAATGTGAAAAAGTGATACATAAGATCACTCCATGTTGGCCCAAATATGGTAAAGAATAGCAAGACCAAATTTTGATGTCATTATGGTGTGCAAAATTCAAAAACAAAGTCATTTGGTGACTTGTAAATGAAGAAAACCAAATCATGTTCCAAAGTTCAAATTTACACCTTCAAAATGATTCAAATGATCATATCATCCACCAAATTCCATGAATTTTATGTTCATGATGAATTTGAATCAATGTGACACAACATTCATGTGGCACAAAATTGGATTTGAGGCCTCAAAGTTCATGGAATTGACCATTGAAGAAAATGACCTATAATAAACTTTCCCAAAATACCATTGCCTTGTGAAGGTCATAACTTGAGATGTACACATGAGAATAAGGACTTATAGGACTTTTCAGAAAGCTAAGATCATGAGGAAAAACTTTCATGTTCACTTGAAGTTGAGGAGAAACTTGATTCCATGTCAAAAATGCTTAGGAAGTGAGTTGACTTTGAGTTGACCAAAATTCTCTTCATCTGAGGACACCAACTTGTTGACATCATAACTTGAGATGTAAAAAATCAATGGATGAGTTCTTGTACTCAAAAGAAAACTTGAAAGATGATGAACAAGTCCCATGTTTGATGGAAAATGAGGTTGAGCTTGAATCTTAATGAAAATTGTCCTTGAAGTCAGGCACCAAAGAAGGGGATTTAACACTGAAACCATTTGAAACCCTAATTTAGTAACTCCTTGAACTCTTGAAGGAAAACATGTAGTTTTTGTACTGTCAAACTCAGGTCACAAACTAGGCCCAACCTAGTCATTTTTTGCATGATGCATCCAATCTGTCAAACCATGTGTGCATTTCTTGATTTCTTTTGTGCTATATATATATATATATATATATATATATATATATATATATATATATATATATATATATATATATATATATATATATATATATATATATATATATATATATATATATATATATATATATATATATATATATATATATATATATATATATATATATATATATATATATATATATATATATATATATATATATATATATATATATATATATATATATATATATATATATATATATATATGATGTTTATACACTTGTTTCACCAAGCACACCACTACATAATGTTGTTCACATGTTCTTGCTTTTGGTTGTCACCAAACTTGCCCTAACACATATGCTATCAGGTTTTCTTGTGGGTTCATGGTATGGAAAAACAAATGGTACCATTGAATTCCTTGTTCAAAAATACACAATTTTCACTTTTGTTTCACCTTATTTGGTTAAGTTTTTACTGAGTTTAAATCCTTCATGCAAATGACCAAAACTTGGCTTACCTTGTCATGACCTAGTTTTGCCCTCTTGGTGCACCAACTTCCAATGATCTTAACTTGCTCATTTTTTGTGCTATTGATGTCATTCTTTTTGAAAACTACTACTTAACATGTCTATTTCCATTTAGTGAGGAAAGAATTTAAGTATTGTTATCCTAGAAATACTTTGGTCCACTTGAATAGCATGTGGTTTTTAGGGTTTTTACCTTGGTGTTCTTGAACTTTTTCAACTTGTAACTTGATTTTTCTTATGAGATTGATCTTGTATGATTCATATATGTTTGTTAACATGTTTAAATGCTCAAATATGTTTGAATAATTTCCTTACCATGTTCATACTTGCTTTTATGAATGTAACCTCTTGAATATGCCCATTATACCTCATTTTACTTGTTTATGTGTCTTGTTAGAACCATAACATGTTTAGGGTTTGTTTCTTACCTTTGTGAATGCTTGAATATGCATGGTATACTTTGAATTTCATTTGTGAATTTTGACATGATTCTTGATGTTGTGACCTCTTGAATATGTTTATTATGATTCATTATACTTGTTTATGTGTCTTTTTAGAACCATAACATGCTAGGGTTTGATTTTTGACTTGGTTGTTACCATGAAACTTGTTTACTTCTCCCCATGAAGTCATGAATTCATACTTGAACTGTTGTAACATTTCTTGTATTCTTGCTTGTTTGATTGTCATCAATACATGTTTAGTTGGTATTATGTTGTTACATTTGATCTCATTTGATCCTTATAACATGCTTGCTTCAAGTTGTCACTTTTTTTTTACATTAATCGTGTTTGAATGTTATAAGATGAACTTGTTGTTGTTACACATGTTCTTTGCTTGCATTGATGGTTGTTACCTCTTTGCTCTTTGATCATTGTTAAGATGATAAATGTTGATCTTGATTATTGTTACATGTTGTTACATGTTCTTGCTTTATTTCTTCAACTTTGTCAAGTTATTCCTCAGTGATGGAACTTTCTAGTTCACTTCAAGTTGTTTGTGTCCTTGTGTCCAAAGGAAAGTCTCTCTATTGACCCTTGGGTCATAGATAACTCATTACCCTCTCTCTAACACTATTAAGTCATTTTGAACCCTAACTTAGTTAAGTTAGAACCTACTAGCCCTTAGGATTTGCTTAAGTCTAAAAGACCCACCTTTACTATGAGTGTTCTTCAACTAGAACCCTGGGATAGAGTTTGTAAACTCTACGTAAGAATCATGGTGGTGATTACTTACTCCCCCTTGGCTTTTGTCAAAGTCAATCCCCCTGAGTGTACAACTTAGAATAGAGTGTTTTGTTAAACTTTATACAAACATTGTTATGTTTGTTCCCCTTTTTGAACCTTGATCATAATCAAGTGTTCATCTATCCCTAGTGAGGTGAACTACGATCACTCTGATTCTATCCTAGTTAAGATACGTAGGCAGAAGATGCGATATCTTTGCAAGAAAACTTAGAAACATCAACCCTAGGTCTTTACCTCAAAATCCTAACCCTAATCTCAAACCATGGCATAACCATAGCAAGTTCATCGTACACATACGCAAAAGGTTCCTGTAGAGTAGTACAGATGTTTAGGATGTGAAATACCTACCCTAGGCATAACCAACCCCCGATCCCCGAATCTCTTAGTGTTATTGTTACATCGCGCAAAAAGTCTTTCTTCCTTTAACCTTTCCTTTGGATAAATTAAAGTCCAGTTGTGAATTTAACGAATTAAGATTCAAGTTGACCAATAGCTTGACATCCGATTCTCACAGCAATAGAAATGGCGACTTCACTGGGAAATATTACTTAAAACTTAAGGGTTTAGCCTATTTTGTGTGATTGTATGAATACTTTCCTACATGTATATTTGTGAATATATTTGTATTGTATTTCTGTGAACATTGGGTATCATGAATGGTGAGATAAGTCCTAACCCAGACTTGAGTAACACATATGATAGGATGTGATATGATCAATAGTTTACTGTTGAGAGTAGTCCTAACAAGTTTGACATATGATGTAATCACGCTCAGTTGAGACCTCCTTGATATGATTGATTAGGTATGAGTAGTCATGCATTTCATTAATTGTTTCAACCTAAGAGTCCGTGAAAATGAGGACCTTTAGCTACCCACTTACCCCACTAAGCCTTTTTAGGACGTAGTACGGAAACTATGACGGAGTAGTCCCGAAATAGTTGTCACGCGATGCTACACTCAGACGAGTTTATCCCGAGAATATTTTTGACCCACGTGAGTAGCTATGGTGGCCGATAATATCTGAAGGATTTACTATGACTATGGGAACTTTGATAGAACCCGTTCGGCAGGTACAATTAACCTATAGTACAAGTCCTTAGGGATGGGTAGACCTTGTGACCCCATGCTTTGACCTTGAACTTAGGGAAACCCTGTGTGTGCATGTGCATTGTATTTGTGAATACTTATCTATGTGTTATGTGTGCATCATCTCATCATGTCATCATAGCATATCATGTTGCAACTGGTTTTGTAAAACTTAATCGATTTCTTTGTGTGAAACCCTAGATATCATGGATATTGGGACAAGAAATACAATTTCAAGAAGCCTGATACATCCAAGTTAAGAAAACTAGGGACTATGATATCAGAAGACTTTGGGAAAGGGTATGGGAAGATAATGAGTATAGTCAAGACTGGGATGGAAGAAGGAGTTCTCAACACTTTGGTTCAATTCTATGACCCATTATATCACTGTTTTACCTTCCCCGACTATTAGTTGATGCCAACATTAGAGGAATATGTTTACTATGTGGGAGTTCCTATAAAGGACCAAAAACCTTACAGTGGTTTAGAAAGATTACCCTCGCCAAAGGAAATAGCAGATGCTCTTCATCCCGAAGTATCAGAGATTAAGGATAATTGTGCCACCAAAAGCAGAGTCAAGGGTTTCCATTCTGATTTCTTAGTTAAGAAAGCTTCTTATCTTGCCAAAGAGGGTAGTATGGATGCGTTCGAAGCAGTTCTTGCTCTATTAATTTATGGATTGGTGTTGTTTCCAGAAGTCGAAGAATTTGTCAATTCATCCGCTATCACCATATTCCTAAGTGGCAACCCAGTGCCTACCTTGTTAAGAGACACTTACCATTCAATTCATCATCGGATACTTCAAAGAAAAGGAACCATCCTTTATTGTGCACCCCTATTGTATAAGTGGTTCGTCAACCATTTACCAAAAACTGACTCTTTCAGAGAAAATCCCAATGGATGGAGATGGTCCCAAAGGATAATGTCTCTGACGCAAGCTGACATTCATTGGTACGATCTTGCCTACGAAATAGAAGTCTACTTTGACCAGTGTGGTACTTTCCCAAATATACCACTCATTGGAGTAAGGGGAGGAACCAGCTACAACCCTGCTTTGGCCCGACGTCAGTTTGGGTTTCCAATGAAGGACAAGCCCACAAATCTGCTGTTATCTGGATTCTTCTATCTCAACACCAAAGTGACGGAGAATGTGAGAAATAACATAGTCGATGCTTAGGAGAATATTCATAAAAATACTAAATCCGATTTGGGAAAGAAGAATTGTGTGGCCTTCGAACCATTTACTTTATGGGTACAATCTCGAGCCCGAGATTTGAAGATGTCCTACCTCCCGAAGAAGAATTCGCAGATCATTATCGTGTCATCATCTTCTGTCATTCCTATTGAGAAAATGGAAGAGTACCAAGAAGTTCTTGAAAGAACAAACCTTGAGAGAGACATTTGGGAAGGGAAGTATCATACTCTATTTTCCGAAACAACAGAGCTCAGAAGAGAATTGCAAGACAAAGACGAACTGATCAGTTGGATCGAATGACGTGTGATCGACGGTGATGTGACAAAAGAGAATTTATTTTTCTCTAGTGTCAAGCCTACTCAAAGCACTCACAATTACTCAAATATCTCACCTACATCCAGAGCTTGGAAGAGCATAGTAGACAAGTTAATAATGGAAAATACAATACTGAAGAAGTTGAAGAGGTCCCGCGACTAAAGTTCTTGTAAAAAACTTAGACTATATGACCTAGTTTTTTGATGTAAACTTAGGCTTCTTATCTTGCATTTTAAAGTTGTAACTTTTCCCAATTAATGGAATGAGGGGTTGACTTAATTAATCTTCGGAGTTTTGTAAAACCAGTTGCATTTGCATTGCATTCTTGCATTTTTACTAACCATTCAAGAAATTCAAAATCTTATTTTTGCAGACATTGTTATGGATCGCAGAAGTAGATTTTCATTCTTGAGCCTAAGGTTGGACAATCGTAGGATCTTGAGGGGCCTCGTCAGGAATCCCGCCGTGTTCACCGCCAAATATGGAGATCTGCTACCATTGTTGGATACAAGAGTCAATGAAGACATGTTGTTGTCACTCATCGAGTTCTACGACCCGATGTACCATTGTTTCACTTTCCCATATTTCTAACTACTCCCAACCTTGGAAGAGTATTCTTCTTATTTGAAGATTCCCTTGACCTTTACTTGTCCCTACAGTAAACCAAGAAGAAAGGAGCTTGCCAAAGCCCTGCATCTTGAGCCCACAGAGCTGCATGCTCGATTGGTGAGTAGACAAGGATTCTCTATAATGGAAGCAAGGTCATTCATAGAAAGAGCTTAATTTCACTATGATAATAGGGACTTAGGGATATTTGAAGCAATCTTGGCTTTTCTAATCTATGGACTATACCTTTTCCCTATTTGCAATGAATTCATCAGCGAAGAAGCCGTCAGACTCTTCATAATCAAAAACCTCATTCCCACACTGCTGGCTGACACCTACTATGTTATCCACCATCGGAAAATGTATGATTTAGGACTATTCTCGTGCTACACAGCACTTCTCAGCAAGTGGTTTATTTCACACTTGCCCAGGACTCATGTTCTCTGGAATCTCCACAACAAAGATGCTTGAATCAGAAAGTTAGCATCGCTTTCCTATTATGAAGTCAATTGGTACGACATCTAAAATGGAGAAATCGCCATGATTCACAACTGTGGAGACTTTCCCAACATACCACTTATAGGCACAAAGGGAATCATTAGCTACAGTCTGGTCCTCGCTCGCCGTCAGCTAAGGTACTAAACAGGACCAGAACCAGATCAAGACTTGCTAAGGACTTGTTTCTGTAAAAAGGGTAGTGACGAAAACTTTGAAGCTCAAGCTCGTTTAGCCTGGTATCGTCCATATCTGCAAGGAATGACTGCTAAAGAAAACGTGACCTCCAAGTCAATGCTGAGCTATGGGAGCTGATTCGTCCAAGTCAATACCATGCCAGACCTCAAGAAGAAGAGGGATCATCTTGTTAGAATGATCGAGGCCTCCAAAATTCCTGTTTTTTCTAAAATTGTAATCTTAAGAGCTTATGAATGTAATCGTTATTATGTTGTAAGAAAGGTCTCGTTCGTTAACGAGAACCATCTATTGTAACAGACTTTGTTTTATCAATGAAATTCTGCTTTCCTTTTATGTTGTCAATCACGTTGTTAGCTATGTTGATTTACTAATTTTGTTTGTAAACAAGATTATTGCTTTTCCTTGAATGAGTAGTATTGCATTTGCATTTACATAGCATATCATTTACATGGGGTTGCATGGGTCCTGCAGCTCATCTGTTGTTCTTTTCCTCCAGAAGAAGATCACATTGAGTCCTCACCGCTACAACACCTGAGCCAATACTCAGAAGAGAATGGCAGATCAGCAAGAGAGAATTGATCAGATTGACAATGAATTGGAAGGACTTCGAGGCGATGTCAGTTAGATTCTGGAAGCTATGCAAGTGATCAAGGAAAAAATGGATACGCAAGCCACGGTGGTATCTGAGGTTAACGCAACTGCATCAGCCCCTACGCTGGTAGTGACTTCCACAATAGAGTTTCCATTTGGCATCTCCAAAGACTTTGTATCTTAATTTCATGTCCAAGGTACAACGGTACAAACAGAAGGACTTATGCATGAATTTCATAACCCTCTGTTCACTAAAACAGGCGCTCAGATGAACGTCTGACCGGTCTTTAATACTTAATAACAACAAGTTTATGAGATACCAGATGAATCTGAAGTAGGGGATGAAAAACACAACAAGCTGAGGGTCGAGATGGAAATCATGGCAAGAAGAATGAAGGCTTTAGAAGGGAAGAGCATCTTTGGTACTGATGCTAGAGACATGTGCTTGGTCTCGGAGTTGGTGTTCCCCCCAAAGTTCGTAATGCCATCCTTTGAAAAATATGATGGGGAAAGTTGCCCAAAACTCCATTTGGTGATGTATTGCAGACGCATGGCTGCACATTACGACAATGACAAGTTAATAATACACTGTTTCCAAGAAAGTTTGAAAGGAGCCTCTGAAAAATGGTATTTGGGACTAGACCAATCAAGGATTCGAAGTTTTCAAGATCTATCTGATGCCTTCATCCAACAATACAAATACAATATGGACCTTGCTCCAGAAAGACATTGACTACTGAGCATGATTCAGAAGTCTTCAAAATCTTTCAAAGAATATGCGCAAAGATGGTGCGAGTTGGCTGCACAAGTTGAGCCACCACCTACAGATAAGGAATTGGCAGATTGGTTTATTGACACCGTCAAACCAGAGTATTATGAAAGAATGATAAGCAGTGTATCAGCTAACTTCGCCAATATTATGACAGTGGATGTCAAAGTGGAAGTCGGATTGAAGAACAGAAACATGTCTGGTCCTGCCAGTAGTTCCAGCAGCTATTCATCAGCAGTATAATTACCAACCTTATAATAATTAGCAGATGCAGCAGCCCAAGGCTCAAGCTTCCAGGCCGACATATCAGAACAGGAGGCCCAAGATACAGCCAATACCAATGAGTTATACTGGACTATATCCTATGATGGTAGCTAGAGGACTTATTCAAACAAAAAAATTGGGTTCCACACCCGATCCTTTGCCTCCATACTACAATCCCGACGCACATTGCCTGTTTCATGAGAACGCCACTGGGCATGATTTAGAGGGTTGTATTGCGCTTCAGCACATCGTCAGGGAATTGATTGAAAAGAAGATATTGTCATTTGAAGATAATCATCCCAATGTGAAGGATAATCCTCTGCCAAACCACGGTGGAGTGAATGCTATAACGGAAGAAGGAGAAGGCTCTAAGATGAGAACAGTCACTGAAGTGGCTGAAGTTAAAACACCACTGGTGGAATTGCACAAGAGATTGGCTCAAGCATGGTTGCTCAAGAGTACTCATGAGGATTGTGAAGAGTGCAACAAGAACCCACAAGGTTGTGACCTTGTGCGAAAAGACATTCAGTCATTAATCAACAAGGGGATGCTACAAGTCAGTAGTAAGAAGAAAAAATAGGACGTTGCGGTTATTGAACCAATGTTCAATCTACCAGAGGAGCCTATGAAAAGAGCGGTGTTCAACACTAGCAATAAAAAGATGGCTCAATCCAGCTCCGTCAAGACGATATTCCGCAATGATCCAGTGCCCAGATTCGGAAAGGCTCAGCCAAGATTTGATCCTCGGAGAGAGAAAAATTCCAAAGTTGTACCAGGAAATACGACAGTTCCTGGCGAGACGTGAAAACTGGAAGGAAACAAGCCGATGTGACTAACATTGCCGGAGGGAGTCAGATGACTCGTAGTGGGCGGATTTATGTACTGAAGGTTACCATTGAAACTCCAAAAATAACACCTAAGGTCATTCCTACTGTCAAAGAGGTTGTTCCTAAAGAGATTGTTCCAAAAGAATTGATAGTCACCAATAAGACAAAAGGAAAAGAGATATTAAAAGAAGATGACGAAGAGTTCCTGAGAATCACCCGTAAAAGTGATTATAGAGTGGTGGACCAACTGAACTAGATGCCATCAAAGATTTCTATAATGTCACTATTACTCAGTTCACCCCCGCATAGGGAAACTCTGCTGAAAATATTGACTCAGGCCCACGTCACCAAAGACATTACAGTGGGACAATTCGACTCGGTTGTCGCCAACATCACGACATGCAACACGTTAAGCCTCAACAATGATGATCTTACGCCGGAAAGCCGCAAACACAACCGTGCATTGCACATCTCCATCAAATATGAAGAAGATACTTTAGCTAGAGAGTCCTGGTTGACACCGACTCTGCCTTGAATGTAATGCCAAAAAAAACTCTGGAAAAATTAAGTCATAAAGGAGCAATTATGAAAGCAACCTCTTTGGTTGTAAAGGCATTCGATGGATCCAGAAGGTCCATAATTGCAGAGGTGACTTTGCTAATAATGGTGGGTCTGCAATGTTTTGAACTACCATTCCAAGTCATGGATATTAATCTAGCCTACAACTGTTTATTGGGCAGACCTTGGATCGATACGGCAGGAGCTGTAACCTCCACCCTGCATCAAAAGCTAAAATTTGTCACTGATGATTAGCTGGTCATAGTGCACGGGGAAGAAGATTTGATGGTTAGCAACCTGTCGTCATTCTGATACATCGAAGCCGACGAGGATGCTCTAGAAACAACATTCCAAGCCCTGGAAATCACTCACGTTGTGTTAATTAATAATTCTGCTATAGTCTGTGGTCCGTCTTTTGCCTCCACGCAAAGCATAAAAGCTGCAATGAAGGAAGGACTCCCGCAGGGATGGGGAGAAGTTATAGAAGTGAACGCTCGTGCCAAAAATGACAAGCAAGGGTTGGGTTACAAACCAACTCTGGAAGAAGCGTCCGAAGATAACAACCTGGAGCAGAAAACCCTAAAGGAGATGTTTGTAAGTGGCGGGGTACAAGTCAATGCCGTCATTAAAGAAGATGAGAGAAACAACCTCAACAACCCGGTATTTCGAGATAGAGCGACTTTGCACAATTGGGAGGCAGTGGAAATTCCCGCTGTGCTACCTTTAGAGTAATACATTGCTTGTTAGCTTTTGTTTTCTTTGAAATTCCTGGTCTTGCCCAAGGCCAAAGAATCATTTTGTATGGGCCACTTTGCGATTAAAAAGATTAATGAATGAAGAAGTGTTTTTGTTAAAACTCTTGTCTTTTTTGTTCATTTACATTTTCACTTTTTGTAAAAAGGAAAAATGGCAATCATTTTAGAAAAATCATAAAATTGAACCCATCATCTGCATGATTGTTGTGTGTGTGTCTGATCATGTTAAACCCTTTAAAACCATGCAGAGAACCTCCATCACCTGCAAAATCCAATAATCATTTAGTTCCTTCTGGTAGCGGTTCATTTGTTTTTCAAGCTAAAGAAGAGTTTGACAAAGAATTTGAGGTTCCCGAAGAGTTAACCAGATTGGTTGAGCATGAAGAAGCCTACCTTCAGCCATATAAAGAGCAGATTGAAGTTGTCAACTTGGGTTCTGAAGAGATGAAGAAAGAAGTAAAAGTTGGGGCATCACTCAAAACGGAGGTCAAGAACAGGTTGACACTACTCCTCAAAGAGTATGTTGATGTTTTCGCTTGGTCATATCAGGATATGCCAAGGCTGGATACTGATATCGTGGTCCATAAGCCCCCTCTGAAACCAGAATTTCCTCCTGTCAAGCAAAAACCTTGACAATCAAGACCAGACATGGCCCTAAAGATCAGAGATGAAGTAAAGAAACAAATCAACGCAAGATTTCTAGTAGTTTCAAAGTAACCTGAGTGGGTAGCCAACATCGTGTCAGTGCCGAAGAAGGATGGAAAGATCAGGATGTGTATGGACTATCGAGATCTCAATAAAGCCAGTCCAAAAGATGACTTTCCACTGCCTCACATCGACACCTTGGTTGATAACACATCTATCTTTGCAGTATTTTTCTTTATGGACGGATTCTCGGGTTATAATCAAATCAGGGCGGACCCAGATGATATGGAGAAAACAACGTTCATAACACCATGGGGCACTTATTGTTATAAGGTCATGCCTTTCTGTTTGAAGAATGCAGGAGCTACTTACCAGCGAGCCATGGTCGCACTCTTCCATGATATGATGCATCAAGAGATCGAGGTGTACGTAGATGATATGATCATGAAGTCTCGGGATAAAAAAGATCACCTGGATCATCTACTAAAATTGTTTGAAAGACTTCGAAAATATCAACTGAGGTTGAATCCATCTAAATGCACATTTGGAGTTCGACCCGGAAAATTACTTGGATTCATCGTTAGTCAACTAGGAATCGAGGTGGATCCCGATAAAGTCAGGGCTATTCAAGAGATGCCAGCTCCTCAGACAAAAAAACAAATCAGAGGTTTCCTTGGACGTTTGAATTACATCTCCAGATTCATCTCAAATTTGACTCCTATATGCTTACCAATCTTTAAGTTGTTACGGAAGAATCAAGCAATAACATGGAATGATGACTGTCAGTTGGCATTTGAAAAGGTTAAAAACTATCTTCAAGAACCTCCGGTGTTGATCCCTCCAGTACCTGGAAAACCGCTCTTCATGTATATGATGGTGTTGGAAGATTCAATGGGCTGTGTTCTGGGACAAATAGATGAGTCAGGAAAGAAGGAACATGAGATCTATTACTTAAGTAAAAAGTTCATCGATTGTGAGAATCACTACTCTCCCTTGGAAAAAGCTTGTTGTACTTTGGCTTGGGCGGCCAAACGTCTCCGACAATACATGATCTGCCACACTACTTTGTTGATCTTAAAGATGGACCCAATAAAGTATATCTTTGAAAAGCCTGCTCAAACTCGAAGACTTGCCAGATGGCGTATGCTCTTGTCAGAGTATGATATCCAGTACGTCGCCCAAAAATCCATTAAAGGAAGCGTCTTGTCAGACCACCTTGCTGAGCATTCTGTAGATGATTACCAATCACTCAAATTTGAGTTCCCTAATAAGGATGTGATGTATGTTCAAAGAATAAAACTGGAACCTGGTATTGAGGAAGTTCCTGAACCCGGATCTTGTTGGAAGATGATGTTTGATGGGGTGTCCAATAAAAAGGGACATGGGTTGGGGCTGTTCTAGAAAATCCAACTAGAGGATATACCGTTGTTACCGCCAGAATGTGCTTCTCATGTACAAATAATATAGCTGAATATGAAGCCTGTATCCTGACTCCGCTTTAGTAATTTACCAACTCAAAGGTGAATGGGAAACTCAAGATGAGAAGTTGATTCCCTACAAAAACTATATTTTGGAAATGATCGAGTACTTTAATGAGATCACTTTCAAACATGTCCTGAGAGCCAAGAATCACATTGCAGATGCCTTGGTCATGCTAGCATCAACGTGGAAGGTTTAGTTCGTCAATGAAGCTCCCTTGATCAGCATAGAAAGAAAAATGGCACCAGCATACGTCATGATGGCAGAGGAGGAATCCGATGGAAAACCTTGGTTCTATAACATCAAGAACTTTCTTCAAAATCAAGAGTATCCGGTTAATGCCTCTAAAACTGACAAGAGGGTTATACGAAGATTGTCATCTAAGTTCTTCATCAGCAACGATGTTTTGTACAAAAGAAATCATGATATGGTCCTGCTCTGATGTGTTGACGAGAAAGAGGCAGACCTGTTAATGACAGATGTGCACGAAGGTACCTTCGGCACTCATGCGAGCGGCCATGCCATGGAAAATAAAATCTTGAGGGCTGGTTATTACTAGTTGACCCTGGAAACAGATTGCATCCTTTTCGCTTGGAGATGCCACAAATGCCAGATCTACGCTGACAAGGTGCATGTTCCTCCACATCCTCTTAATGTATTGACATCGCCTTGGTCATTCGCAATATGGGGAATATATATGATTAGGGAAATTGAGCCTAAAGTATTCAACGGTCACCATTTCATCCTCGTCACTATCGACTACTTCACCAAATGGGTAGAGGTTGCATCGTACACCAATGTCACCAAAAAAGTGGTCGCCCGTTTTATCAAGAAAGAAATCACCTGCCGATATGGTATCCCTGATCAAATTATCACTGACAATGGGTCAAATCTAAACAACAAAATGATGAAAGAGCTTTGTGATAGTTTTAAGATCAAACATCATAACTCTTCACCGTACAGACCAAAGATGAACGGTGTTGTTGAAGCTGCAAACAAAAATATCAAGATAGTGCAAAAGATGGTTGTAACATACAAACACTGGCACGAAATGTCACCGTTTGCCTTGCACGGATACAAAATATTGGTACGCACTTCAACAGGGGAAACACCTTTTCCCTTGTCTATGGGATGGACGCATTATTACCCATCGAGGTGGAGATACCTTTGTTAAGGGTCTAAATGGAAGCAAAGCTCGAAGAAGCTTAATGGATAAAGGAAAGGTTCGACTCTCTAAATATCATCGATGAAAAGAGAATGATCGTGATGTGTCACATTCAGATATACCAACAAAGGATGAAGAGAAATTTTGATAAAAGGTTCCATCTCAAAGAATACAAGGAAGGAGAACTCGTGCTCAGAAAGATCCTACCAATTAAGAAGGACCTGCGCGGAAAATGGATGCCCAACTACGATGGCCCCTTTGTTGTGAAAACTTAATTACCCTTTCAACTCGGATGCAGTAAGGAAATACTATGCCTAAAAGAGGAATCGCTAAGTTGAAAACCTAGAAAGGCGACTTAGGCAAAAAGAAGTGTCCCAAGGGGCAATTCAGGCAAAAGTTAGAGGCAAGACTGTCACTGCATCCGAAATTGTTAAGCCCGCAAAAGATAACCAAGAGGATCACTATCCGCATTTCTCGTTAGAAGCAGTGAATCATATGGACTACTAGTTAGTAGGGTTGGATCATTGTTGGATTTTGTGACCTATTTTATTTTGTTTTGCCATTTTTCCAATTGTAATTGTTCCTGAGACCTCGCCTTTGGCAAGGTTCTCGCCCATTAATGATATTAGATTTTGGACCAATCATTGTTATAATCTGTATTTTTCTTATTATGTAAATTTCACTTGTTCATTAATAATGAGTTTTGAAAGCAAAGTGTTTTTGAAAAAGAAAAAATAAAACTGTTTTATAAAAATTGATCTAACAAACAAGTCGTAACTTTAAAGGTGTGACATGACGGTATTAGACTCCTCTCATGAGAGCAGCACAATAGAAAGCTTAACATCATCTTCAGATAAGGTTGCACTCAGAGGCCGCCATGCTACAAAAGTCGTGACTTCTCCTCGGCAATATTTCCAAAGCAGTGACCAGATCCCTTCTAGAGAATTGATTTGCTCTCCCAATAAAAGATTATATTATGAGTAGTAACATTGGGACTCAGTGTGATTAGTTTTCTCTCCTATGAAGATAGATTGTCATTTTTTTCCTTTATTTTCCTTCTCCCCCGTGAGTCGGTCTGCATTTACATTCACATCATACCACCAGCATACGCATCTGTTTGCATGCTTCTGTCCTGGCCGTAGCCTTTGATATCCTTTGGTCATTACCAATCCTTTTGCTCCAAACCTGTTGTCACGGGCTCACTTTATGGTTTGTTACCTTAACTTTGTCAATTTATTCAGCTTAGGTATTATCGTGATAAATACTTATATCCCCAGAAAGACCAGTAGTTACTAGCATACCTCAAAATCCAATTGTTATTGGTATTACCGATTTGGTTGTTACCATATCTGTTTGGAAGCCTAGTAATGTTTTGACTGACGTTCTGTGCAAAATCCAATTTTTATTGGCATTTTAGTCTAGTCGTTACTAGCAATCCCCTGAAGCCTAGTAATGTTTTGACTGGTGATTGTTTAAAATCCAATTGATATGGGTATCTCTATTTGACGGTTATCCCCATATTGTTATTGGCATCCCGGTTTTGGTCGTTACCATATTTATTTAAAAGCCCAATGGTTATTGGCAATATTCACCCAGTAAATCTCAGGATGATTGGATGTTACCAGCATTCCTAGTGCATCTTAGGATATTGTGTTTGTCATCTACACCTCCAGTTGTTTCCTGAAGATCCCGTTCGAACTTTTCACTATAAGGAAATTCTCTGTTTTGGTTTAGTCCCTAGTGAAGATTTTGTTTATTTCTAGACTCCCCGAGAAGTCTAGTTGTTACTAGCCCACCCTATTTAGTCTGGCTTGTCTGGTCGTCTCCAGATTCCCCTGTGAAGTCTAATTGTGACTACCAAACTTTAGTCGTTACTAATGCTACAATTTATCCTTAAGATCTGGTGTTTACCTGAATCTATCCCCCCATTCAATGTCCTGTTTGTTAACTTACTCAGCTGAAGTCCAGTAGTTACTGGCATTGTTTGAAATCCAATTGTTATTGGTACTTTGATTTGGTTATCACCAATCTTTCCCAGGAAGTCCAGTAGTTACTGGCATTGTTTGAAATCCAATTGTTATTGGTACTTTGATTTGGTTATCACTAATCTTTCACAGGAAGTCCAGTAGTTACTAGCATTGCTTGAAATCCTATTGTCATTGGTATGTGGTTCAGTTGTTACTGACTTCCCCATTAAAGTCCAGTAGTTATTGGCATTGATTTCTAAAACTAGTGTTATTGGTATGTGGTTCGGTTGTTACCGACTTCCCCGTTGAAGTCCAGTAGTTACTGGCATTGCTTGAAATCCAATTGTTATTGGTACTTTGATTTGGTTGTCACCAATCTTTCCCAGCAAATCCAGTTGTTACTAGCACGTCTTAATAAATCCAATTTTTATTGGTATGGAGCGTGGTCATTACCCGTTTTCCCAGTATAAGTCCAGTAGTTACTAGCATTACTTGAAAACCAATTGTTATTGTTAGGAAACGTGGTCGTTACCCGTTCTCCCCAGTCAAACCCAGTAGTTACTGACATCATTTGAAATTCAATTATTATTGGTACCTTGACATTGGTTATTACTTGTCTCCCTATTGAAATCCAGTAGTTACTGGCATTGTTTGAAAATTCAATTGTTATTGGCATGGAGCATGGTCGTTATCCGTTTTCCCAGTATAAGTCCAGTAGTTACTAGCATTGCTTGAAAACCAATTGTTATTGGTATGGAGCATGGTCGTTACCAATATCCCCAGCAAAGCCTAGGATGGTTGGTTATTACCAATATCCCCAACATGTCTGTATTCCTTAGCAGAGTCCCGTAAATCTGGAAGATACTAGCTTCCTCGGCGGGTCCAGTCTTATTTCTAGTCTCCTTCCGAAGATCCCGTTTGAACTCTTCATTAAGGGAATCCCTTTGGTTTATCCCCAATAGGAGTCGTGTCTCGTCTTTTGAATTTCCAGTTGGGGTCCGAGTATGTTGACTCTTGTTCCCCTGTGTGGTTTCTTGTTTGTGCTTCCTTTTATGCATCTTCCTACTGGGCTTGCGTTTCCCTTTTAAAGATTTTTGTTCTCCCCAAGTGAGGTTGGATTTACCTAGTGGAAATTTGGCTTTCCCAATGGAGTTTCTGTTTCCTATCCTCCACGAAGGGTCCCCTTTGGGCTATCATCATTTAGTCATGTCTGAACTATTGTTTGATATGCTTCAGATTTTTCCCCAGTATGTTAGGCCCCCAGTGAGTGGTTACTCATTGTTTTGATTTTCTTTGTCAACATTGTCTTGCATTCAAGCATCATGAAGCATTATTTTAGAATTCATTGCATGATCAATATTTTTCCTTTTGCATACCATCGCATCTAAGGGACAAAATTTTCAGTTTGCTATATTTAAATACCTTTCACCATGATTCTATGGAGATCGTTATCTCTCATTGCCAACTGGTGAAGATATTTAAATAGGGGCAACTTTTATACACAAAATTTTTACCCCTAGATCACATCATCATTCTAGGAGCATTAAGCATTGATTATCTAACCATAACATATTTCCAGCTTGGTCTTTGTCAAAGATGCAGATAAACTAGGGTTTCTCACAGTCAGAAATCAGGGTTTCAAGGGATTGATCAGTCAAAGTTTTGGATTGATCCTCCATATATCAAGTATTCATGTCATCAAGGATACCACATTGGATCAATAATGAATCCAATTTGAGGTTGTCACCCAAGAAAGAAGAACAATGCAGTACAAGAACCCTATTAGGGTTTCTGATTGGGAAAGTCAACTGTAGTTTAAATTTTGATCTAAAGGGTCTTAAAAAGCTTGAATCATGGTCCATGAGGCTCATATGACCCAAGGAAGTCTACCCAAGAAGTTTCAAGGCCTCAAAGAACCCAGGACACCAACAGTCGATTCAGAGGTTTTCAATCGCTCGGTTCGTCTGACTGAAAAGTCAACCCATTGAGCAACAGGGTTTTGACCCAAAATTGAAGCCAAACATGTTCCCTATATAATTTCATATATAATAATTAAGTTTGGTGACCAATTGATCAAGAATTGAGAAGTAATCAAAAAGTCGGGAAATTAGGGTTTTGAAAAGGGTCAGGTCACAACTCCTTAACCACACATCCAAATGGAGTGGTTCAAAGCTTGTTGGAAGGGTATAAATGATTTCTTCAAAATTGATATGCACTCATGAGCATAAAATTTATGGATTTTGAGTTATGAGCAAAAATAAGGCAAGAGGTGGAAAACACACTTAGAGATTTCAAGAATTCTTGACTTGTAAGTCAAGTTTTCAGCATTTTCACAAAGGTTTTTGACCTAGTTTCAAGTGGAATGGGTTTCTACCTCAAACATAAATATTGTAGTACCTAATGGTGGATTTTTAAAAAGCACAAGTGGGTTCCATAACTCTTCATGGTTAGAGAAAACCAAGGTCCACAAGTTGGCAAAAACTCACTTTTGCAAAACTAGTTCAACATGAGTGTTTTGATTCCCAAGCTTCCCAAATCAATTATAATCAAAGAATAAGCCTCGTTTATTATGTTTAAATTTTTAATAAATATGTTTAACATCAACTCCCATGAAATTGGCATAAGAAATGAAAGAAATAATTGTTTAATGCAAGTTGCAAACATGAAAAGTGTTGAAAGAGAAAAATGGTAGTTGCCCCTCTTCACATCATCAACTTGGCTGCAGCAAGTCACCTACTACCCTCTCGAGCATGATTAAATAACCTGTAGGGCATGGACAAGCTCTTGGTAGAGTGGATTGAGGTCAGAAATGGAGATTGCATTGAAAAACTCCAAGATTTTCATGATGGAAGACTAAACTTGGCAATTTGCTTCACTTCTGCCCATACCTCTTGCTCAAGACACTTGCCTATAAATTGAACCTCGTTATTACATCAAAAACACACCAGTTACATGCTAAGAACCAGTTGAAACTCTTTCTCCCACTCAATCACAAAGTTCTTGCAAGTTTGAACCAAGTTTCAAACACCTTCAAAATTTGCCTTGCATTTTCCTTTCCAAAACCATTTCCAAACATCCTCAAACTCAAACAAAGCTTCAAACACATCACGAATGATGTGTTAGAGCTGTCCAAACCCTCACCTCGGCCAGAAACTCGTCCAATCAAAAAGTCAATGGTTGAAACCTCTTTTGTTGACTTTCTGCACTTTAAAGGGCAACCACTAATCCATTTCCCTTCCACACTCTCTAATACCTCTAACACTTGATAAATAACATATATAAATTGTCCATGATGGTTCCACACTTCTGTAACAAGGATTGAGTGAGTTGACTTTGGAAATCTTTGAATTTTGGAGGTTTTTCTTCACTTACAAGACATTCTTCCCACCAACTGGCTTGAGGGTTATTTAGAGCACATATTCATCATCCTTGGAGAATTTTTAGACCTTGGAAGATCTCTCAAGATCTCTGGTTTTCTTATTGCTCAAGTTTGCTTCAAGAGGTAAACCTAAAACTCATAAATGTGAACTTTTCACTTGCATTTGACATGCTATCATGACTTCTAGCTATGATCTTGTGTTGTACGTTGTTTGAACATGTTTTATGTATGTTATATATCATGTATGCACCATTTCTTGCAGCAAAACATGTACTTTTTGAACTGTCAAACTCAGGTCACAAACCAGGTCACAAACTAGGCCCAAACTAGTCATTTTTTGTATGATGCATCCAATCTGTCAAACCATGCGCGCATTTATTGATTTCTTTTATGCTGAACTCTATATATGATGTATATGTGATGTATGTACACTTATTTTACCAAGCACACCACTACACAATGTTTTTCACATGTTCTTGCTTTTGGTTGTCATCAAACTTGCCCTAACACATACGCTATCGGGTTTTCTTGTGGGTTCATGGTATGGAAAAACAAACGGTACCACTGAGTTCCTTATTCAAAAATACACAATTTTCACTTTTGTTTCACCTCATTTGATTAAGTTTTGACTGAGTTCGAATCCTTCATGCAAATGACCTAAAGTTGCCTTACCTTGTCATGACCTAGTTTTGCCCTCTTGGTGCACCAACTTCCAATGATCATAACTTGCTCATTTTTTGTGCTATTTATTCCATTCTTTTTGAAAACTACTAATTAATATGTCTATTTTCATTTAGTGAGGAAATAATTTAAGGATTTTTATCCTAGAAATACTTTGGTCCACTTGAATAGCATGTGGTTTTTAGGGTTTTTACCTTGGTGTTCTTGAACTTTTTCAACTTGTAACTTGATTTTTCTTGTGCGATTGATCTTGTATGACTCATATATGTTTTTTAAAATGTTTAAATGCTCAAATATATTTGATTACTTGCCTTACCATGTTCATACTTGCTTTTATGAATGTATATATGTGAAAGTGGCCTGTTGAACTTCATCTGTGAACTTTGCCATGATTCTTGATGTTGTAACCTCTTGAATATGCCCATTACACCTCATTTTACTTGTTTATGTATCTTTTTAGAACTATAACATGTTTAGGGTTTTTTCCTTGCCTTTGTGAATGCTTGAATATGCATGGTATACTTTGAATTTCATTTGTGAACTTTGACATGATTCTTGATATTGTGACCTCTTGAATATGTTTATTATGCTTCATTCTACTTTTTTATGTGTCTTGTTAGAAACATAACATGCTAGGGTTTTATTATTGACTTGTTTGTTACCATGAAACTTGTTTACTTCTCCCCATGAAGTCATGAATTCATACTTGAACTGTTGTAACATTTCTTGTATTCTTGCTTGTTTGATTGTCATCAATACATGTTTAGTTAGTCTTATGTTATTAAATTTGATCTCATTTGATCCTTATAACATGATTGCTTCAATTTGTCACTTGTTTGCATTAATCTTGTTTGAATGTTATAAGATGAACTTGTTGTTGTTACACATAATATTTGCTTGCATTGATGGTTGTTACCTCTTTGCTCTTCGATCATTGTTAAGATGATAAATGTTGATCTTGAAAATTGTTACATGTTGTTACATGTTCTTGATTTATTTCTTCAATTTTGTCAAGTTATTCCCCAGTGATGGAACTTTCTAGTTTGCATCAAGTTGTCTGTGTCCTTGTGTCCAAAGGAAAGTCTCTCTATTGACCATTGGGTCATACATATCGCATTACCCTCTTTCTGACTTTGTTAAGTCATTTTGAACCCTAACTTAGTTAAGTTAGAACCTAGTAGCCCTTATACTTTGCTTAAGTCTAAAAGACCCACCTTTACTAGGAGTGTTCTTCAACTAGAACCCTAGGATAGAGTTTATCAACTCTATGTAAGAATATGGTGATGATTACTTACTCCCCCCTTGGCTTTTGTCAAAGTCAATCCCCCTGAGTGTACAACTTAGAATATAGAGTTTTGTTAAACTCTATACAAACATTGTTATATTTGTTCCCCTTTTTGAATGTTAATTATAATCAAGTGTTCATTTATCCCTAGTGAGGTGAGCTGCGATTGCTCTGATTCTATTTTAGTTAGGATACATAGGCAGAAGATGTGATATCTTTGCGAGCAAACTTAGAAACATCAACCCTAGGTCTTTACCTCAAAACCCTAACCCTAATCTCAATCCATAGCATAACCATAACAAGTTTATCGTACACACACACACAAAAGGTTCCTATAGAGTACAACAGATGTTTAGGATGTGAAATACCTACCCTAGGCATAACCAACCCCTGATCCCCGAATCTCTTAGCGTTGTTGTTACATCGCGCAAAAGGTCTTTCTTTCTTTAACCTTTCCTTTGGATAAATCAAAGTCCGGTTGTGAATTTAACGAATTAAGATTCAAGTTAACTAATATCTTGACATCTGATTCTCACCGCAATAATGTGGACTGATGAAGGAATTTCTAATTCTATTGTGCTTCTTGGGAGGCAATTCAATAAGGTGCTGAAGAGTATGGATAGGTAGCCAAGACCATATGTCATGAACATGTCATTTAATATCAGTAAGAAATGATTTTCAGACAAAAGTAAGAACAGATGAGAAGCCCAATCAAGGAAAAGGTATTAAGTGTCATGAATGTGAGGGTTTTGGTCACATTAGATCAGAATGTTCCACGTACCTCAAGAAACAAAAGAAGGGCATGTTTGTTTTTTAGTCTGATGATGATTTTGAAAGGGAACCTGATGTTGAAATTGCTAAGCATGATACATCCCTCACTAGCAGATGTGAATCTGATGAAGATTGTTGTGATGAGGACGTCTCATATAAAGAATTGGCTATTTCATATAGAGAGCTTTGAGCCATAAGTGGAGAGGTGTGTAAGATAGGAGAAAGGTGTAGCACCCCAAAATTTACCTCAACGTTGTTTCTTTTTATTGGCCTATGTTTATCTGCATTTTTGCATTTTCACATATCATGGCATTGGCTTTCGAGACGTGGGATCAAGGGTTTTCCATGGCTCAGGGTTCTCTTTTATTGCAAGAGTTTAAACAGCGAGCGTCAGAGGCGTCGGCATTTATTTTGCCCAGCAATTAAATGATCGATTTTATTTTTATTCAGCAGGTTATTTTTAGCACAGGAGACAAGTCACGAGATATCTCAGGAATTCTCACAGTTATAATGTCAAATGGTAAGTTTCAAAGGCTTAATAGGTCTCATAACGGGTGAAAACGGGCGAATGTGCAAGTTTCCCTCCAAATGGTGCAATTTTTGAAAATTTGTGAGTGGTTAACCGATTAACCAATTTGCACTAGAAAATGGTTAATCGATTAACCATAGTAAAGTTTGCCCAGTAACGTGCATTTTCAATGCAGTCATTTTTGGGGTCTATTTTGATCACTTGGGAAATGATTTTTACACCAGAAGAAGGGTCTAGAATCATTATAAATTTTGATTAACTTTCAAAACAAATCCAATTTTCCATTCCTAATCCCATTTCAATTTACAAAATCTCACTCCAAACAATAATTCTACTCCTAACCAAGAGCCTATTTAAGTGAATTGGATCCAAACCTCACCATAATTTCCAACTTTAGATTTCACAATCACTCATTCTCTAGAATTTTCTCTCAAAATCTTTCAAATTTTCTACACTCCAAAACCTCCATTAGAGCTCTTTTCTTGAGTTCATTGATTCTTCATTGGAATCATTGAATTCTAGAGCTAAACCTTCATCATTCATCTCCATAATCTTCAATTCATCATTTGATTTTCGTTTGGATTTGGATATGATCTTGGAAGCAAGTTTATAAGTGATTCTTGGATCAATTTTGGCTTATTTTGACTCGTTCTTCACTTCTATTGCAAGAAAGCTCTTGGATCTTGAAGATTTCTTGGGTTTCTATCTTGGATCTATCAATTTGCAGTGGATCAACACTTACCAAAGCAAATCTCAGCTTTGAAGGTTGGTTAATTCTAGATCCAATTCTGTTTTGAGCTTATTTGGATAATCACAATGCAGATCTTCAAGTTTTAATTGATTTTGGTGATTTTGATCTTTGTGATGTGTGATCTCAATGTTTGATTAAGTTTGATTGATGTTTGATCACTGATTTTTGGTGTTAAATTCATGCATAATTGGTTACATGATCATTTGGATGATTGCATATTGAATTAATTGATGAAAGTGCTTTTGAATTGTTGTTTTTCTACTTCTGGTGCAGTGTTAATCGATTAACCAGTCGCAGTACAAAACTGGTTAACCGATTAACTAGTGCAATTTCTAAAAAATTTTAGTGGTTAATCGATTAACCAGTTTGTACTAGCAAATGGTTAATCGATTAACACTAGACCAGAATGTGATTTTCGGTTGTTTTCAAGCATGTTTTGATTTATTTCCACCTCTAACCTTCATGGATTGATATGATGCATTTATATGGACTATTTTTTACTGGTTTTATCATGCTTGATTGTTTGATTGTGGTTCTTTGACGCATAACTTTTGGTTTTCGTTTGAATGCTTAACATGTTCATGTTGCTTGATTGATATAACGATCATATGCTTTGCTTGCTTGTATCATGTTAATGATTAGGTGTTGATGATTATCTTGTTGGACTTGTGATGCATGTTTGCATTTGTTTCTGATTCTGTTTGTCACATGATCGTTTGATTTGCGCAGTTGATTTGAAAAGAATGTTAATATTGTTGATTCTTTATGATGCATTTTTGTTGAACATTAGTGTTTGATTGTTGATGCATGTCCATTCTTGCATGATAATTGTTCATGATTGGTGTTTTCTCATGTTGATTACATTGAAACATGCTTGTCACCCTGCTTTCTACAATTGTCTTATTCTGAATTTGGATGATGTCTTTGTTATTGCTTGCTGCCTGCCTGCCTTTTACACCTACTTTTATGCTGAATTAGTAGCTGTTAAATGCTGTTGTGATGCCTTGCTGGATTTTGTTGTTGTTTTGTGCAGGAGGCGTTGTTGTAGCTGTTGTTTTTACCTTGTTTTTATGTTTTTTTGTGTTTCCTTTGCATGCTCCCTTAGGATTCCTACTCCAATTTAATTTCTGATTAGTTTTGGGATTAGGATAGACATTAGGAGTGCAAACTATGCATGCTAACAAGTAGGCTAGTCCCTTTTAACCTCAACCTTAGATCCATCTTTTGCATGCTAACATTAGGATAGAATTTCCTTTCGTATCCCGACCTTAGGGCCATTTTTCATGACAACGTTAGGATTTAGTTTCCCTTAGACCTTCCGTGCATCTTTCTCTCCTCTCATCTCAAAACAATTCTAACACACTTAATAAAGATGACAAACATTGTGTACCACGAGCCTTAAGTATATGGGAAATGATGAGTGGGAGTTTCTCCTCACTTTTCTAGAGTGTTTAGTGTACGCCCAGTGGGAGATGTGTGACGCATTCGTTGCTATATCATAGTCTTTAGTGCAATGTGAATCACAAAGCAAACTAATGCACTTCACTAAAACTCACAAACAAAAGTCAAACCATTTTATCCTTCGGGATTTGTGTTTCAAACTCCTTTTCAGAAAGAGTATGTTACTTTTTCGTTCTACCGCAAACAGACATCGACCCTAACTGCTGGAGTGGAAACTTAACGTCGCTCATAAAAAACACTTAACCAACTTGTGGTTTCGTAGTTATCCGAACTAAATTTGCTCTGATTTCTCATACCAGATGAGGATACGTAGGCACAATACATTGATGTTTTGGTGAGCAACCGTCCCCCATCACCCATAGTTTTCTGAACTATGTTGACTCTGACTTTTCCATTACACAAGGGAATACGTAGGCATAGGGCGACGATGTCCTATCGAGTCTCTTTATTTTTATGTTGTTCCCATTTCCATTTAGCATGAGCTTATAGAAAACACACCCTTTGATTAGACAACAAGTATGGATCCCGTTGAGTACAACGGACGTGAAGGATGCTCATACCTTCTCCTTGCGTAACCTACTCCCGTTCTTCAGGTTTTCTTCGATAGTTTCCTTTCCCTCTCTTTGGGATAAATAACATTCAGTGACGACTCTTTTGTTTTCCGCCAGGTGTTTTTAGCAGTTGCAACAAAAGGCAAAAGAGAATCATAGCTCAACTGTAGGCTAAAAAATAGAATCTTTTATCTATTATCTCTGGTCTTCAAGATGAGGTAACCCTATTGAATTCTAAACTTGAAAACATGACCAAATTAGTAAGAATATTGAACAATGGGTCTGATATGTTAGATGAAATTCTTCAAGTTGAAAAAGGGGCTGGAAACATAAAAGGTATAGGTTTTGATTACCAATCTCTGAAAAGAAAAACCCATGTGACAAAAAAAATTCTGCAGAAAGGATGAGCCCATAATGTCCGACCAAATATTATAACATCCTTCCAAACATCAGGAAACTCAAACTAAAGCCAAGTTCTTGCCTTGGAAATGTCATTATTATGGTAAATATTGTCACATAAAACCTTTTTGTTACAGACAGTATGGTTATCCAAAACATTCAACACAACCTAGGACTAATCAGGAGAAGATAATAACTAGAAAGGACTGTAAACCTATAGTTGTTAATACTAGTTTTATAGCCTATAATTATTTTTTAGCTCCATTTAGATAAGTTTGACAATGGGTGTTCTAGACACATGACAGGGGTCAAGAAGAATTTGGTGGACATTAAATCTTATTCCAGCAGTTTTGTCACTTTTGGAGATGGAGCAAAAGGTGAAATTAAGGGAGTAGGCAAGTTAGTGTGTATTGGTCTTCTTAGACTAGAAAATGTTCTTGTGAAAGGATTGACTTCAAATCTGATCAGCATTAGTCATTTATGTGATCAAGGTTTAAAAGTCAATTTCACCAAGTCTGGATGTTTGGTTACTAATGAGAATAATGATGCTCTGATGAGGGTAGTTAGGTCTAAAGGCAACTTTTATTTATGGGTACCTCAATAAACTACTTATTATTCCACATGGTTAATGACCAAGGAAAATGAAGTCAACTTGTGGCTCCAGAAGCTTGTACATCTAAATCTCAAACGTATGAAGAAGATTATTTCTGAAAAAGCTGTTAGAGGTCTTCCAGAGCTCAAAATTGAGGATGATAAAGTATGTGGTGAGTGTCAAATCAGGAAGCAAACTAAGATGTCACACCTGAAGTTGCAACATAAGAATATTTCCAAAGTTTTAGAGCTTTTTCATTTGGACTTAATGGGGCTTATGTAAGTTTAAAGTCTTGGTGGAAAGAGGTATGTCTATGTGGTTGTTGATTATTTCTCAAGGTTTACTTGGGTGAATTTTATCAAAGAAAAATCAGACATTTTTGAGGTATTCAAAGACTTTTGTCAATGCCTTCAAAGAGAGAAGGAAAGTGTGATTGTTAGAATCAGAAATGACCATGGCAAGGAGTTTGAAAATGCAAAATTTTCTGAATTTTTGTTCTTTTGAAGGTATTGGTCATAAGTTCTCATCTTCCATTACTTCTCAACAAAATGGAGTTGTAGAACACAAGAATATAACTTTACAAGAATCATCTAGAGTCATGCTTCATACAAAAAAGTCTTCCTTATCATTTTTAGGCTGAACCCATAAACACTGCATGCTACATTCACAATCGTGTCACTCTGAGAGATGGTACATCTTCTACACTCTATAAACTATGGAAAGGAAAGAAACCTAATGTTAAATAATTTCATGTTTTTGGAAGTAAATGTTACATCTTGGATGATCGAGAACAAAGGAGAAAGATGGATCCCAAAAGTGATGAAGGGATATTTCTTGGTTACTCTACTAATAGCAGAGCCTATAGGGTCTTTAACTCCAGAATCAAAGTCATGATGGAATCCATTAATATTGTAGTTGATCATTATGTCATTGAGAAAGGGATCGATATCGAAGAACATGTTGGAACATCGTCTGAGCATACTAATGTTTTAGAAAATGAGGTTGACCTTGAGTCCAACATTGAGCCATCTAATTCTGATAACCCTAAAATCTACAAAGGGTCCCTCTACTAGAATTTAGACAAATCATCCATGTGAAGAAGAGTTCTTCTTATACTAGGTTATAGTTTTGATGAACACAAACACATCAACAAAAGGAAGAGTCAAAGCTTGAAGTCTAGAGCAATCAAGTTCAAATTATCAAAAAGATTTGGAAAATAAATGGAAGAATAAAAATGGTTGAATATACATTACAATTCAAGTATATATATCTTAATTTCTAATTAAAAACAATACATATTCATCTTAAACCTTTTATGAATCTTTTAAAATGATTTCTAAATTAACTATTCAGTTTTTGGTAAATTATGTCATTTTGAACCGCCGTAATAGCATTTTAAAACCCATACAATTTGCACAATTTTCACAAAAAATATTTTTTTTTACATTGCAAGGGGTTAACCGATTAACCATTTGCTAGTAAAAATGTGTTAATCGATTAACACTGAACCAATGGCACTTTTCATGAAAATTTTGATGTAAACGAATTTTTGGAAGCATTTTTGAACCATGGCATCTTTTCATATATTTGTACACTTTTAGAAAGGTGTTAAAGCACTATATAAACCATACTTTTTAGAATTCAAACTCATCTCTCTTTCATAGAAATTCATAACTTATATTCTCTCATTTTCAAAATCAAGTGTTCTTGACATAACTTTTTGTTGAAACTTTTGCACATCAATTTACATTTTCAAATAGTTTGAACTACTAAATCATTAAGCACTTGTACTACTATTAAGAATTGCCTACTTGATAGAGAAGATCAATTCTAGGAATTGATATACATTGTTATACAAATTCAAACACTTGTAAAAATTCAGATTGTTGTAATTTCCTTGCTATCCAGGATTGTTGGAAGTAAGAGAGTGAATAAGGGAGAATTGCTCTCTTATTGCACTTTGTAAAAATCATAAGGGGATTGTCCTTATTGATTGTGTTGATTATGTTAGAATATTATAGGATAGGTATTGGTGGTGACTTGTACAAAGATCTGACATAGTGGAAATCTTTCACGGGGAGTGAGGGGACTGGAGTACTCTCGGATTGTGAGGGGAACCAGGATATATCTTTGTGTCCTTTACTTTTTACATTTATTTTTCAGCATATTTACTTTCATATAATTTTTGAAAAATAGCAAAACCAGTGCTAATACTTCAAATAGAGGAAAGTCAAATAAATCTAATTCACCCTCTTAGAGACCGCGCATAAACTAACAATTGGTATCAGAGCAGGTTCAAGTAATTTGCTCTTGTGATCCATAATAAATTCTGTAAGCTCGGTATTCAGAGATTATGGAAGAAATAACACGCCCCCTTTATTCTGTGGTGAATACTTTGATATTTGGAAAATTTGTATGAAGGCGCATCTAGAAGCACAAGGAGAAGATATTTGGAATGTTGTACCAAAATGGTCCATTTGTTCTTACTAGTGTTGTCAATGGCGTTGAGAAAAAAGGATTAAAAATTCATGGAATTAAGATGATAAGAAGAAGTTCTTAAGTCTTTAACCAGGGAATGGCAACCAAAGGTGATAGCGATATCAGAAAAAAAGAGTCTTTCAACAATGACGTCCGCTTCCTTGTTTGAAAAACTTCAAGAAAATAAAATAGAACTTGAAAGACTAGAGCAACATGAAATACAAGTAAAAGACTCAAAAGATGTTGTATTAAGGACAAAGGTCAAATTTCATGATAGCAATCAAGAGGAAAAATCCAGTGATGACGATGATGATCTTATTAAAATTTTTGAAAAATTCTTGAGAAAAGAAAGGAAAAAGGAGATCATTCACAAAGAAGCACCAACAAGGAGAGTTACATGTTTTGAATATGGAAAAAAAGGGACATGTCAAGAAAGAATGTCCTACACTTGAAAAGAAATAAAATTTCAAAAATCACAAAAAGGAAAAGAAAGCATATGTAGCATGGGATGACAATGAAATAAGTTCATCATCAGATAAAGATCATGCCTGCAAGGCATTGATGGTCTCACATCATTCAAGGGATGAAGGAAATGAGATGTAACTAATTGTTTTGCGGGTACTTGAAGGTCATATGCTAGAATTGTCAAATCAAGATTAATCCTTCAAGACACAAGACCATACAATATGGTAGTTCTAAAAGTTTCTTTGATTTAAAAGATGTTTTGAATAAGTATCAATATTGATATCAACCTTGACATCAAATTATTATGAAGGAGATAAGTGTCTAATTTTATGCTATTAATTTTCAATTATAACAATATATCCTTCCTATGTTATCACCTTGCTTTATACTTTATTCTACTTTGTCTTATTTTTTATGATGTCAAAAGGGGGAGAAATAGTAGGTATTATATTTGTTCTTGTTTATAGTTCTTTCAGGAGAGAAAGCCTTGAATTGCAAAATGAAGGGGGGGGGGGATATACAAGATATGGGGAGATTCTAGTTGTTACTCAACATTTCAAAAAGTCACATATTGAAGCAACTCATTGATGAACAAGCTAAATTTAAAAGAATGGCTTGTCATCATCAAAAAGGGGGAGAATGTGAAGAAGATTTCTTCTTGTCCTATGTTATAGTTTTGATGAAGACAAACACATCAACAAAAAGAAGAGTCAAAGCTTGAAGACTAGAGCAATCAAGTTCAAATTATCAAAAAGCTTTGGAAAATAAATGGAAAAATCAAAATGGTTGAATATGCATTACAATTCAAGTATATATATCTTAATTTCTCATTAAAAAAAAATACATATTCATCTTAAACCTTTCATGAATCTTTTAAAATGATTTTTAAATTAACTATTCAGTTTTTGGTAAATTATGACATTTTGATCCACCATAATAGCACTTTAAAATCGCCACAATTTTCTCAAAAAGTGTTTTTTTACGTTGCAAGGGGTTACCCAATTAACCATTTGCTAGTGCAAATGTGTTAATCAATTAACACTGAACCAATGGCACTTTTCATGAAAAATTTGATGTAAACGAATTTTTGAAAGCATTTTTGAACCATGGCATGTTTTCATGTACTTGTACACTTTTAGAAAGGTGTTAAAGCACTATATAAACCATACTTTTCATAATTCAAACTCATCTCTCTTTCACAGCAATTCATAACTTATGTTCTCTCATTTTCAAAGTCAAGTGTTCTTGACATAACTTTTTGTTGAAACTTTTGCACATCAATTTCATTACATTTTCAAATAGTTTCAACTACATAAATCATTAAGCACTTGTATTACATATTAAGAATTTCCTACTTGATAGAGAAGATCAATTCTAGGAATTGATATAAATTGTTATACAAATTCAAACACTTGTAAAAATTCAGATTGTTGTGATTTCCTTGCTATCCATGATAGTTGGAAGCAAGAGAGTGAATAAGGGGGGATTGTTCTCTTGTTTCACTTTGAAAAGATCATAAGGGGATTGTCCTTATTGATTGTGATGATTATGTTATAAAATTGTAAGACATGTATTGGTGGAAGACTTTTACAAAGATCTGACATAGTGGAAATCTCTCACGAGGAGTGAGGGGACTGAAGTACTCTCGGATTGTGAGGGAAACCAGGATATATCTTTGTGTCCTTTACTTTTTGCATTTATTTTTCAGCATATTTATTTTCATATCATTTGTGGAAAATAACAATACTAGTGCTAATACTTCAAATAGAGGAAAGTCCAATAAATCTAATTCACCCTCTTAGAGATCATGCATAAACTAACAATCTAAAGAAACTTATTATTGAAAATCTTGATGAAGGGATCAACACTAGATCCAGAGATATGATATTCAATTCTTGTTTTATCTCAAAATTTAAACCAAAAAATGTGAAGGAGGCATTGACTGGTGAATTTTGGATCAATGCTAAGCAAGAGGAACTAGGTCAGTTTAAAAGGAATAAAGTATTAGACTTGGAGCAAATTTGATGAAAATGAAATTGTGACCAGAAATAAGATTAGGCTTGTTGTTCAAGGATACACTCAAATTGATGCGGTTGATTTTGAGGAGAATTTTGCACTTGTTGCTCATCTTGAATCCATAAGATTTCTTTTAGGAGTGGCATATATGCTAAAATTCAAGATATTTAGATGGATGTGAAAAGTGTCTTTTTGAATGGAAACTTGAATGAAGAAGGGTATGTTGAACAACCCAATGGGTTCATGTATCCTAGTTTTCTATATCATGTTTACAAACTAAGGAAAGCTCTCTATGGAGTGAAGTAGGCACCTAGAGCTTGGTATGAAAGGTTAACTGAGTTTCTTGTCAACAATAGCTATAGGAAAGGGGGAACAGACAAGACCTTGTTTGTTAAAGAATAGCATGGTAAAGTCATGATAGCTCAAATATATGTTGATAAAATTGTGCTTGGAGGGATGTCAAACCAGATGGTCCAACATTTTGTCAAGCAAATGCAATCTGAATTTGAGATGAGTCTTGTTGGTGAACTAACTTATTTTCTTGGTCATCAAGTTAAACAAATGGACAATACTATATTAATTTCTCAAAGCTAGTATGCTAAGAATATAGTAAAGAAGTTTGACTTAGAAAATGCTTTTCACAAAAGGACATTTGTTGCATCTCACTTGAAATTAACTAAGGATGAAAAAGGTGTTGATGTGGATCAAAGTTTATACATAAGTATGATTGGTAATCTACTGTATCTTACAGCTAGCAGACTTGACATGACTTTTGTTGTAGAAGTTTGTGCTAGATATTAGGATGAGCCTAAAATGAGCCACATTACTCAAGTGAAGAGGATCTTGAAATACAACAATTGTACTAGTGATTATGGCATGTTGTATTCTGATAGTACTAATTCAATGTTTTTAAGGTATTATGATGCAGATTGGGAAGGTAGTGCTTATGATTAAAAAATCAATTATGAAGGATATTTCTTTTTAGAAAACAATCTTATCTCTTGGTTCAGCAAGAAGCAAAAGTATGTTTCTTTGTCTACTATTGAGGTTGAGTATATTGCAGCAGGAAGTAGTTGCTCTCAATGTATTTGGATGAAAGAAATGCTAAAGGAATATAATGTCAAACAGAATGTCGTAACATTATATTGTGACAATCTGAGTGCAATCAACACATCCAAGAATCTCAGCCAACATAGTAGGACAAGGCATATTGACATTCTTTACCATTTTATTAGAGATCTTGTTAAGGACAAAATTGTTATTCTTAAGCATGTGACCACTGAGAAGTAATTGGCAGGCATATTTACTAAGGCTTTGGATGCAAATCAGTTTGAGAAGTTAAGGAGTAAATTGGGAATTTGCATGTTTAAGAGTTATAGCAATTATAGGTGTGGAGGAGTGCAACAAATACTTTCACTTCCCTCCATTGGGTGGTAAATCTTATTGAGGATTCTGGTGTGAGGAAGAGTGTTGCTTGTTTCGATAACTGTTATGCGATGCTAGTGAAAAAATTCATTGTAAACATTTCTAGGGAATGTGACAGTTAAATGAGCAAGGAGTACAGGAAGGTTTATGTTAGAGGAAAATGTATGGAGTTTTCTCCTGAAATTATCAACAGGTTTATGGGTAGGAGCGAGGAGAAGCAAGTTGAGATTGAAGTTACTGATAATGGTGTTATTCTCAGTCATCACCCTAGTGTTTTGGTTTTTTCTGATATTGCATGTAAGAGGGAATCTCATTTTTCTTTGCACTATAGGATGTTTGCATGGAAATATCTCCCATAAATTATCGTGACATCTAGTAATGTGGTGATAAAGATGAGGAAACAAATACCAGTGATGACATCTCTTGTGCCTTGTGGTTTTATTGCTTATGTATCTGCTACATAGGTTGTTTTTGCTCCTGGTGAATGTATGGTTTTTTTTGTCTAAATTATGGCTAAAAGGCGGAGTAGTTTGGTAGATTTGTATTTGCCCTTAGGGAGAGTACTACTTGAGGCAGAGTAGTATTTGTTTCTGATGTATGGCTGCTTGTGGGGTTATTTTTGATATCTTGACATCCTGACTGTGAGAATTTATTTTTCTCTGAAGAAGGTTCTTTTGTGAGAGTTTATTTCTCTGTGATGTTGTGCTCTATGAGGCTGGTTGTATCTTATTTTGCTGCGTATGCCTCTTATGTGTCTTGGAGAAGTTCCAAGTTTGTTTTATTATGCATTTTTCGTTTGAAGAAGTTCTCTTGATTTTATTGGTTGTTACAAGAGATGTTTTACGAAGGTTGTTTTAGACAAAAATTTCCAAAGAGGGAGATTGTTAGGTTGTTTGTATTGTGATTGACATCATTTTGTTAAAACAAGTGAAATAGCAAGATGTTGGACAGGATGTCTTAACATGATTGTACGTCATTGTGGCGTGATGTATTGGAAGATTTATTTTTATGTGTGAGATCTCTGAAGATTCTTCGAAGATTTATTTCACGTATATTATGGTCCAAGAAGCATGTGTTTCTAGAAGCAGCAAAGGTCGGTTTTAGCTTTGCCTTGGTTCCTAAGAAAGGATGTCGATTCATTTAAGGAATGATTTGATTTGATTCTATAGAAGATTGCGAAGCACTCTGATTTGGATATGCAATTAAGGATATATTATATTCTCTTCCAGAATATTATGGATCTGCTGTGCCCAAGCCCATACGTTTCTAGTGCTATAAAAATAAAGGTTCTAAACCTAAAAAAGAGAGCAGACATATTGTGTGAGATTTTTTTCTAGGGTTTTTTTGTTTATTGTTGTTTGTGAGTCACTCTTGTATCGCCTTAATATTAGGGATGGAGTGTTTTAGTTAAGTTGTATTTGTGAATCACTCATGAGCTTTTAAGCAAGAGTGGATTATGTTTATTGGAGTGTGTCTTCTTCTTTGTTTGTTATCTTGTTATCATGAATTGTTTGTTCTGAGAGGAAGTGAGAGGGGTCTCATATCTAAGAGAGTCTTAGATAGAAATAGCACGAGTAGTGATTAGGTGCGAATTTTACCAAAGATTGTTTAGAATTTCAAACTAATACTATTATAGTGGATTTCCTTCCTGGCTTGGATGCCCCCATATATAGGTGACGTTCCACTGAACTGGGTTAACAATTGATATGTGTTATTTACTTCCTGCAATTTTGTTTAAATTATTCATTATTTTACTGTGTCGTTACGATGTCTTGACTTTGCATTCGACATTCTGGTGTCCTGACATCGTATACGACATCTGTCCACTACGTGCCAGAATTTCAAGAATGTCCAATGTTGTATCTCTGATGAGTCCTAGAGATCATTTTAAGGTTGGTGAACTGGCCCTAATGGTACTTCGGTTAGTTGAGCCAACAAATGCCATGAAATATTATTGGTTGGTCGCTGAAGTGATAGGTACTCCTTATATTCTAAACATTATTGTGGTTATAACCAACGTTGATATTTTGGTCGGTAACCCATTGGACTGGTTAATTCTTCTAATAGATCCTACAGAGAGGATATGCATCTCTTTTAAGGGCTGCTCAGTTCCTCTGTACAAATTCCTAGTCACCAGGTTGGGGGTGCGTTTGCCCAAAAATCTTATTTTGTGGTGGTCGTGATGGACCGTCTAAGAGTCTCCCCCCTCTCAACTTAATCTTGGAGCTTGGGATTACATGAAAGTGTTCCAACTCTATGTTGAGCATAAATCTTGGACACCTACTTTGAAGCTCTTTTTTTATCTCTTTTGTGTGGCCTAAACCTCCCAAGATGACGCCCGAGATCAGGGATTTGTCTTCCTTCTCCCTCAGGTCCCTTGGTTCGACTCTTTTATCAATGTCTAGGGTAATTTTATTGAGTATTTCATGCTAGTGAAACTTCTTACTCCTGAAGCTCACTTCGCCTTATGTTCTTCTTCGGTCCCGGTGGGATGTGTTCGCTCTTGTAAAAGCGGTTTTTTGAAGTAGTGGTCTAGAGTTCACTTCCGTTGGCCTCTTTATTTTTAATACACCTGTTGGCTTGGCCTCTTTAGTGTCAAGGGCTTAGCTATGAATAAGGATTTAGTCCTGGCGAAGTTCCTTCTTTTAAGCAAAAGAAGAAATGGATTGACACGTATGTT
>OZ012740.1:83122140-83166904 GCA_963859935.3 Lathyrus sativus | reverse complement strand
CCACATATGACGCCACTATTTTGTTGTAGAACCAGAAATGAAGAATATTAAGGAAACTACTATGGAATGAATCTACATATACAATTCAATGATGCGAGATCTTAGACTGAAGGTTGTGATCATGATGCATCTTGAATCGAAGTCATTTATCTTAAACTGTTATCGCTAATCTCTGGTACGCTGGACTAAAGGGGGTGCCTACTTAGTTAGAACTCCAACGCCCAATTCAGTTTAGGGTTAACATAATTGTAATTAGATTAGAGATTGAAGATTTTGTACCTGAAACCCTCTTGTAATTGTATTTACACTACGCCAAAAGTAGTTTTTGGCAGCACTATAAAGACAGTGCTTTTCCATAAAAGCGCTGCTAAAAGATATTAAAAAATTATTTAAAAAAACAAGGGAAAAAGCGATGCTAAAGGTCATAAGTGAGTAACCAATAAAAAGCACTTTTGGGAAAAGCGCTGCTAAAGCCCAACATTAGAAAGTGCTAAAAAGCACTGCTATAAAGGGTACCATAGACAGCGCTTTTCAAAAATGTTGTTATAGTGGGTGTCTAGGTCACACCTTAGACATCGCTTTTCAAAAGCGCTACTAAAGGGATAACATATGAAAGCGCTTTTCCATGGAAAAAGCTGCTATAGGGGGAAAGAAAGAAATTTTAAAAAGTGTTGCTATAGGTCTGTTTTCTTAAACTAAAACAGAATATGTATTTTGTTTCTGACGTATTCTGTTTCACTCTCTCACTCTAAGACAAACATACAAACCCTATCAGACCTCCGACCATCGTTTCTTCCTCCGTCCAGTCGTGCTAACTTCGTTCATCATCTCGAACCGTCGTAGCAACCTCCAACCTCCGTTTCTTCCTCGCGATTTCGACGGCCGCGCACCACACCATTGTTGAAGGTATTTCTGTAGATGTTCTTGATTGGCTGCATTTTATGGTAAAACATTATGCTGTGTGTGGATGTCATGACATACTTTTGTAGTGTTCTATGGGATATGTTTTGGTTAGCTAATACAGAGTTTATTGGATGGCAAGTTGAATATTGTGATATCAGGTAGCTGCCAGCAATGGCGCTGTTTTGTTTCTGTTATGTTACCTACTTTATCTCAGGCTATTTTTTAGGAGACTTCCTCTTTAATATTGATCATGAAAGGAAACGCCTATGACCTATCTTTTAGCACCTTGAATTGTGGAGATTGGTTTAACTTGGTTAAACCCAACTTATGTCACTTAGGCCCAAGGCCCATGCACTGCATATAAAGAAGAGTGGCAATCCTTGCTAAAGGCTCAGAGATTTTGGAGTGAAGAATTATATTGGTGTATTTATTTCTTCACGTGTGTTTCTGTCTTAGGTTTTCTTGTGAGCCAAGCAAGTATCACTTAGATGATTGTATTGGACTAGTATGGTTTTTAAGTTGTGTTTTAAGTGTGTCACTCTGAGCTGTTAAGCAAGAGTGTTATGTCTCTTGATTGAAGCTTTTAAGCAAGATCAAGATTTGTTTGAAGTGTGTCTTCCTTTTGAATCTATTTGTTATTTGATTGATATCACTGCTGTGATTGAGGGGGAGTGAGTAGGAAGTCATCCTAAATGTCGAAGTCATCCGAAATGTCTCAACAATCGGACTCTCTCTCTCCCAAGAAAATGTCTTCCATTTTTGATCCTGGCTCTGTTTCAAGAACTGACCCTATCAACCTTAATCAGGTTCTTGATGTAGCACCTCTGCGAATGGTAAACCCAGAAGATCTGAAGGTGAAGAAGCCACGAACTCCACATGCAAGAAGACCCAAAGAATCAGTCTTGCGTAAGACTTCTCACACTTCATCCTCCATTCCTCATGAGGACACGACTCGGGAAGGCTCTAGGTATGTTCATAATGCTATTGCAAACCTCGTCTCCAGTATCTTGAATGAACAACATGATGTGCCTGGGATATCCATCCCTCTTAACACTGAGGTTCCTGAACCCCACCTTAATCAATATGCTAAAACTATGGATACGTCCTTAGGAAAGAAGGATGTTGATGTACAAGCAGGGAACGATGATGTTATACAAGCTAATGATGAGAGTGTTTAGAATGATGATGTTGATGAAGATAGTAATGTGGCTAAGGAAATCAATAACAATGTTGATACTGAGAATGTGGTGAATCTTGATGACTACTCAGATAATGATCTGATAGCATCTATCAACCCTAGCATATCCAATAGGATCATGACTAGGAAAGGAAAGAAGGTTGTAGCTCAAAGTCCTCCCAAGAAGAAAATTGTGTCAAAAAGTACTCCTGTTGGCTCTACAAAATCTTGGAGCAAGGTGGTTCCAAAGAAAAGAAAGACTAAAATAATTGTTGAATATGACTCAGACTCTGATGTTGCTCGTGGTGTCACTGACATCCCTCCCAAGAAGAAGCCAACAACTAGCAAGCTTGCTGCTAGTGTACCTGAGGTACCTATAGATAATATCTCTTTTCATTATCCTTCTAGTGTCAACAGGTGGAAATATGTTTACCTAAGAGGTTGGCCTTGGAAAGGGAGTTGGCTCAGAATGCCCTTGAATGTAAGGAAATCATGGATCTGATTTATGAAGCTGGGTTATTGAAGATCGCTACCCATTTTCCTAAGTGTTATAAAACACTAGTGAAGGAGTTCATTGTGAATCTATCAGAAGACTGTGCCGATAGAAAGTCAAAGGATTTTAGAAAGGTGTATATGAGAGGAAAGTGTGTCACCTTCTCCTCAACTTTTATCAATAATTATCTAGGAAGATCTGCTGACGTTCAACCTGATCTTGCTGCTTCTGACAACAAAGTCTGTTAAGTCATCACTGCCAATCAGGTCAAAAGCTGGCCCTTAAAAGGAAAACTGGTTGCAAGTAAGTTAAGTGTGAAGTATGCAATGTTGCATAAGATTGGAGCTGCCAACTGGGTGCCCACAAATCACAAATCCACTATTGCTATTGTCCTGGGAAAATTCATATATGTTGTTGGAACCAAGACAAAGTTTGATTATGGCTCCTACATCTTTGATCAAACAATAAAGCATGCAGGAAGTTACAGTGTGAAAGGCCCTATTACTTTCCCATCTATTATATGTGGTATCATATTGAACCAGTATCTTAATATTCTAAATGACAATGACTATGTGTGCAAGAGAGAAAGTCCTCTGTCCTTTCACCACAAGATGTTTCAAGGAACTCATGTTCCTGACATTGTCATGACTTCTGTTGAGACATCCAAGGGGAGCTCAAAAACAGGTAAAGCTGAAGTCATTGCTATGCTCAAGGAGACCTGCAAGGAGCTAGAGACAAGAAAGCTGACTCTTGAAAAGTTGATCAGCTCACTTGAGATGGATGAAGATGCTGAGCTTGCTGACAACGATGAGGGTGAGCAGGATGATGGTTCTGACAATGAAGCTGAATCAGACAAAGAAGAAGCAACTGCCAGTCTTGATAATGGAACTGGTAAACACAGTGATGGTGATGGCGCTGGTGATGGCTCTGAGTCTGATGACTAGAGCACTTATGATATTTTTTTTGATCATGACCTGAACTTCATAGTTGCCTTGGCAACATTTAGGGCCAAACAGGAGGAGTAGGATGTCACCCCAGAACAAATATTATGTGATCAAATATTTTTTATTTTTCTTTTCATGTGTTTCCTACCCTTAACATATGTGTTTCTGACTGTTCTGATCAATACTATTCCATTAGTTTTTTATCTTAAAATTTATGGCTAAAAAGGGGAAGAAGATGGGTTGTGTATATAGCTTTTTGTATGTCCCTAAACAGGTAGAAGTGAGAAGATGGTAGTAGTTGTGCTGTGTTGAGCAGGTGTGAAGATGGTAGCTGCTGCTATAGCTCTTTTGGTTGTTAACACGATGTTGATCTTGTTAGTTATGTGGTTGGTTTATTTTTGTCTTTGAGTAGCCTAGGTGGGGTGTGATGATGTGCCCTACAGGTGGGGCTGTTTTGAATCTGTTGAGGGGAAGTGTGTGTTTACTCTCCTTGTTTTGGAGTTTTCCTGATATGGTAGTACTGCAGGTAGTGTATTAGCTATTCTACATGATTGGATGTGTGTTATGTTCTTTTCTGCTGCATGTGTTCTCTGATATGGTGACAAGTTCTTTTAGTCAAAATTTTGCCAAAGGGGGAGTTTGTAGATGTTCTTGATTGGCTGCATTTTGTGGTAAAGCATTGTGTTGTGTGTGGATGTCATGACATACTTGTGTAGTGTTCTGCAGGATATGTTTTAGTTAGCTAATACAAAGTTTATTGGATGTCAAGCTGAATGTTGTGACATCAGGTAGCTGCCAGCAATGGCGTTGTTTTGTTTTTGTTATGTTACCTATTTTTTCTCAGGCTATATTTTACGAGACTTTCTCTTCAGTGTTGATCATGAAAGGAAACGTCTATGACCTATCTTTTAGAACCTTGAATTATGGAGATTGGTTTAACTTGGTTAAACCTAACTTATGCCACTTAGGCCCAAGGCCCATGTGCTCCATATAAAGAAGAGTGGCAATCCTTGCTAAAGGCTCAGAGATTTTGGAGTGAAGAATGTCGTTGGTGTGTTTATTTCTTCACGTGTGTTTAAGTCTTAGGTTTTCTTATGAGCCAAGCAAGTATCACCTAGATGATTGTATTGGACTAGTGTGGTTTTTAAGTTGTGTTTTGGGTGTGTCACTCTGAGTTGTTAAGCAAGAGTGATATGTCTCTTGATTGAAGCTTTTAAGTAAGATCAATATTTGTTTGAAGTGTGTCTTCCTTTTGAATCTGTTTGTTATTTGATTGATATCACTGCTGTGATTGAGGGGGAGTGAGTAGGAACTCAGGTCTAGAGTTAGATTGAAATTGCATTGGGTAGGTTTTAAGTGAAGAGTGTAAACTAGGGAGTTTAACTCTGAATTAATACTGCTTATAGTGGATTTCCTCCCTGGCTTGGTAGCCCCAAGAGTAGGTGTGATTTGCACCGAACTGGGTAAATAATTTCATGTGTTCTTTACTGCTTTCATTACTTGTTTACAGCTAAGTTTAATAATTTGTTCAGAAGCGGATGTCATAACATCCGATATAACATTGATTGTCTATTACTAGAATTTCAATTGGCATTAGAGCGAGCACCCTGCCTGTTATTTTATGGGTGATGTTGCACCCCAAAATTTGACCAACATTTATTTACCCATCAAGTGTTTGAAGGTTGATACCTTCATCAGAAAGTTTAAGAGATCCTCAGAGAAATTGGTTGAAACCAAGGTTGTGTGTCTCATAACTTGAGAGTTGTGGGAGCTCCTCAGATGATTCTGAGGCTTTGAGAATGAACTTGAAGATTTGAGAAAGCCTATGAGATGTCTTGAAAGCCATCATGAAGCCCAGAGAGGTCATTATGCAAGAATTCAGAAGATTCAACCATGAATGGTAGAATTAGGGTTTTGACTGGGTCAACCCTAGGTCAACTGAAGATTTGGAGAAGGTTGAGACCTAATCCAAGAGCCATGAGATCATGGAATGATGTATGGAGATGTTATAAAGATTATTATTAGACCAACTCATCATGATTGAGGAGTTTGAGAAGTTTTAAGCTAGGGTTTCTAAGGATTGACAGTGTAAAATCCCCTAGTTTGATCCCTATCTTCTAGGCAGTTTTAGCTCAAGATGTGATTGTCATCTCATCTTCCCTACAACATGAATGTTTTAGAGCTTGTTCTTAGCTTTAATTTGAGTGGTAGAAGTCCTTGATAGGATTTGCAGAGCTCAAGTTATGGTTTTGGCAAATTACAGGTCATCTGAGGTGTGTGAATCTGGGTCCTTGAAAGTCACCCAACTTGCAGACAACTTTTGCCCTAGTAGGATGATTCCTATGATCTATTGGTCAACATGAATGTTGAAGAGAATCTTCTTATATTTCTATAGAGTACTAGAATTCCTTGATAGGATTTGTAGAACTCAACTTATGGTTTGAACAAGCAAAGGGTATTTTGGTCATCTGAGAATTACAGGTCATTCTTAGCCTATGCCCAAAACTTATACAAGGGAGCTTCAAAGGAAAAACTTCACAACATCAAAGTTGCTCAAAATGTCATTTTAAGTCTAGAAAAGAAGTCATGAAAGTTTGGAAATGCATAGAACAAGACTTGACCAAAGTTGGTGGAAAATGACCTAAAAAAGGCATATAAGTTGAAAAAGTTGAAATAAAAAATTGGTTTGAGAGATCTACAAATCCAAAATGGGTCATCCAATATACCAAATTGATTCCAAACATCTTTTTAAAGACATTGGTTCAGCCACTTTTTTGAGTTAGGGTTTAAAAATGGGACTTGCTTTGTAATGTTGTTTCTTGCATCATAAGGCAACTTGACAAAACTCCACACAAGGCAAGGAAGAGCTTGTTTTTCACACATACCATTTCAATATCTCATGAGGAGAGATTTTAACACAAGTTTGGAGATGTATGCATGAGATGAGTGATATTTTCAAAGTGTCATTAAGTGAGATTTTCATGAACTTTCCACCTCATTCTAGAATCTTCTAAGATCAATCTAGAAGCTTCTAGATCTGTCTATCCTCATCTATATATTGAGTGTGAATCATTGGTGCAAGGGGTTGGTGAAAAGAGTGTGAAGAGGGAGTGATATACCATTTTCTTCCATTTTTGCAAATCAATCCAAAACTCCATTGTTTCTTCATCTCCATTGAATTCTTCTCCACAAATCAATTCCCTGGATCATACTGAACAAGTGCAGATAGATTGGAGTGGCCATTGATGAGTGTTTGAAAGTGTGGCTTCAAATTTGCAAGTGAAGCAAGTTGGATCCAATCTCGCAATCCAAGCATTGTCCATCCAAGATCTTGCAAACAGAAAGGTTCTCATCCATTGAAGATCATTTGTGGCAAGTTTCAAGCATTGGATTGGAGTGTAACTGCACCTGCCATCACCATTTTTCAGGTTTGCAAAAGCTCTTGAATCTCTCTATTTATGCAGTATTAGATGAAATGGTTAGGGTAAACATGATTAGAGACATTAGGTGATTGATTCCTGAGAGATTAAGAAGGTTTCATGGAGGTTGATAGCAGGGTGATGATTCTTTGATGATCAAGATTAGGCTGGATATTGAATTATAATGATTGTGCAATAGCTTGCTGAGATCAGTGTAGCATGATGAATAAGATAGGACAAGTAGATTGGAGAATTGTGAGATTCCATTGCAGTGCATAATGATGGATTCAGATTGTTACACCCATCGGGTTTCATTATGGAAATGGTTTCAATCCAAACCAAGGGTACCATCGTATTTATGGGGAAGAATAGAGCAACTTTGCTCTTTATAGTGTAGGGTTTCATGGCTTATTGAGAGAGAACGAGGGACTTGAGCATGGCTGCATGGATATGGATTTCTGAAACCCTAATTTCCATTGGGAGAAGACGATACGCTGGCCGTCAGATCATTCCAATTGCTTGACTTGTCAACCTAATCGTGGGGTCCAAATTTGAAGAGAGAAATGGAGGGAATTGACTCAGCGTGAAATGATGCGTTTCACTTAAACGCAATGTCTGGGCCTGGATTTAATCTTGCTAACTGTTGCACCCTAAAATTTGACCAACCGATTCTCCTATCTGACTCGTGGTTTAAATTCATATTCGCAAATCAGACGCACGATATTTGTGCCCAGACAGAGGATATCAGGGTTACAACTTGGGTTTCATTTACTAGATATGGCAGATCCAGTCCAGATCACCAGGGTTTTATTTTTCGGGAAATTGTGCGCTCCTCGGTGATTCTTAGCTTGCATAGTGATTTTGGGATATTCTGATGCCCAGGGTTCTCTGTTCGATTCGATCTGGTCTCGTGCGCTCTTTTATGGTGGTCATTTGCATTTGTCTGCATTTTTTTAGGGTTTAATAGACTTTTGTGGATTTTAAATAGGCTTTAGGATTTTTTTTAGGATTTAAATAGATTTTTTTTTAGAATTTTAAATAGTTTAAATCTCTTTTTAGAATTTTATATAGATTTTTTAATAGATTTAATAGTTTTTTTTTATCATTTTTAGAATATAATAGATTTTTTAAAAAAGGTTTTAATTGTTTTAGATAATATAGAAAATATTATAGATTTTTCGTTTATGTTAATAGGGATTTTAATAGTTTTAAATAGAAATAAATAAAATTTGTTTTAATATAGTTTTTCTTTTAAATAGATATTATAAAATGGTATAGACTTTTGTAGAATTTTAATAGAAATTAGTAGAAGTTTATTAACATAGAGTTAATTAGATTTTTAATCATTTTTAGATTTAATTAGGGTAATTAGTTTAATATAGAATTTAATTAGGTGTTAATTCTGTTTTTTAGGTTTAATCAGGTTAATTAGGATTTTAATCATGTTTAGGTCAATTAGGATAGTTAATCTGCATTTAGTTTAATTAGGATTAGTCATTAGTTAATTAGGTCTTAATTGGTTAATTAGGCTTAATCAGATTTAGATTTTTATTCAGTTTTTTTTTAGGGTTTTTTGATCATTTTTCGTATGGGCCCAGAGGGGATTTTTTGGAGGCCCACTTCATCTGCAATCCAGTTTTTTTTGTGTGCAATTTTTGGCCAGAAAATGACACTTGTCGAGTATAAATGGGGCCACGCGTTCATCCATGGACCCACCCACCTCACAACTCTGAATTCACCAGCTACTGCCACGCGTCCCACTACCCTCTCCTTCTGCCAGTGCGTCTCACACGTGTCCCTCCCAACCGGCACCTCTCACCACTTGTCACCTCCCCAGCCCCTCGCCTGAGCTTCGCCAGAAAGCACACCGCCGGCCATGCATCCGCCCTGAACCTCCCCAACGGCCACCGTCCAACCGTCTCCGGCCGCCGTCCCTTGCTGGAAACTGCAAAACACTCAGAAACTCCTAGAGATCCCTCTTTTCTCCTCCGATCTCCCTATTCCTTCTCCGTCCGCCTTAGTCATCGCCTCACCGGGAAAACCTAACACCACCGGAAACTTCATACGGTTTTCCAGAACGCATTCATCTTCCTTGTTCTTCAAAGAATCCCCAGAAAAGCTTCAAACCTTCAGAGTGTTCATCAATATTCCCAGAAAACATTAAGATCTTCAATCGTTCCGCTTCCTTATCCAAGAACACTTGAGTTTTGCGCTAAAGATCATTACAATCCTCATCAACGTTCATTTCCAGAAGCAGCGTCTCCATCTGTTCTTGAGCTTTTTTCTTCCAGATATTCGTAGAACTCGTGGAGTTCTTCGCTTTTTCCAGAAAACTTCAACGGGCTCAAGAACATTTTCATCCCCAATTCTCCTCCGTTTCCAAATTGTAAGAAGGCTTCAGTTCGCGCGTCCTCAGTTTCTCCCAGATCGTTCTCGTCGTCTTCAGGAATCTTCGTCCAGTTCTGGATTTGCCCTCAACAGCTTCAAGAACTCCACGAGCTTGATTCCTCTCCAGGTATGCATTCTCTAAGCGTGTGAAGCTAGTTTTCTGCTTGATCGAACGGATTTAGATGAGATTGTTTCGTTGAGACTAGGATTTCTTAGTGATTGTTTCGCTTGTTTCTGTGAGTTGATCTGAGAGGGTTTAGTTGAAGGTGCCTGAGAGTGGGTTAGAGGAGTTGCAGAGAGGGTGAGGAAGACGAAGACGGCTAGGGTTTAGACGGTGAACAGTGATCAGAGAGTGGGGAGGGAAGTATGGTTTTGTTGTTAGGGTTTCTGGTTAGGGTTGGGTTGGGATTAAGGCCCAAACGCGTTTTACTGATGCACACCCCCCATTTTGCTTAGTCCCCCCCAAGCGTGTGAGAGACAGAATGAATGTGGACTGGGCCTTATGCCCAATGCTATTCGCACCCCCCTGGTGCGTAAGCCCAATGAAAATAACCAAAAAACTTACTAGTTACACCCCCAGGCGTTTTTTTTTTCTCTTTTATTTTGTAATGGATTTCTGATTCATATTGGGCCTGCGCCTTTTGCTAGGCGCACCACCCCTCTCAGGCCCACCTTAGGATTTCAACTTGAAAACATGTTGTTTGAACCCCCCCTCCCATTTTATTCCAAATTTCGTGTTTTTAATTTCTTTTCATATTTTCTTGCTCTTGTATAATTCATAATAAAAGGAAAACAATTGATTTTTGATTTCTTGTTTTTTCTACCACTTCATGAAAATGTCTAGAAAATTAAATAAAAATAAAAATGCCATTTTATTTTTGTTTGCTATTTTTAGCATATTTTTCATTTAAATGACTTTTTTAATATTTTTTAGTGCATGCATATTATTAGAAAATTCATAAAAAATAGTAGATTTGATCAAATAATTCCATTCTTTTTTCTGTAGACTCGTAATTCAATGTAGAATTTTACAGTACAAGAACATTAGCTTAATCATGCATTTTCATTTTAATTGCATTTTTTGCGTTGTTATTGATAGTGAATAATTGGTTTGTGGCACGTCTGCCTTGTTGATTTTAGTTCTTTCATCTGGTAATGAATTTTGCTCTGATTTTTTAGTATGTTGTACTAGACTAATGTAGGTTTCCCATAGATTTTTGATAGATTTTTTTAGGATGTTCTGATATGTTTTAGTCTGAGCTGGAGGATAGGAGAAGTCTTGATGGCTTCTGACTTTGAAGTTCAACTGTGGTTGAACTTCAGAGATAGTTTCTTGTGGTTTGAGGATCTGTGGTTTCTTCTTGAAGATGGAGGCTGGATGAAATCCTGTTGGAGCTTGCAAGGATGTAGTGGATTGAGGCTTAGTCTAGGAGCTTGTTCTCTGTTTGTGAGGTTCGAGATCCTGAAGTTTGAAGGGAGTTTATGGTACTTTCCTGAGGAAGGCACTATGAATGACTTTCATTCTTTCTTCTCACCTCTTTCTTAAGTATCCAATGATGTTGGAGCCTTCATGTGAGTTTAGTTTCTCCTGAGGAGGAATGTAAACTGATCACAGTTGTTGAGCCACATAGGATACGATTCCTAAGTGGAAGCCTCCTAGTACTTTCCTGAGGAAGGTCCTATGGGTCTGTTCACTTAGTTCCCTTAGTTCATCTAGGATTTCTTAAGTATCCAATGATGTTGGAGCCTTCATGTGAGTTTATTTTCTCCTGAGGAGGAATGTAAACTGATCACAGTTGTTGAGCCACATAGGATACGATTCCTAAGTGGAAGCCTCCTAGTACTTTCCTGAGGAAGGTCCTATGGGTCTGTTCACTTAGTTCCCTTAGTTCATCTAGGATTTCTTAAGTATCCAATGATGTTGGAGCCTTCATGTGAGTTTAGTTTCTCCTGAGGAGGAATGTAAACTGATCACAGTTGTTGAGCCACATAGGATACGATTCCTAAGTGGAAGCCTCCTAGTACTTTCCTGAGGAAGGTCCTATGGGTCTGCTCATTTAGTTCCCCTAGTTCTTATAGGATTTCTCAAGTATCCAGTGATGCCAGAGCCTTCATGTGAGTTTAGTTTCTCTTGAGGAGGAATGTAAACCGATCACAGTTGTCGAGCCGCATAGGATATGACTCCTGAGTGGTAACCTCCTGGTACTTTCCCGAGGAAGGCACTATGAGTTTGTCTGCTTAGCTCCCTTTCTTTGGTAAGCTTGTTCTGAAGCTTGGAGACTGGGATTGATTCCTCTTGCTTAGGGTTTTGATTAGAGCTCTGCTTAGATAGTTGCTTAGAGGTTTGATTAGGGTTTGTTAGGAGTATTGCTCAGGGTTTTTGTTTAAGCTTTGGATAGAGGTTTGTCAGGTGAGCTAGCTTTCTCTTTGTGTTGTTTGACTCGTGTGGTGTTGTGTTGCATTAGACTTAGGAATTCATCTAGATAGTTCTGAGGTAGGTGCATCTTAGAAGTAGGCTTTGTGTGCATGAGAAGTTGAGGTGGTCCTCCTTCTGCTTGTTTGTTATTGAGTGGCTTGGCTTGTTGGTATTTGGTAGAGCTGAGCTCCCTTACCTCTGTGGTTTGCGGCCTTTGCACCTTGTTTGTTTAGTCGCTGCATTCATGCATATTTCAGTATTTCTTTACTCTGTAGTATTTCCCGTTTGCCGTTTAGTCTTGTTGCCATGATCCCTTAGGAGCTCTGACTTCTCCGTTGTGGAGTCGTTATGATAGACATTAGGATGGTCAACCAGGCATGATAGCAGTAGGTAGATCCCCTTCTTTTTCAGCTATAGTTTTAGGGTGTCTTTTCCCTTTCCTTTCAGTAGGAGCTTTTGAGTAGCTTGTGTCGTAGTTAGCCGAACTACAGCTGCTCTGATTCCTTGTGTCAGACGAGGATATGTAGGCACAGGATGCGATATCCTAGCGAGCACACTAACAACTAACCTTTTGTTCTCTCGCGGCTGTGCGATCGAGACTTTCCCGCTGACGACTAATTGTTACCCCCTTTTCTCTTGCCCGAGTGCATTTGAGACCAGATCGTAGTTGTAGGTTCCCGAACCTTTGAGACCAGTTTATTTTCTCACTGCTGTGTGAGAACCCCCTGTTTACCCGTAGTTAGTCGAGCTACGTTTGCTCTGATCTCCCATGTTGTGCGGAAGTACGTAGGCACAGGACGCGATGTCCTGGCGAGCAACCTTTCCCCCGTCTAGACGTAGGTAGTCGAACTACGTTGACTCTGACTTTCCCATTGCACGAGGGAGTACGTAGGCCCAGAACACCGTATGTTCTGTCGAGTCCTGTCCTTTTCTTTTCTTTTCAGACGGGCCATTAGCGTAGATAGATAAACACCCTTTTCCTTATAAACACCAAGCGTGGATCCCGTCGAGTACGACGGACGTGAGGGGTGCTAATACCTTCCCCTTGCGTAACCGACTCCCGAATCCAGGTTTTGGTTGCGAAGACCATACCTTTTCCCGTCTTTGCGAGGTTTACTTCGAGCGTTTCCTTTCCCTCCGTTGGGATAAATAACGCACGGTGGCGACTCTCCTGTCAAGCCGGCGCAGATTTTCGCAGTAGCGACAGCTGGCGACTCTGCTGGGGACTTATAGCATCTAGGGACTTTTCCCATCCCTTATGCTGGGACCATTTCCCATCCCCTACGCGAGTCAATCCTAGCGCTTGGGTGTTTATTTGTTGGGTGTTGTGCATATGTGTTTTACTTTTCCGCACTTTACTTTTCCGTACCTTTACCTTTCCGCATTTATTTTCCAGCATTATATTATTATGATTATTGTTGTGGGCAAGGGAGGTTACTGTGAGTGAGAAGCCGGACCTGAGCTTGAGTATGCACCTAGATATAGTTGTGGAGAGTAGTAGACGAACCTGTCTGCTGAGCAGGCACAGTTCCCTACGAAATCTGCGCTCAGACGAGGTTCTCGCAGAGGTGCTCCTTTCCGGTCCTGAGGATCTGAGGGGAGTCCAGACGTGAGGATTGTCAACTCTGGGGACCGATCATTTGGAAGTCAGCTAAGTGAGGCCTCTTCATGACTTGATGATGCCACTCCTTCTGGGAATCGCATCGTCACTCATGAAAGTCTGTGACGCTGATGACCGCATAGGATGTCGTACCTTTGTCCGTGGATTAGGTCTATCATACCTGTGAGGGGGATTGGGTTATTGCAGGAAAACTGGCCTTCAGAAACCATGATTCAGTAGTTATCAGATGGTGTTCTTGATTCATCTCCAGGTGTGTTGTTCGGATCAGATGGGTTTCTTGTCTGAGGTCGATACTATTATCAGATGGTTTTCTCGTCAGATACAGAGGTTCAGATGGTTTTCTTACCAGGGGATTGATATTTTGAGTATCAGATGATAGTTAGTGTCATGAGGTTCTGATGACCGTGGTGGTTTTCTGTTCTTGATCACAGAGATGTTCCTCTTCAGGCTACAGCATAGCCCCTGTGTTCACAGATTGCATTATTTATCATATTGCATCATTGCATTACCATTTGCATTCAACTAACGTGTGTGTGTTGCAGGTACATATTTTCCCTCCCAGTTCTGGTGTCCGGTTCCTAGCAAGACATGGAAGCCATGAAGAGAGTGTTGCCCTACAAGTTTCCGTCTCCGGATATCAGTCTGTTGTTAGAGTTGATTACGATTGCTAAGAAGAGGGTAATGGGTGACTTCAGAAAGAGATATGGGAGGATTCTGACCTATGTTTATCAGCCATCGGCCTACGAGATCAGCGGCATTTATACCCTGTTACAGTTTTATGATGCGGAGCTCAGGTGTTTCGTATTTCCTGACTTTGTTTTGGCTCCTACCCTGGAGGAGTATTCTGCACTCTTGGACATACCGATCCGCGAGCAGATGCCTTTCTATCGTACGGACGCTGAGCCTAATCTGGCTGAGCTTTCTGCTATCCTGTACTTGAGAGAGTCTGAGCTGTCAGGGAAGATGATCAGAAGAGGAGATATATGGGGATTTCCGTTGGATGTCTTGGTGGAGAAGGCTCGGGAGTATGCCCAAAAGGGTGGCTGGGGTGTTTTTGACGCCATCCTTGATGTATGTGTTCATGGCATCGTGTTGTTCCCGAACATTCCTGATTTTGTTGACTCAGATGCTTTCTATATTTTGGCTGCGAAGAACCCAGTTCCTACTTTGCTGGGAGATATCCACCATTCTACCCACTACCAGAATGAAAAGCGGCGAGGAAGGAATGTGTCTTGTTGTGTACCTCTCCTGTGCAAGTGGTTCACCAGTCATATGCCTAAGTCAGGCCCTTTTGTCACCTCTATTGATTCTCTAGGATGGCCGGAGCGCTTGATGGAGTTGACTGCTGAGAACGTGGTATGGGTTAACGAAGAGGTATTCGGAGTTGAGGTCATACTCAGATGCGAAGGATTCCCGAATGTTCCGTTAATAGGAAGGAAAGGGTGTGTCAATTACAACCCTTCCTTATTGATCAAGCAATTTGGGTATGTACCTCAGGGAGCGCCGAAGCCCGAGGAGATACAGGAATCTCTGTATCTCACTGGGGCAATAGGGAAAGAGATGCTGACCAAGCTTGAGAAGGCATGGAAGAACTTGCACAAGAGAGGGAAGCCTTCAGGCAGCAGAGGGGATACTCGAGTTCCTGGCCCGTATGTGGAATGGATTCGAGAGCGAGCTACGAAATTCCTTATGCCTTATCCAGCGGTTCAGCCATTGCATCCTTCTCCGGTGGAGGAGCCTACCACTGTGGACATACAGGTATACAAGCAGCTGATGGCGGAGAAAGAAGAGCTAGCAAAGGCTAAAGAGGCTTTAGAGCAAGAGAATGCCCAGCTTCGTCATGAAAAGATTGAAACAGGATACTTTTCCAAGCAACAGGCCGAAACTCTGAAACATCTAAAGACTACGTTATTGGAATTGACTGAAACCAAGAAGCGTCTGGAGTTAGATGTAGACTCAGTTAGCAGTGTACTGGCTACTAAGAAGCAAGAGCTGGAAAGGGCCTACACGAAGCTAGCTAAGTTCAGAGAGCACTGGGATCTCACTATGGCCAAACGCAAAGCGCGGGAAGAAGAGCTAAAGACACAGGTTGCTCAGTTAGAAGAACAGGTCAAAGTGAAGACTGAAGAGCTTGAAGAAGAAGCATACCGCCGATATGAGGCCGAGCGCAAACTGACTGATGCCATGAAGAATTTGGAAGATTTTCAGCATAGAGCAGACGCCAAGAGACCCAAACCTGGGGATGGTGCCCATGATAAGGCTTGGGAAGACTTTGTCAGAGATATTCAGGGAACGGTCAGAAAAAGGGATCAATTGATAGAAGGCTTGATTTATCGACCGGATCACGCAGAGACAAAGAAGCTGGCTGAGGACTTCCGCAACCGTACCCGTACTTGATTTTTCTCTTGTATTCTGTTGTGTTGAGGTCACCACCAGGCATGTTGGCTGGGATCCTCCTTTATCATATCAGTTGTATGGAGCATAGTTATGTAACATCTTGACAAGACTGATATTCCAATAAATATATGAGGGTTTTTCTAAATATTGTCTTTATGGTTTATCTTGTCTCGCTACCACTGACACTGGAATTGGAGGGGAAATATCTCCAATGCACACATGCACGTTAGCATTTTTGTATTTCTGTTTGCATAAATCATATTGCATAGCATTACTCTAGCAGGCCAGAGCACTTATCCAGCCTTTTGTTTCCACCAGAGGGGGATTCTCGGGGAATTGTTTGAGGCAAGAGTGGAGTGTTGAAGACGACCAAGGGGCTGAAGCAGATTTGAGCAGAATCAAGCAGTGTAGTCAGGTTACAGGTAATTGGTAGCTATGGCTGAAGGCAATTTCCAGGCTCCTAACACCTTGACAGGGTTTACTATGACGTCCCACCCTCAGTATGATTCTATGGAAGGCTTCCCGCAAGCAAACAATCTTGCTGCAAACCAAGTTGTACAGCCTATTGTCCAGAACCGAGATCGACAGGAGCAGTTTGTTGCCCGAAATGAACTTCATCCTCCTGCTAACAATCAAGGTGTTGCTTTCCCTGTGATGAATTACCGAGGAGATATTCCAATGGCCGGGACGGTAGATCCAAGAGCTCTTAAAAAGGACAGAAGACTCCGGGCGTTGGAAGAAGGTATAAAAGCCTTGAAAGTGAAAGATGCAGTTAACCTGGATGCTGTAGACATGTGTTTGGTTCCTGATCTGGTGTTGCCGTACAAGTTCAAAGTGCCGGAATTCGAAAAGTACACGGGAGATGGCTGTCCGAAGCTGCATTTGATGATGTTCTGTCGAAGGATGACTTCGTTTGTGCGAAATGACAAGTTGATGATCCATTGCTTTCAGTATAGCCTGACTGGGGCATCCTTGAGGTGGTATGTGCAGTTAGAGAGTAATCAGATTCGATCATGGGCAGATTTAGCCAGAGCTTTCACGAAGCAGTACGATTACAACCTGGATTTGGCTCCTAGTTTCGTACATTTGCAAGAATTATCTCAGGCGGAGAATGAATCATTTAGAGGGTATTTGCGAAGATGGAAAGAATTGGCTGCTAGTGTTCAACCACCGCTTTCGGAAAGAGAAATGGTTGACATCTTCTTGGGTACTCTGAAAGGCCAGTATTTTGACAAATTGTTCGGTTGCACAAACTTTGTGGGCCTGATGAGAATGGGAGAGCTTGTTGAGAGAGGACTCAAGAGTGGAAAGTTTCGAGATGTCCCTTATGTCACAGTTGATAAGATTGAGTCAGTTGTCAGTTCTCAAGAAGAGTGGGAAGAAGGAAATGACGTCATATCAGAATCTCTAGCACCTCCGGATCGGTTTTCAAACACTTCAAGTCAACGGTCATCCTATTGTCGATCACGTCAGCACGCCCCACGAAGACCAAGGAAACCTGAAAGGCAGTTTACTCAGCTACCGGTGTCGTACAGTCAGTTGTTGTCAGATCTGGTCAGAAGTGGATTGATCGTGCCGAAAGAGACTAAGCCGGTGATTCCACCGTATCCTCCAGGTTTTGATGCCAGCGCCCGCTGTGAGTACCATGTTGGGGCACAGGGGCATTCAACAAATGATTGTAAAGTGCTTAGAAGCCAGGTTCAAGATCTGTTAGACTCTAGCCGGATTTGCATCACGCCTCAGGGGTTTGTTCAGATTAACGAGTCTCCGTCATCCAGGTGTGTGGGTTCGTCAGTTAATGTTATGGAAGACTCCACAGGAAGTGTGTGCTCTGAAGATTGTCAATCAGAGAGTTCAGTTGAATATGGGGGAAGTTTCTAGAAGTTTCTGTGTCGGGGGTCGCATCTGTTTTCTCTGCCTAACCCGTTTAGCTTTTGTGCATTAGTATTTGCTAACCACCACCAGGATTGTTGGCTGGGGTCATGGTATTCGTACTCATTTTTGCTTACGTGCTGTTTTTGTTGGTTGTACATGTGTGGGAGATGTTCGTCTGTGTGCTTATAGCTTGAGTTTCCCTTCGTCTTGTTATGAATATGTGTTTGCTTTCTGCATTACATTATCATTTAACAGGTACATCAAAACCGTGGGTCTCATTTCCTCATCGTCCAGTTTGTTGCAGGAACTCCTTCAGAGATATGGAACAGAATCAGTTTGAATTGATTGAAGTCCAAAGCCAGCTGGGGCAGATGATGAGAGACATGCAAGAGATGCGTCTGGAGCAGAAGATCCTCAAAGAGGAAAATAGTCAGCTGAAGACCCAAATGAGCTTGATCATGGAGGTTGTCAAGAATGGGCTTAGGAAAGAGGACGATCAGCTATTTGAAGCCGCAGTGAAGAAGCTCGTGCCACCGGTGCCTGTGGAACCTGAGCAGCAGCAACAAAAGATGCATCCGGCTCAACGGAGGATTCAGGAGGGGAAGCCAAAGAGAATATTTGAGGCACCGCCTACGACATATGTTGAGCTCTTGCAGACTTTATTGAGGTTTAATCTGGTTGAGAAGAGAACGTTGGAACCACCCACAAGAGCGCTTCCTCATGGGTACGATGCCAGTAAGCAATGTGAGTTTCATTCTGGGGCATTCGGACACGACATCGAGGGTTGTCATGCTTTTAAGCACAACGTTCAAGACCTGATTGACTCGAAGGATATCGAATTCACGCCGAGCGGCGTAGCTGTACGTATTGTTCCTATCCCAGTCGATGCTAAGATGACAGATGTTTCTAAAGCTGCAGTGGGTCAGAAGCGTATCCTGGACTCCATGGTGTCAGAATCCCCATGCCCACAACTGTTGCCTATTCCTGGGGCAGATCTGAGAATGAAAATGGCTAAGCACAAAGAGTATCTTGATCAGTACAGTGAAAGTCAAGAAATCGATGTTGTATTTGCTACGAAGGGGGTTCAAGAGTCAACCCGATACCAGCAACAACAGCAACGATCTCAACAATGGAAAAGGCAGCAGTACCCCAATCAGCGAAGAGCTCAAAATCAGAAGCCATTGAGGGTATTTAAGGTGCCTCTAATGCCGTATGCCGAACTTCTTCAGATGTTGCTACGATTGCAGTTGGTTGAGAAGAGGAAGTTAGCCCCGCTGACAGGTACACCTCCAGCAGGTTATGATAACAAGGAGCGCTGTGATTTCCATTCAGGAGCACAGGGGCACAACATTGAAGATTGTCTGGCCTTCAAGCACAAAGTGCAGGACTTACTTGATAGTGCAGCAATCAGCTTCGGGCAGGAAGGTCCCAAAATCATCTGAATGAAGGAGGAGGGGCTCTATAACTTGGTTGGGTCGTTGAAAACAGACCAGGACAGCATCAAATTGTCTCTAATAACTGATTGCAAAGATAGCTGGTTCAGCAGCAGGACAGATGTGAAAGCCCGGTTCTCGGAAGCTAGCATTTTTTTCCCCTGTTTTATCTTGTCATTTCTTTACATTTGTAGTTTCTTTCCTGTGTAAATTGCAATCTTGTTTGTAAAACTTGTTGTTTTCATTCAATTGATGACAATGAAATAAATATGCATGTTTTGATTAAATCCAGTCGTGTTCACTAATTGTTTTTACAAATGTCCAACGCTTGGTTAAGAAGAATCTGGGGAGGATGACGAAAATGAACGACGTGCAAAATTCTGATTGTATGCTTTTGAAATAAAAACCTGCTGATGATGTACAGGCATTGTTTCAAATCCCTAAACACCGGAGATATAAGGAAGATAATCCCTTGTTAACCCCTTTGAGCCTTGTAGTAGGAGTTTCTTTCTGTGAATGAAAAACCCTCGATCTTTAACCTGGGGCAGGGTAGGTGTTAGCTAATTTGACCGAGCGTCCAAATTGCAAAAGGAGTGTCCGTTCGAGGATCAATCACACCCCTAGAGGTCGTGCCTAAAAAACCATAATGGTTAAATCAAGAGTGAGACAGTCACATCATTCCCCAAAGAGTCAGACAACCAGTGTCACACGACTTGTTCGAAAGAAAAAAGAGAAGAAAAAAAAAAGAATCAAAAGCCCGCTAAGTCAAGAAAAGAAAACAATTGACTTAGGCAAAAAATGAGGGCATCCCGCTGGACTTAAAAAGTCAAAAGAAACTCAAAAGGAGTCAGTCCAGGCAAAAGTTAGGGAAAGGAAAAAAGATGAAAAGGATCAAAAAAAAATCCTCAAAGGAAATACGAGTCGTGTGACCTCTAGTGTCAAAGACGAAAGAGTGAGTGGCTGTCACTCCCAACAATCATAATTTCTCGAACTATCACTCCTATCTTTCAGCCTCTGAGAGGTGAGCGCTAAGGTCGAATTAGCTGAACGTAGGATGGGAGAACATCAAGGAGAGCGGGTGGGGTTAAAATAAACTTTAAGCCTTTATCCTTTCCTTCAAAACCGTGAACCTGACCACGTTACAACCTTCAAAAGTCCTAATTGAAGCAGGTTGTTTCGAAAGCATACTTCAGTAAAGGTCGCGTCGATTCTGACTCCTAAAAGGGTTCTTCATACCATGTTGGTACCGAAGTTGATATTCTTGATAAATGTTTTGTGCATTATATGCCATAAATTGTTTTTCCTTTTCCCAGTGAACAGATTGGATGTCAAAGCTGTCATATGTGTTGCATTAGTATATCTTTTACGCAGAACAACTTGTTTTACTTGCGAGTAAGCGCTTGACAGCAGGAAAGTTTTCCTACAGTGGAAAGAATGGACAGGATAGAATACAGAGCGCCCGAATGTTCCGAGAGCAGGGGCAAGCTATTATCGTAATCCCCAGTCAAGTCAGCCTTTCGAAGTCAGTTATCCTGGGGCAATCAGGTTGAGATTCAGGTAAAGGTGGCGTAGCCAAGGGCACTACTCTGAATCAGATAATTAGGGGCAAGGTCATTGCAGTCAGGGGCAGGCCATCTTAAGAGCGTAGCGGTTGTTCTTTATTCGAGGAGCATTTGATGTGAAGTATCTCTCCGAAGTTCAGAATATTGGGGCATGTCATATCAGACCATCAGGGCTCAGATTTTCAGATTCCCTTTCGAGGACTATCCCCACAGGGGCCCCGTAGGTTGGGGCATATCAGAAACGAAAGGATTGGTCTTTCAGCAGGGTCATTCAGAGTTATTCGAGCAGATTCAGTCGATTTTCGAGAGCGAGACGAATGCGGGAAGTCGTGTCACTATCCCTTGACTCTTCCACCAGGAGACTGTGTATTCAGGCAGAGTGTTTTCCAGCGTCAGTTGTACTTGACCCATCACAGATAGCCTAAGAGTTCAAATCCATGTTTGCGATCACTGTGAAGCCCATCCGTGTTAGCGCATCAGTTTCCAAATCCAATCTTCGGCAGTACGTGGGAAGACTCCGTTTATTTTCTCCAGCAAAGTCCAATTTTTCATTGGTATGGGTGAGCTATCCCCAGAGGAGTCCAATCATATTCAGCACGTCTGCTATTTCACAGTGGAGTCATATTCCCCAGCAGGGTATTACTTCGTCGATGGTGTTCGGTTAAGTTCCCAATATCCCCAACGGAGTTGATTTCACTCTCCCAGCATTTATTTTGCTGGGATAATCCTGTGATATCCGGTTTATCCCCATCGGAGTTGGCTTCGTCTTCAGCATTTATGTTGCTGAAGTGGTTTTCTGTACCCAGCTTTCTCCGGCAGCTCGAGCCTGCATTAGCATATTGCATGCATCATCATATTTGCATCATACTTGCATGTCATTTTCAAGATGCGTAGCATTTCCATCCTAAATGGAGCATTACGCCATAGAAAGATTAAAGCATATGCATATGCATATGAAGCATAAGTCAGGTTTCCTATCAGCCTCACATGGCGCGTGAATTACTCTGTGATCAGTATAGGGGCATTTACCCAGCAGTAGTGTTCAGACGATTCAGCGGTTTATTTGTATCTCAGATCATACAATAGTTGTGCTTTGATCAATCAATCATCTGGTATCGGCAGGCTTTTCTTCCCGTCAATTCATATTGACGGTGTGTTCCCCCAATAAGTGGATTTCTCCGTCCATCATTAGACGTCTTGGGTTTGAATATGGTGTTTTCTTTCCGTCTATCAGTAGACGATGTGAAGTTTTGGGTGATTTTCAATGGAGTTCAAGACGGGGTTTCTCTAGCAAGTGGCTTTTCTTCCCGTCTATCAGTAGACGATGTGAAGTTGCAGGGGATTTTTCAGCAGGTTTCTTATTGTCAGTACATACGGATGGTGGGTTTCAAAACGACATTTCGGATAATGGTTTTCTTTCTGTGTATTGGATGAGACGACGTTTCAAGAGGGACTTTTCTGATCGTCAATCCTTATTGATGTCGAGGCTCTTCGAAGGATGTTCAGTTTTCGTGATTGTCGATTCTTATTGACGACATGGTTCTTTAAAGGTGGTTTTCTTCCCGTCGGTCCATACTGATGATGTGGCCCCTTTGAGGATATTGTTCTTTCCATCAAGTCCCGTAGACGAAAGGATTCTGCAATTTGATGGATGGTGTTGAAGTGAAGATGGCGTCTTCCCGTCTATCATTAGACGATGTGAGTATTACGATCAGGCTTTCTTTCCGTCTACCCTTAGACGATGTGAGTATGGAGATTAATGGTGTCTTGCCGTCTACCCTTAGACGATGTGAGTATGGAGATTAATGCTTTCTTCCCGTCTATCCTTAGACGATGTGAATATTGATTTGTTTCATCGATCAGGATGATCCCGTCTATCCTTAGACGATGTGAATATTGATTTGTTTCATCAATCAGGATGTCTTTCCGTCTACCCTTAGACGATGTGAGTATGGAGATTATGAATTTCTTTCCGTCTATCCTTAGACGATGTGAGTATGGAGATTAATGGTGTCTTTCCGTCTATCCTTAGACGATGTGAGTATGGAGATTAATGTTTTCCTTCCGTCTATCATTAGACGATGTGAGTATGCGATCAGGCTTTCTTTCCGTCTATCCTTAGACGATGTGAGTATGGAGATTATGAATTTCTTTCCGTCTATCCTTAGACGATGTGAGTATCGATCAGGATGTCTGCCCGTCGATCTTTGGACGATGTGAATATATTTCCCTTCCTGCCTATCAGTAGGCAATGTGAAAGGATCAGGTGTTTTGTGGCAACCCTCGGGTTTGTTATATGGGGTATCGCAGGTAATTGGCATTCTAATCAGGAGTTCTTTACCAGATGATTGATCAGTTTGTTGCCGTAATGACTAGACTCGGTTTTCAGGAGTTTATTCCCCCAGCAGTTTTACAGTATATTCTCGCGGTTGGCAAGTTTTCAGGTTTTATTTGTATTCAACCGTCTCGCACCTCCGAATGTTTGAAGGCTGAGCGCTCTTCAAACCCTTCAGGTCCAAGTCGCTTGAATAGGGGCAGCTGTTGCACCCTAAAATTTGACCAACCGATTCTCCTATCTGACTCGTGGTTTAAATTCATATTCGCAAATCAGACGCACGATATTTGTGCCCAGACAGAGGATATCAGGGTTACAACTTGGGTTTCATTTACTAGATATGGCAGATCCAGTCCAGATCACCAGGGTTTTATTTTTCGGGAAATTGTGCGCTCCTCGGTGATTCTTAGCTTGCATAGTGATTTTGGGATATTCTGATGCCCGGGGTTCTCTGTTCGATTCGATCTGGTCTCGTGCGCTCTTTTATGGTGGTCATTTGCATTTGTCTGCATTTTTTTAGGGTTTAATAGACTTTTGTGGATTTTAAATAGGCTTTAGGATTTTTTTTAGGATTTAAATAGATTTTTTTTTAGAATTTTAAATAGTTTAAATCTCTTTTTAGAATTTTATATAGATTTTTTAATAGATTTAATAGTTTTTTTTTTTTATCATTTTTAGAATATAATAGATTTTTAAAAAAAGGTTTTAATTGTTTTAGATAATATAGAAAATATTATAGATTTTTCGTTTATGTTAATAGGGATTTTAATAGTTTTAAATAGAAATAAATAAAATTTGTTTTAATATAGTTTTTCTTTTAAATAGATATTATAAAATGGTATAGACTTTTGTAGAATTTTAATAGAAATTAGTAGAAGTTTATTAACATAGAGTTAATTAGATTTTTAATCATTTTTAGATTTAATTAGGGTAATTAGTTTAATATAGAATTTAATTAGGTGTTAATTCTGTTTTTTAGGTTTAATCAGGTTAATTAGGATTTTAATAATGTTTAGGTCAATTAGGATAGTTAATCTGCATTTAGTTTAATTAGGATTAGTCATTAGTTAATTAGGTCTTAATTGGTTAATTAGGCTTAATCAGATTTAGATTTTTATTCAGTTTTTTTTTAGGGTTTTTTGATCATTTTTCGTATGGGCCCAGAGGGGATTTTTTGGAGGCCCACTTCATCTGCAATCCAGTTTTTTTTGTGTGCAATTTTTGGCCAGAAAATGACACTTGTCGAGTATAAATGGGGCCACGCGTTCATCCATGGACCCACCCACCTCACAACTCTGAATTCACCAGCTCCTGCCACGCGTCCCACTACCCTCTCCTTCTGCCAGCGCGTCTCACACGTGTCCCTCCCAACCGGCACCTCTCACCACTTGTCACCTCCCCAGCCCCTCGCCTGAGCTTCGCCAGAAAGCACACCGTCGGCCATGCATCCGCCCTGAACCTCCCCAACGGCCACCGTCCAACCGTCTCCGGCCGCCGTCCCTTGCCGGAAACTGCAAAACACTCAGAAACTCCTAGAGATCCCTCTTTTCTCCTCCGATCTCCCTATTCCTTCTCCGTCCGCCTTAGTCATCGCCTCACCGAAAAACCTAACACCACCGGAAACTTCATACGGTTTTCCAGAACGCATTCATCTTCCTTGTTCTTCAAAGAATTCCCAGAAAAGCTTCAAACCTTCAGAGTGTTCATCAATATTCCCAGAAAACATTAAGATCTTCAATCGTTCCGCTTCCTTATCCAAGAACGCTTGAGTTTTGCGCTAAAGATCATTACAATCCTCATCAACGTTCGTTTCCAGAAGCAGCGTCTCCATCTGTTCTTGAGCTTTTTTCTTCCAGATCTTCGTAGAACTCGTGGAGTTCTTCGCTTTTTCCAGAAAACTTCAACGGGCTCAAGAACATTTTCATCCCCAATTCTCCTCTGTTTCCAGATTGTAAGAAGGCTTCAGTTCGCGCGTCCTCAGTTTCTCCCAGATCGTTCTCGTCGTCTTCAGGAATCTTCGTCCAGTTCTGGATTCGCCCTCAACAGCTTCAAGAACTCCACGAGCTTGATTCCTCTCCAGGTATGCATTCTCTAAGCGTGTGAAGCTAGTTTTCTGCTTGATCGAACGAATTTAGATGAGATTGTTTCGTTGAGACTAGGATTTCTTAGTGATTGTTTCGCTTGTTTCTGTGAGTTGATCTGAGAGGGTTTAGTTGAAGGTGCCTGAGAGTGGGTTAGAGGAGTTGCAGAGAGGGTGAGGAAGACGAAGACGGCTAGGGTTTAGACGGTGAACAGTGATCAGAGAGTGGGGAGGGAAGTATGGTTTTATTGTTAGGGTTTCTGGTTAGGGTTGGGTTGGGATTAAGGCCCAAACGCGTTTTACTGATGCACACCCCCCATTTTGCTTAGTCCCCCCCAAGCGTGTGAGAGACAGAATGAATGTGGACTGGGCCTTATGCCCACTGCTATTCGCACCCCCCTGGTGCGTAAGCCCAATGAAAATAACCAAAAAAACTTACTAGTTACACCCCCCAGGCGTTTTTTTTTCTCTTTTATTTTGTAATGGATTTCTGATTCATATTGGGCCTGCGCCTTTTGCTAGGCGCACCACCCCTCTCAGGCCCACCTTAGGATTTCAACTTGAAAACATGCTGTTTGAACCCCCCCCTCCCATTTTATTCCAAATTTCGTGTTTTTAATTTCTTTTCATATTTTCTTGCTCTTGTATAATTCATAATAAAAGGAAAACAATTGATTTTTGATTTCTTGTTTTTTCTACCACTTCATGAAAATGTCTAGAAAATTAAATAAAAATAAAAATGCCATTTTATTTTTGTTTGCTATTTTTAGCATATTTTTCATTTAAATGACTTTTTTAATATTTTTTAGTGCATGCATATTATTAGAAAATTCATAAAAAATAGTAGATTTGATCAAATAATTCCATTCTTTTTTCTGTAGACTCGTAATTCAATGTAGAATTTTACAGTACAAGAACATTAGCTTAATCATGCATTTTCATTTTAATTGCATTTTTTGCGTTGTTATTGATAGTGAATAATTGGTTTGTGGCACGTCTGCCTTGTTGATTTTAGTTCTTTCATCTGGTAATGAATTTTGCTCTGATTTTTTAGTATGTTGTACTAGACTAATGTAGGTTTCCCATAGATTTTTGATAGATTTTTTTAGGATGTTCTGATATGTTTTAGTCTGAGCTGGAGGATAGGAGAAGTCTTGATGGCTTCTGACTTTGAAGTTCAACTGTGGTTGAACTTCAGAGATAGTTTCTTGTGGTTTGAGGATCTGTGGTTTCTTCTTGAAGATGGAGGCTGGATGAAGTTCTGTTGGAGCTTGCAAGGATGCAGTGGATTGAGGCTTAGTCTAGGAGCTTGTTCTCTGTTTGTGAGGTTCGAGATCCTGAAGTTTGAAGGGAGTTTATGGTACTTTCCTGAGGAAGGCACTATGAATGACTTTCATTCTTTCTTCTCACCTCTTTCTTAAGTATCCAATGATGTTGGAGCCTTCATGTGAGTTTAGTTTCTCCTGAGGAGGAATGTAAACTGATCACAGTTGTTGAGCCACATAGGATACGATTCCTAAGTGGAAGCCTCCTAGTACTTTCCTGAGGAAGGTCCTATGGGTCTGTTCACTTAGTTCCCTTAGTTCATCTAGGATTTCTTAAGTATCCAATGATGTTGGAGCCTTCATGTGAGTTTAGTTTCTCCTGAGGAGGAATGTAAGCTGATCACAGTTGTTGAGCCACATAGGATACGATTCCTAAGTGGAAGCCTCCTAGTACTTTCCTGAGGAAGGTCCTATGGGTCTGTTCACTTAGTTCCCTTAGTTCATCTAGGATTTCTTAAGTATCCAATGATGTTGGAGCCTTCATGTGAGTTTAGTTTCTCCTGAGGAGGAATGTAAACTGATCACAGTTGTTGAGCCACATAGGATACGATTCCTAAGTGGAAGCCTCCTAGTACTTTCCTGAGGAAGGTCCTATGGGTCTGCTCACTTAGTTCCCCTAGTTCTTATAGGATTTCTCAAGTATCCAGTGATGCCGGAGCCTTCATGTGAGTTTAGTTTCTCCTGAGGAGGAATGTAAACCGATCATAGTTGTCGAGCCGCATAGGATATGACTCCTGAGTGGTAACCTCCTGGTACTTTCCCGAGGAAGGCACTATGAGTTTGTCTGCTTAGCTCCCTTTCTTTGGTAAGCTTGTTCTGAAGCTTGGAGACTGGGATTGATTCCTCTTGCTTAGGGTTTTGATTAGAGCTCTGCTTAGATAGTTGCTTAGAGGTTTGATTAGGGTTTGTTAGGAGTATTGCTCAGGGTTTTTGTTTAAGCTTTGGATAGAGGTTTGTCAGGTGAGCTAGCTTTCTCTTTGTGTTGTTTGACTCGTGTGGTGTTGTGTTGCATTAGACTTAGGAATTCATCTAGATAGTTCTGAGGTAGGTGCATCTTAGAAGTAGGCTTTGTGTGCATGAGAAGTTGAGGTGGTCCTCCTTCTGCTTGTTTGTTATTGAGTGGCTTGGCTTGTTGGTATTTGGTAGAGCTGAGCTCCCTTACCTCTGTGGTTTGCGGCCTTTGCGCCTTGTTTGTTTAGTCGTTGCATTCATGCATATTTCAGTATTTCTTTACTCTGTAGTATTTCCCGTTTGCCGTTTAGTCCTGTTGCCATGATCCCTTAGGAGCTCTGACTTCTCCGTTGTGGAGTCGTTATGATAGACATTAGGATGGTCAACCAGGCATGATAGCAGTAGGTAGATCCCCTTCTTTTTCAGCTATAGTTTTAGGGTGTCTTTTCCCTTTCCTTTCAGTAGGAGCTTTTGAGTAGCTTGTGTCGTAGTTAGCCGAACTACAGCTGCTCTGATTCCTTGTGTCAGACGAGGATATGTAGGCACAGGATGCGATATCCTAGCGAGCACACTAACAACTAACCTTTTGTTCTCTCGCGGCTGTGCGATCGAGACTTTCCCGCTGACGACTAATTGTTACCCCCTTTTCTCTTGCCCGAGTGCATTTGAGACCAGATCGTAGTTGTAGGTTCCCGAACCTTTGAGACCAGTTTATTTTCTCACTGCTGTGTGAGAACCCCCCGTTTAGCCGTAGTTAGTCGAACTACGTTTGCTATGATCTCCCATGATGTGCGGAAGTACGTAGGCACAGGACGTGATGTCCTGGCGAGCAACCTTTCCCCCGTCTAGACGTAGGTAGTCGAACTACGTTGACTCTGACTTTCCCATTGCACGAGGGAGTACGTAGGCCCAGAACACCGTATGTTCTGTCGAGTCCTGTCCTTTTCTTTTCTTTTCAGACGGGCCATTAGCGTAGATAGATAAACACCCTTTTCCTTATAAACACCAAGCGTGGATCCCGTCGAGTACGACGGACGTGAGGGGTGCTAATACCTTCCCCTTGCGTAACCGACTCCCGAATCCAGGTTTTGGTTGCGAAGACCATACCTTTTCCCGTCTTTGCGAGGTTTACTTTGAGCGTTTCCTTTCCCTCCGTTGGGATAAATAACGCACGGTGGCGACTCTCCTGTCAAGCCGGCACTGATTTTCGCAGTAGCGACAGCTGGCGACTCTGCTGGGGACTTATAGCATCTAGGGACTTTTCCCATCCCTTATGCTGGGACCGTTTCCCATCCCCTACGCGAGTCAATCCTAGCGCTTGGGTGTTTATTTGTTGGGTGTTGTGCATATGTGTTTTACTTTTCCGCACTTTACTTTTCCGTACCTTTACCTTTCCGCATTTATTTTCCAGCATTATATTATTATGATTATTGCTGTGGGCAAGGGAGGTTACTGTGAGTGAGAAGTCGGACCTGGGCTTGAGTATGCACCTAGATATAGTTGTGGAGAGTAGTAGACGAACCTGTCTGCTGAGCAGGCACAGTTCCCTACGAAATCTGCGCTCAGACGAGGTTCTCGTAGAGGTGCTCCTTTCCGGTCCTGAGGATCTGAGGGGAGTCCAGACGTGAGGATTGTCGACTCTGGGGACCGATCATTTGGAAGTCAGCTAAGTGAGGCCTCTTCATGACTTGATGATGCCACTCCTTCTGGGAATCGCATCATCACTCATGAAAGTCTGTGACGCTGATGACCGCATAGGATGCCGTACCTTTGTCCGTGGATTAGGTCTATCATACCTGTGAGGGGGATTGGGTTATTGCAGGAAAACTGGCCTTCAGAAACCATGATTCAGTAGTTATCAGATGGTGTTCTTGATTCATCTCCAGGTGTGTTGTTCGGATCAGATGGGTTTCTTGTCTGAGGTCGATACTATTATCAGATGGTTTTCTCGTCAGATACAGAGGTTCAGATGGTTTTCTTACCAGGGGATTGATATTTTGAGTATCAGATGATAGTTAGTGTCATGAGGTTCTGATGACCGTGGTGGTTTTCTGTTCTTGATCACAGAGATGTTCCTCTTCAGGCTACAGCATAGCCCCTGTGTTCACAGATTGCATTATTTATCATATTGCATCATTGCATTACCATTTGCATTCAACTAACGTGTGTGTGTTGCAGGTACATATTTTCCCTCCCAGTTCTGGTGTCTGGTTCCTAGCAAGACATGTAAGCCATGAAGAGAGTGTTGCCCTACAAGTTTCCGTCTCCGGATATCAGTATGTTGTTAGAGTTGATTACGATTGCTAAGAAGAGGGTAATGGGTGACTTCAGAAAGAGATATGGGAGGATTCTGACCTATGTTTATCAGCCATCGGCCTACGAGATCAGCGGCATTTATACCCTGTTACAGTTTTATGATGCGGAGCTCAGGTGTTTCGTATTTCCTGACTTTGTTTTGGCTCCTACCCTGGAGGAGTATTCTGCACTCTTGGACATACCGATCCGCGAGCAGATGCCTTTCTATCGTACGGACGCTGAGCCTAATCTGGCTGAGCTTTCTGCTATCCTGTACTTGAGAGAGTCTGAGCTGTCAGGGAAGATGATCAGAAGAGGAGATATATGGGGATTTCCGTTGGATGTCTTGGTGGAGAAGGCTCGGGAGTATGCCCAGAAGGGTGGCTGGGGTGTTTTTGACGCCATCCTTGCTGTATGTGTTCATGGCATCGTGTTGTTCCCGAACATTCCTGATTTTGTTGACTCAGATGCTTTCTATATTTTGTTAAGAAAAATACTAAATAATAAAAATGGCATTTTATTTTGTTTTGATATTTTTTGTGTATTTTTCCTTTAAATAGCTTTTTTATGGATTTAGTTTGGTACTTAAATTTGTTGATTTTTGTTCTAATAGTTCCCCTTAGATTTAGGGTTCATTATTTTTAGGGTGATTAGCATAGGACTTCAACTTGTATATAGGATTTAGTTCATAATTTTAGGATTAATTTTTAGGTGATTTGTTGAGGTGTGATTAGTGTGATCAAAATTAGGGTTTTAAGTGAGCATAAGTGAGATAGATTAATTCTTTTAGGAATTTTGATTTGATTTTGGGGTATGGGACTATAGGGGTTATGGGTAGGTATGTATAGAATCCCCTAGAATGTTATTAGAATATTATATAGTATTTTAGTATTTTTAATTGATTTTTGAATGTATGGTTAGTATGTGTGTTGCCTTGTGGGCATTGTATTTTGGTTGCTTGCTTGTTTTGCTTTATTTTGTGCTTGGTTGGCCTTGTGGAGCTTGATGGAGCATTAAGAAGCATTGAGAAGCATTTGAAGATTGGAGGAGCTTGAGGAGCTTGTTCTTCTTTTCTTTTTGTTTTGTTTTAGGGTTAGGATTAGGGAGAGCTTAGATGTAGATAATTTCCTTCTAAAACATGGATAATATCCTTCACATCCATTCCTCCCTGTGATTCAAAGTCCTTCCAGGGTATGCACCTCTCTCCTTTGGAGGGATTAGTGTCATACCCAGGAGGTAGAACTTTTGAGGGAACCCTTCATTTGATATTGAACCCTTATAGGTCACCTTTGGTGATCAAATAAGCAGTTCAATATCCCCCAGCTTATCCAGTAGTGATTCTCTCTGAGTTGATTTGTCTTGAGAGCTGTCAGAGCCTGAGCATGAAGATGAAGACTTCATTGAAGATTATTGAAGAGGATGAATCCTTGAAGACTGCCATTCCAGCTGAAGCTTGAAGAGCATGAAGATCAAGTTGATACTTGAAGATCCCTGAAGATGGTGAAGCCTGAAGGTGGAGCTTGTAATACCCCAAATTTTACCCTCATATTTAGTCGGTCATTTCGCATATCATATCATCTGAGCATTTGCTAACCACTAACAAGACCTGAAGGTGTTTGTTTTGCAGGAAATACCCCAGGGGCGTTTTGGTCATTTTTGAAGCATAGTTCGTAATGTTGGGCGTAATGATGTTTTTCGAGGCGTTTATTTACGTGGGTTTGATATTAAAGTCTGATCTGTGGAGCAGGGTTTAACAAGAAATCATTTTTCTTTCTTCCAGAGAGAAAACGGTGAAAACTTTGACTGATTAATGGAACTTATTCATGCAATGGTTGGATCGAATTAATTCCAGGATATTTGACTAGTAAGATTTAATCGGATGTTGAGGTGTTTGCAAATTAAAGCATGGAGAAGCAATTGGGAAATGATTTTAATAGAATATATGAATTTTATTCATAATATTTTATTATCATTATTACAAGTTTGCAAAGTGAATTACAAAGAAGAAATGATTTGGATAAAAAATGTTATTTATTCATAATATTTTTTTGTTACAAGTTACAAGGAATTACATTAAAGTTCTAAGGAATTACATTAAAGTATCTATCCTAAATCCTAAGAACATCTAAGTGTCTTCATGCTGTCTTTAAGCTTCGCCGCAAATCTCGACTAACCTGCACATCAAAGCAAAACAAGCAATATAGAAAGTGTTAGAGGTTTGACACTCTCAGAACAATGGTCATCATCGAGTGCCAGGAGTGGCACGACCGAAGTCGCATCCTACCCCCGTTACCGATCCACGCCATTGGCGTCAGATCAGGTAATATCTATTCTTATCTAAGGGACAACCGAGAGAGATAAAGAGTAAAAGAAGTGGGGACCGATTTGATTTGCCGTAATTGGATTCGATTCAAAGCAAAACTAGAATACCATTTCATCAAGTAAACAGGTATCACTATCAAGTAAATTTCAAGAGAGTTCCACTGATACAAAGCTGAACAGCAAAGCCCATACGAGTTCAGACCTAGATGCCAATAGGTCTGAACCGTTTTTTTTGAAATTTCCCAATACCTGAAACACAAAAGTCAAACAACATCAGCGGTCCAAACTAATAGCAAAACTTAAGACTAAAGCAGTTCAACTGCACGAAATTGGAGCAGAAAAATCAATCCTTAAAACAGCTCAGATTCATAAGAAAAGAAGCCAATTCAGTTCACATTCATAAAACAGAGAACCCAGTTCAATTGCACTGAAATTGAATTACAAACAGGTCAACTGAGCTTGCCTCGAGTAAGATCCCAACGGGCCAAATTCTGAAAAATCAACAAGTGAAATAACATCAGAAAAAGTTTGTCTCAAGCCCTAAACAGAGCATTTGAGTTTCAACACCTGCGAGCGAGATTACACCAGAAAGATCATCATGTATCAGTTCAGGGTGAGGCACGGCCAAATGAGCAAAGCATATTGGAAAAGTAAAATACCAAGTGTAAGAGCTCAGTTCACACATCACAGCCCTAACATTCACAGTCAAGCCAGTTTGAAATCAGGAGGCAAGCCAACAATTCAGAGAAAAACAGGTATCTGTGAAAGCCATCAATCGAAGCAAACCCAATTCGCATCAGTTCAAAGTAAGCCTCAACCAAATGTGCAGGCACATTGGAAAAACAAAGCGCAAAGTTTAGGGCTCAGTTCACACATCATAGCCCAAAGTCCACAATGAAATCAGTTGAAATCAGAGATTACGAGAGCCAAAGGTTCAGTCCACAAACATCGTATCCATCTTCAAAAGAAATGTCACGAATAACCAAACGCCTGCAAAAACAGGTTCACATTATCAGGTTAGAAGAAAGGAAATAATATACAACTGGTATTGATTGGAAAAGTGCAAAGCCTCATCAGAAAAACCAGAAAGATTTGAGCTTATCAGAAAAAAAGATATCAGTTCGGAAAAGGAGTTAAAACTCTCAGTTAATAAACCAGTTATTCGCATCCAAATCCAGTTTCAGAAACAAATAAACCAATCTGGCCCAAAATCGAAAGTTCAGCAAACCGTATCAGGAAAAACAAATCCGAGAATGCATAAATCCAATCATATCAGAATCAATCCCTATTAGTGGAATCAGAAAGCAAATCAAAGTAAAAGCGAATCACAAATCAGAAACAAACGAAATCCAATCTCACAAAAGTGAATCAAATCCAAAAGTGATCACAACAGCTAGGTAAAATCAGAAAAGGAAAAGATTTGCTCCAATCAGAAATCAATCTCATCCAAGACCATCAAAGGCCCATTCGAAAATCAGAAAGAGATATATAAAGAGAACGATCTCACCATCAAAAAGAGGAACGTAGCCGTGTGAGAGAGAGAGAACGAAGAACACTCAAAGCGCAAAAACCCTAACGAATAACCATCGATAGCCGTTAAACCCGAACGAAAGAAAGTTGTGAAGCAAAGGCCGCCTTCGTCTTCGACGGGCAACCACGCTTCGAGGCTCAGCTTAGCTTCATCGCCACCATCATCGCCTCAACGAGATCATCCGAACTCAAGCTAAAAGGTTGATTACTCATATTTCAAGATCTCATATATTTGTGTGCGTTTGTGCTTTCAGGAATTGGTGAGATGGAAAACCCTACATCGAATGGCCGATGGAGAAGATGAAACAAGAACGAGACGAAGAGCATGCGCCGCGAGACCAAACGGAGGGTTTTGGAACCCTAAGTTTCTACTATGACCTTCAGTTGAAGTGGCAACGGGCTGAAGAACCACCGGCCCAACTTCCCAAAACTTTCTTTTATTTATTTTTTATTTTATTCAATTATTATAATTATTATTATTATTATTGATTTGTTAAAATAATGTTAAAATCCATTTTTTAAAATAAATAGTATTATTATTTTTTTTCAAATGACATAAAAACCTACCTAAAAAAAAAATATAATAATAATAATGTGGAGTTTTGTTAGATAATTAGGTTAAAATAGTTTTGGAGGATTTAAGTTAAATTTATTTATCAATATTAAAAATCCTATTTTAATTCAAATTGGAGTTTATATCATAATATAAAACCACAAAAATAGGCATAATTTCACTTCCTGGCGTGTCTGATAATTCATCTAATTCTGCCCACTAACGTTGTTTGTTCGTTTTGCAGCCTATTATGTTTACCGTTATTTATTTATAATTGTAACTGTTTCCTGGTTGTAATCTCGCGAACCAATAATCGCATTTACTCTCCGCATTTTACTTCCGCTTGTATGATCTAAATTTCACACACTTTCATCACTATTATTTACGTCACATTGCACACATCCGAAGGTTAGGTCTAGCTTTTGGTCGCCGCGCCAATAGTCCTCAACTTCAAACCCTTACAACCTCACAAACCCTAAATTTTCACAAATGCCTCGCCGCTGGCAAAATTACAATTTTACCCCTAGCATTAGGTCAAAGAGCCGTCGCGCTCATTTTAGGGTTTCTCGCCGTGGAATCCCTAATTTAACCCTAATTACAACTTAACAATTCAACGTAGAGATTTGGAGTTTCTACACTCCATGTAAGCGTGTCCTTAAGATGCGTTTATTCCCCTTGAGACCTTGGCCACAGTCAAGACGTTTCTAACCTCCCTTTTGAGGGGAACTACGATTACTCTGATTCCACTCCCGTAAGGATACGTAGGCACAAGATGCGATATCTTGCCGAGTAAACTTAGAATCAACCCCTCAGGTCTCCTTTTCTCACTTTTAATCCTTTGTACATATACCTTAAGCAAATGAATAAAGCAAAATAGTAAACATTTGAACAAAAGGTTCCTGTAGAGTACTACAGAAGTTTAGGGTGCTAATACCTTCCCTAAATTTAACCAACCCCCGAACCCTAGATCTTTCCCCGCATTGTGTTTACGATGCAAAAATAGGTTTTCCTCTTTTGACCTTTTCCTTCGGATAAATCAAAGAGCGGTTGTGAATTGAATTGCGATTCAAACTCATTAATAGTTTGTGATCCTATTTCCACCGCAACAGAAAATGGCGACTTCACTGGGGAAAATCTCTTAACTTTTAAGGGTTATCCCTAACTTGTTCATATTTATTACTATCTGTGTTATTATTCATTTGCATGTATATATTTGTGCTTTGATTGTGGGACTGTTCCTTGTGCTGTGAGATGAGTCCTACACCCGGATCTAGTGTACCTTAGGTAAATGGCAATAGACCAAGGAAACTGTACGACGTATATCGATACGGTTGATCTGGTGGCCATAGTTAGTGCGACTTCTTGGTTGGTGCTTATATTCCTTAAGTCAAGTTGAGGATAATATTGAGGCTGCCATATGTTGTCAATGCACTAACTGACTTTTAGAACCCTAGTTAACTCATCTTGGCCTTTAGAAAGTAGTGAGGTAACCGGCTTTGGTGCAGACTGAAGTTGGTTGACACTCGATACTACGCTCATTGAGATCTTAAACTTGGAGGGTTTTGGTTGGCAAGTAAGTTGCCTTCTGAACAACCACCCTGGTGAAGGATCAATGATATTGAGATCCCTTAGAACCTGGTTACTTTTGTAGGACAGGATGAACCATCTAACTTCAAGGGAGGGTACTTGCCTTTGAACCTCATGCAAGCCTTTAACCTAGGACTTTGTGTGTTTTCATGCATTGCATCCATAAAGCATCTCATTGCATTGTATTTCATGGAGCTCAAACATCATTTATGGATATCGCGGGATACCATAAATAAAAAAAAAATATAAAATGAAAAAACAAGAAAAAGATTTCCTTGGTACCCCACGACATTAGTAAATATTTTGAATTCCATGAAATCTTCATTTACATTCACATTTTAGCATCATACTTTTGCATTGCATGTGTCTCCCGATTTCTCACACTCGGTTCTCTCACCTTCCAGTTTCGTCACCCTGAGTTCTCGGCACCAATACAACACCAGAGCTCAAACTCGAAAAAGAATGGAGGATCAGGCAAAAGAGATTGATCGCCTTAGCAATGAACTTGAAGACCTTCGAGGGGGTATGGGGCGTATGATGGAATTGTTACATGTCATGAATGCTAAGATGGATACCCAGCCCACTGTTGTTTCTGAGATTACCGGCGTTACTGTGGACCCTCCACCAAGTGTGACCGTAGCAAGGGACCCACCTTATGGTCTTGCTCCCGGTTTTGTGCCTCCTCAAGCCACTGTTCCGATTAATCAACCTGTTCAGCAAGTCGTGCCCTTGTTTTCTGAAGTTTCTAGGGGGGCTCCTATCTTTGCACCACCTGTTGTACACACTCGTGCGCAACCGTACTTCAATGAGACAGTTTTTGATAATCTTGATGAGAATGTTGAGAGTTATGAGAAACATGATAAGCTTCGTGAGGAAGTAAACACTATCGTCCAGAGATTGAAAAAGGTAGAGGGTGATCAAATTTTTGGGACTGCTGCAAGGGATGTTTGTTTGGTCTCAGGTTTGGTTATTCCCCCGAAGTTCAAAACTCCGAACTTCGATCGTTATGAAGGTGCCACCTGTCCTAAGAGTCATTTGATCATGTATTATCGCAAAATGGCTGCCCATGTTGAGAATGATAAACTGATGATTCATTGCTTCCAAGATAGCTTGAGGGGTGCTTCCTCCAAGTGGTATTTAACTTTAGACCAGTCTCGCATTAAGAGTTTTCAAGATTTATCTGACGCTTTCATCAAACACTACAAGTACAATATGGATCTGGCTCCTGACAGAAGACAGTTGCTGAGTATGTCACAAAAGAATTCTGAGTCATTCAAAGAGTATGCTCAAAGGTGGAGAGAGACTGCTTCGCAGGTAGAACCTCCTTTGACCGAGAAAGAGTTAGCTGATTGGTTTGTCGACACGGTCCGTCCAGAATTTTACGAGAGAATGGTGGGTAGTGTGACTTCAAATTTCTCCGACATCGTTGCTGTGGGTGTCAAGATTGAATTGGGTATGAAGAGTGGTAAAATGACAAATAATCATGGCGCTTCTAAGGATCAGCCGAAGAAACCTCCGTATAGCTCCCAGAAAAAGAAGGAGGGTGAGACTAATGCTATATCCTCTGGTAGACCAAGAGAACGCTTTTATCGACATCCGCAAGGTTATGCTCAACCTCAAGGGTACCCAGTCCAATATGCTCAACAACCCTATGTGGCAGCTATTACACCTTCTTTCAATCAACAGGTTCCCATGTATCAACCTATGCAACAACCTCCTGTTTATCCGCCTCCTGTCAACTACCTACAGGCACCCAATACTCCTGCTCCTCAACAGCCAAAGAGTCCGGCTCCTCGCCAGAATATGCCGAATAGAAGAACGTATAAGCCTTGTCCGCCGATTCCAATGACTTTTACCGAGTTGTATCCCTCTTTGGTCAAGCAGGGTCTCATCACTACTCGGGCTTTGGGTCCGCCTCCTAATCCTCTACCCGCCAATTACAACGCCGCCGCTCATTGTTTATTTCATGAGGGTGCGCCTGGTCATGATCTGGAGAATTGTTATGCTCTCAAAAATATTGTCAGGGATCTATTGGAAAAGAAGATTTTGTCATTTGAAGATCCTCAACCAAATGTTAAGAAGAACCCTTTTCCTAACCATGATAGTGTCAATGCCGTTAGCGTGGATGCGGGTGAAGGTTATGCCCTTGACGTTGAACAGATTAAGACTCCTCTCAAGATGTTCCACTCGAAACTGTTTGAAGCTGGTTTGGTAGATACTTCCCACGTTGCATGTGTAAGTTGTGAAGCCAGTACTAAAGGTTGTGTGTTGGTTCAGAATGATGTTCAGAGGCTGATTAATGAGGGTGTTTTACAAGTGACAAGCCAAGCCAAGAAGGATGTAGTCGCTGTGGTTGAGCCTGTCTTCCATCAGCCTGAATCAAAGGGTAAGGTACCAGTGTTCAATCTATCAGGGGCAGGCTCCGCCAACCTCGTGTTCGGTATACCGAGGTCGTATATCCCTGAAGTGAATCAGCCTAAGCCTATAGTTATTCGAAGACCGAGTCCGTTTCCTTTCAGTGATCCTAAAGCTGTGCCTTGGAAATATGACGTGACTATGATTGACAAGGAGTCTGGGAAGGTTATTCCAAATGAAGAGGTTAAGGGCACGGTGACCAATATCGCAGAGGCAAGCAGGATGACTCGCAGTGGCCGTGTGTACACTCCCCATTCTAATGAGGATCCACCTAAGGAGACCACTAATATCCCTGTGCCTGCCAAAGACAAAGGTAAGGGAGCCGTCACGAATGATGAAGATGCCGAATTTTTGAGGATCATCAAGAAAAGTGACTATAAAGTTATCGACCAACTTCATCAGACTCCTTCCAAGATCTCAATTCTATCTCTGTTAATGAATTCACCCGCTCATAGGATGGCCTTGCAGAAGGTTTTGACTCAAGCACATGTGGATCAAGATATTAGCACCAGTCGGTTTGATAGTGTGATTGCCAATTTAACCGCCTGTAACACTCTCAGTTTCAGCAATGAAGAGTTACCGAAGGAGGGTCCGAACCATAATCGTGCTTTACATATATCGGTGAAATGTCAGGAGGACAATTTAGCGAGAGTGCTAGTAGACACCGGGTCTTCTCTGAATGTGCTACCCAAGAGGGTTCTCGATAAGTTGGCTTGTAAAGAGACTGTGTTGAAACCTACTCCTTTGGTCGTCAAGGCTTTCGATGGCTCTCGCCGATCGGTAATGGGGGAGGTTGAGCTTCCCATCCTGATAGGTCCGCAAATTTTTAATATCACGTTTCAAGTCATGGACATTAATCCCAACTACAGTTGTTTACTCGGAAGGCCGTGGATTCATGCCGCTGGGGCAGTGACCTCAACGTTACATCAAAGGATGAAATTCGTGATCGATGGAAAGTTGGTTATTATACACGGTGAGGAGGATCTGATGGTCAGTAACCTGTCCTCTTTCCGTTACATCGAGGCCGACGAGAATGCTTTAGACATTTCCTTTCAAGCACTTGAGATCGCCAATGCTGTTCTGCTGGAGGTCGAAGAGACGGTGGGTCAGGGTAATCCATCTTTTGCATCTCTGAAGAGCACCAAATCAACAATTGACAGGGGCATTCCTGAAGGTTGGGGAGAGGTAATTGATGTCAAGACCAAGACTGATCGCTCTGGGTTGGGTTACAAACCAACTCAGAATGGAGCTGCCACAACCGTCGAAGGGCGTCCGAAGGTTATCCAAGAGGTATTTGTCAGCGGAGGCTTCCAAGTCAATGCCATCAGTGAATGTGAGAAAAATGAAGAGCTGAGCAACCTGGTGTTTAAGGGTGATGCAGTTTTGAACAACTGGGAGGCCGTAGAGATCCCTGTTATCTTTCCCTTGTCAAAGTAATTGTTTTTAAAAAGTTTCATTTACATTTTCAAATAAAAATCTGTAGCTCTGCCCAAGGCTATAGGTTCGTTTTGTCGGGCCACCTTTCATTTCTAAAAAGATATTAATAAAAGCATTTTGTTCAATTCCACTTTGGTTCATTTGCGTTTTTCGTTTTCACCTTTAAAAATGAAATTGGCAACCTTTTCTTCCAAATAATAATAAAAAAAAACAGCATTTCATTCTTACATATCTTCGAGCATTTTAATTAAGTAAGCCTTCCATCATGCAGAGACATCATAAACCTTGTTGGATCCAATGACCTTACTGACACTCCTGACTGGGATGCACCCATCAATCAAGCTGAGGACGAGGGTGAAGAAGATTTTGAAGTACCCGCTGAACTGACAAGATTGATTGAGTACGAGTACACGGAGCTTCAACCGCATAAAGAGCAGGTGGACCTAATTAATCTCGGTACGGATGAGAGCAAGAAAGAGGTCAAGATTGGTGCAATGCTTGGGACGGAGGTTAGGCCGAGGTTGATTGAGTTGTTAAAAGAGTATATTGATGTGTTTGCATGGTCGTATCAAGATATGCCGGGCCTGAACACAGATATTGTTGTTCACAAGTTGCCACTTAAGCCAGATTGTTCACCTATCAAGCAGAAACTCCGAAGAACGAGACCCGACATGTCTTTGAAGATTCGAGATGAGGTTAAAAAGCAGTTGGATGCAGGTTTCTTGGCAGTCGCAAAATATCCAGATTGGGTTGCCAACATTGTGCCAGTACCTAAGAAGGACGGTAAAGTTAGGATGTGTGTAGACTACAGGGATCTGAACAAAGCAAGTCCGAAAGACGACTTCCCCCTACCACATATCGACACACTTGTAGACAATACAGCCAGTTTTGCGTTGTTCTCATTTATGGATGGTTTCTCCGGCTATAATCAGATCAAGATGGATCCCGATGATCGAGAGAAGACTACTTTCATTACTCCTTGGGGAACCTTCTGCTACAAAGTCATGCCCTTCGGTTTAAAGAATGCAGGGGCAACTTACCAACGTGCTATGACCACTCTTTTTCATGATATGATGCACAAAGAGATTGAGGTGTATGTGGACGATATGATAGCCAAATCTCAGAGTGAAGAGGAGCATTTAGACCATTTGGCAAAGCTGTTTGAACGACTCAGGAAATATCAGTTGAAATTGAATCCTGCAAAATGTACCTTCGGTGTCCGATCCGGAAAATTGCTTGGTTTCATTGTTAGCCAGCGAGGGATTGAGGTGGATCCTGACAAAGTCCGAGCCATTCAAGATATGCCGGCCCCGCGAACCGAGACGCAAGTTAGGGGTTTTCTGGGACGTCTGAATTACATTTCCAGGTTTATCTTTAATATGACCGCTACTTGTGAGCCGATATTCAAGTTGCTTTGCAAGGGGCAGACAGTTGAGTGGAACCCTGATTGTCAGAAAGCGTTCGAGAAGATTAAGGGTTATTTGCAAGATCCCCCTATTCTGATCCCGCCCGTACCTGGAAGACCGTTGTTTATGTACCTTACTGTTCTCGAGAAGTCTATGGGTTGTGTGCTTGGGCAACATGATGAGACTGGGAAAAAGGAACATGCGATTTATTACCTGAGTAAGAAGTTTACCGATTGCGAAAACAGATACTCACCATTAGAGAAAACTTGTTGTGCATTGGCATGGGCCGCTAAGCGCCTTCGGCAATATATGGTCTGTCATACCACGTTATTGATTTCTAAAATGGATCCGATCAAGTATATTTTCGAAAAACCTGCTCAAACCGGGAGGCTAGCCCGTTGGCACATGTTGTTATCCGAATATGACATCCAGTATGTACCCCAGAAGGCGATTAAGGGTAGTATCTTATCTGATTACCTTGCAGACCAGCCAGTGGAAGATTATGAACCTCTTAAGCTCGATTTTCCTGATGAGGATATTTTGTTGATTAAAAGAGATTGTGAAGAGCCAGATCCGAGCGAAGGTCCAGAACCAGGTCTTTGGTGGAAGATGATGTTTGATGGCTCCTCGAATTTTAATGGGCATGGTATAGGCGCCGTTTTGATGAACCCAAAAGGCGGATTCACTCCATTTACAGCAAGATTGGACTTTGAATGCACTAACAACGTCGCAGAATATGAAGCATGTATCCTCGGCCTCGAAGCAGCGATTCACCTCCGAATCAAACTTCTTAAAGTAAGTGGTGACTCAGCCTTGGTTATCTACCAGGTACAAGGCAAATGGGAAACGAAGAATGAGAAGTTAATCCCTTATAAAGACTATATTATTGAGCTGATCAAGCATTTCGACGAGATAGAATTCGAGCATGTTCCTAGATCCGAGAATCACGTAGCTGATGCTTAGCCATGTTAGCATCCATGTGGAAAGTTAAATTCGTTAATGAAGCACCTCTTATCCATATTGAGCGCAAGGTTGAGCCCGCTTATTGTCAGACGGTCGAAGAAGTTGAGGTGGATGAAAAGCCTTGGTTTCACGATATCAAGAACTATCTCGTCAAGCAGGAATATCCCGATGGTGCTACTGGTCTGGACAAAAAGACATTGAGAAGATTGGCGTCCAAATTCTTTATCAGTAATGGTGTGTTGTACAAGAGAAATCACGACATGGTCCTGCTCAGATGTGTTGATAAACGGGAAGCGGACATGTTACTACAGGAAATTCATGAGGGGACCTTCGGAACCCATGCCAATGGTTATGCTATGTCCAAGAAGATGTTAAGGGCTGGGTATTACTGGTTAACCATGGAAGCCGATTGCATCCGATACGCTAGGAAATGCCATAAGTGCCAAATTTATGCTGATAAAATGCACGTACCTCCGTCACCGTTGAATGTTTTGTCTTCACCATGGCCGTTCTCTATGTGGGGCATTGACATGATTGGGGCAATTGAGCCGAAAGCTTCTAATGGACATCGTTTTATCCTCGTTGCCATTGATTATTTCACCAAGTGGGTAGAGGCTGCCTCCTACACCAACGTGACCAAGCAAGTGGTCACCCGATTCATCAGAAAAGAGATTATCTGCCGTTATGGAGTCCCAAGCCGGATAATAACTGACAATGGCACCAATCTGAACAACAAGACTATGAAAGAGCTGTGTGATAGTTTCAAGATCACTCACCATAACTCTTCTCCGTACCGTCCTAAGATGAATGGGGCCGTTGAAGCTGCAAATAAGAATATCAAGAAGATCCTGCAAAAGATGGTTGTGACTTACAAAGATTGGCATGAGATGTTACCGTTTGCTTTGCATGGATACAGAACCTCAGTGAGAACTTCGACAGGGGCAACACCTTTCTCATTGGTGTATGGAATGGACGCCGTGCTCCCCATCGAAGTAGAGATACCTTCGCTAAGAGTGTTAATGGAGGCTGAACTTGAGGAAGCGGAGTGGGTTCAAGACAGATTGGATCAGTTGAATCTCATTGACGAGAAGCGTTTGACAGCCATGTGCCATGGGCAATTATATCAGAAACGGATGAAAAGAGCGTTTGATAAGAAGATTCGTATCCGTGAGTTCCGTCAAGGAGAGCTCGTACTCAAAAAGATCTTACCAGTACATAAAGATATGCGTGGAAAGTGGATGCCCAATTATGAAGGCCCGTTCGTTGTAAAGACTGTCTTCTCCGGAGGGTCTCTAATACTTACGACAATGGACGGTGAAGAACTAGCACATCCCGTGAATTCTGATGCAGTCCGAAAATATTATGCCTAAAAACCCGCTAAGTCGAAAACCTGCAAAAGGCGACTTAGGCAAAAGTAAGGGTTGAAAAAAAAAAAAAAAAAAAGAAATAATAACAAAAGCTCGCTAAGTTGAAAACCCGAAAGGGCGGCTTAGGCAAAAAAGAGCGTCCCGGTGGATTGAAAACCCGAAAGGGCGGTCCAGGCAAAAGTTAGGGACAAAGGCATTTCATTGCATCAGAAGACACTGATTATCTCAAACACACTTTCCGCATGAGAGCCATGTTTCAGTTCTTTCATCCTTGCCCAAAGCAGGATTCTGGATTAGTCTTAGTTATTAGTGTCAGTAGGTGTCGTTGGATTCGATGTAACTTTTCCCATGTTGCCAATTTTAAAACATAATCATCTGTGGAGCTATGCCTTCAGCGAGCAGCCACCCTTTAATAAAAGATACCATCTCGTTACTTACATTCCTTGGTGCATTGCTCTTTATTTTCTATTTGTTATGCAAAATGCGTTTATTCCTAAAATTTGAAAATGAAAGGTGCATTGTAGATTTTTCAAAACTGTTTTTCAAAAAACAAACAAATTTGAAATGTGATAAATTACTTTGACTAGTGGAAATTCCGACAGGATCTCTTCATTCCCCGGAAATATCATTATTGCAGAAACACTTTCAAACCATTGCCCAGTGATAGTCCCCAGAGAGACTATAAGCTGACAACTTTTTCTTGGGAAACTCAAAAGTGTTCCTCAGGTTTTCTTCTCCCCAGAGAATTCAGAACTTTAAAACCAGACTTGGTTCTACCATTGATCTTTCTTACCCATGATTGACGTATTGGTTGCAGAGAACGCAGGGTATCCCCGTCGAGATGTTTATTTCGTCTCTCGTCCTGTCTCTAGTCTGTTTCGTCAGCATACGCATGGGCATAAGCATCACATGCCTATTTCATTACATATTCATTACATATTCATTACATATTCATTACATATTCATTACATATTCATTACATACTCATTACATACTCATTTCATAACATCTTGCATACATAAACATTAACATACATAGACATTAACATACATTCACAATAACATATGCATTAACATATGCATTAGCATTCACAGGTTCATTGTGTTTCACCATCATTTGGTTGTTACCGCCGAGCAACTGGGTTCGTCCATTCCCTCCAAATAGATTGTCAGCCCTAAGCATAAAATACTTACTTGTTTCCAGTTTCCCCACAGAGCTCGATCCTCGTGGATGACGGTTACTTCAGCTATCTTTCCTCGCCAGGATTAGATATTTACCCTTCGAGACCATTCCCTCGATGGAGTCTTGATTACTAGTCTTCTTTCTAGCTCGATCCTAGATTGAATCTCAGTCTTGTCGGTCGTCGAGCCCAACCGGACGTGCATTTATTTTGCACTATCTTTCAAGAAAAACAGCACAATCCTTTACAGATACACGCCAGTTCACGCCTGGAAAATATATCAGTACAACACTTTGCAATCCTACATGTTACAACCCTTTACACTTTACATCTTACAGCATCAGCACACGACATTTCTCACCTAAGAAGTCGATCATATCCTCGTTATGA